>OY720303.1:40000-607500 GCA_963082785.1 Philonthus spinipes
GTGTGTGTGTGTGTGTCTCTGTGTGTGTGTGTGTGTGTGTCAGTGTGTGTTTGTGTGTCTGTGTGTGTGTGTGTGTCTGTGTGTGTGTGTGTGTGTGTGTCTGTGTGTGTGTGTGTGTGTGTGTGTGTGTGTGTGTGTGTGTGTGTGTGTGTGTGTGTGTGTGTGTGTGTGTGTGTGTGTGTGTGTGTGCACGATTTCAAATATTAATTTTTTTGTACCTCACTTACTTCACACTCTGTTCACTTTTGTGTGTGACACATATCACTGAGATACTACTAAACCATTTTTTAACTCTCTTTACGTGATTTGTCCACGATTTAAATAAATCATTTTTTTGTATCTCACACTCTGTTCACTTTTACACAATGTTGTCTGAAACATAACACTTACAGACTCCTAAATCATTTTGTAGCTCTCTATACGTGATTTGTGCACGAAATCGTGGACAAATCACGTAAAGAGAATTAAAAAATGGTTTAGTAGTATCTCAGTGATATGTGTCACACTCAAAAGTGAACAGAGTGTGATGTAAGTGAGGTACAAAAAAATTTATATTTGAAATCGTGCACAAATCACGTAAAGAGAGCTAAAAAATGGTTTACGAGTCCTTAAGTGTTATGTGTCAGACAACATTGTGTAAAAGTGAAATGAGTGCGAGATACAAAAAAAATGATTTTTTTATTTAGTAGACAAATCACGTAAAGAGAGTTAGAAAACGGTTTAGTAGTCTCTCAGTGATATGTGTCAGACACAAAAGTGAACAGAGTGTGAAGTAAGTGAGGTACAAAAAAATTAATATTTGAAATCGTGCACAAATCACGTAAAGAGAGCTAAAAAATGGTTTACGAGTCTGTAAGTGTAATGTGTCAGACAACATTGTGTAAAAGTGAAAAGTGTGTGAGATACAAAAAAATGATTTTTTGAAATCGTGGACATATCACGTAAAGAGAGTTAAAAAATGGTTTAGTAGTATCTCAGTGATATGTGTCACACACAAAAGTGAACAGAATGTGAAGTAAGTGAGATACAAAAAAATTAATATTTGAAATCGTGCACAAATCACGTAAAGAGAGCTAAAAAATGGTTTACGAGTCTGTAGGTCTTATGTGTCAGACAACATTGTGTAAAAGTGAACTGAGTGCGAGATACAAAAAAATGTTTTTTTTATGAAGTGGACAAATCACGTAAAGAGAGTTAAAAAACGGTTAAGTAGTCTCTCAGTGATATGTGTCAGACACAAAAGTGAACAGAGTGTGAAGTAAGTGAGGTACTAAAAAATTAATTTTTGAAATCGTGCACAAATCACGTAAAGAGAGCTAAAAAATGGTTTACGAGTCTGTAAGTGTTATGTGTCAGACAATATTGTGTAAAAGTGAACTGAGTGCGAGATACAAAAAAATGATTTTTTTATAAAGTGGACAAATCACGTAAAGAAAATTAAAAAACGGTTTAGTAGTCTCTCAGTGATATGTGTCACACACAAAAGTGAACAGTGTGTGAAGTAAGTGAGGTACAAAAAAATTATTATTTGAAATCCTGCACAAATCACGTAAAGAGAGCTAAAAAATGGTTTACGAGTCTGTAAGTGTTATGTGTCAGACAACATTGTGTAAAAGTGAACTGAGTGCGAGATACAAAAAAATGAATTTTTTATATAGTGGACAAATCACGTAAAGAGAGTTAAAAAACGGTTTAGTAGTATCTCAGTGATATGTGTCAGACACAAAAGTGAACAGAGTGTGAAGTAAGTGAGGTACAAAAAAATTAATATTTGAAATCGTGCACAAATCACGTAAAGAGAGCTAAAAAATGGTTTAAGAGTCTGTAAGTGTTATGTTTCAGACAACATTGTGTAAAAGTGAACAGAGTGTGAGATACAAAAAAAATGATTTTTTGAAATCGTGGACAAATCACGTAATGAGAGTTAAAAAACGGTTTAGTAGTCTCTCAGTGATATGTGTCACACACAAAAGTGAACAGAGTGTGAAGTAAGTGAGGTACAAAAAAATTAAAATTTGAAATCGTGCACAAATCACGTAAAGAGAGCTAAAAAATGGTTTACGAGTCTGTAAGTGTTATGTGTCAGACAACATTGTGTAAAAGTGAAAAGAGTGTGAGATACAAAAAAATGATTTTTTGAAATCGTGGACATATCACGTAATGAGAGTTAAAAAATGGTTTAGTAGTATCTCAGTGATATGTGTCACACACAAAAGTGAACAGTGTGTGAAGTAAGTGAGGTACAAAAAAATTAATATTTGAAATCGTGCACAAATCACGTAAAGAGAGCTAAAAAATGGTTTACGTGTCTGTAAGTGTTATGTGTCAGACAACATTGTATAAAAGTGAACTGAGTGCGAGATACAAAAAAATGAATTTTTTAAATAGTGGACAAATGACGTAAAGAGAGTTAAAAAACGGTTTGGTAGTCTCTCAGTGATATGTGTCACACACAAAAGTGAACAGAGTGTGAAGTAAGTGAGGTACAAAAAAATTAATATTTTAAATCGTGCACAAATCACGTAAAGAGAGCTACAAAATGGTTTACGAGTCTGTAAGTCTTATGTGTCAGACAACATTGTGTAAAAATGAACTGAGTGCGAGATACAAAAAAATGATTTTTTTATAAAGTAGACAAATCACGTAAAGAGAGTTAAAAGATGGTTTAGTAGTATCTCAGTGATATGTGTCACACACAAAAGTGAACAGAGTGTGAAGTAAGTGAGGTACAAAAAAATTAATATTTGATATCGTGCACAAATCACGTAAAGAGAGCTAAAAAATGGTTTACGAGTCTGTAAGTGTTATGTGACAGACAACATTGTGTAAAAGCGAAATGAGTTCGAGATACAAAAAAATGATTTTTTTATTTAGTGGACAAATCACGTAAGGAGAGTTAAAAAACGGTTTAGTAGTCTCTCAGTGATATGTGTCAGACACAAAAGTGAACAGAGTGTGAAGTAAGTGAGGTACAAAAAAATTAATACTTGAAATCGTGCACAAATCACGTAAAGAGAGCTAAAAAATGGTTTACGAGTCTGTAAGTGTTATGTTTCAGACAACATTGTGTAAAAGTGAACAGAGTGTGAGATACAAAAAAATGATTTTTTTATTTAGTAGACAAATCACGTAAAGAGAGTTAGAAAACGGTTTAGTAGTCTCTCAGTGATATGTGTCAGACACAAAAGTGAACAGAGTGTGAAGTAAGTGAGGTACAAAAAAATTAATATTTGAAATCGTGCACAAATCACGTAAAGAGAGCTAAAAAATGGTTTACGAGTCTGTAAGTGTAATGTGTCAGACAACATTGTGTAAAAGTGAAAAGTGTGTGAGATACAAAAAAATGATTTTTTGAAATCGTGGACATATCACGTAAAGAGAGTTAAAAAATGGTTTAGTAGTATCTCAGTGATATGTGTCACACACAAAAGTGAACAGAATGTGAAGTAAGTGAGATACAAAAAAATTAATATTTGAAATCGTGCACAAATCACGTAAAGAGAGCTAAAAAATGGTTTACGAGTCTGTAAGTCTTATGTGTCAGACAACATTGTGTAAAAGTGAACTGAGTGCGAGATACAAAAAAATGAATTTTATATATTGTGGACAAATCACGTAAAGAGAGTTAAAAAACGGTTTAGTAGTCTCTCAGTGATATGTGTCACACACAAAAGTGAACAGTGTGTGAAGTAAGTGAGGTACAAAAAAATTAATATTTGAAATCATGCACAAATCACGTAAAGAGAGCTAAAAAATGGTTTACGAGTCTGTAGGTCTTATGTGTCAGACAACATTGTGTAAAAGTGAACTGAGTGCGAGATACAAAAAAATGTTTTTTTTATAAAGTGGACAAATCACGTAAAGAGAGTTAAAAAACGGTTTAGTAGTCTCTCAGTGATATGTGTCAGACACAAAAGTGAACAGAGTGTGAAGTAAGTGAGGTACTAAAAAATTAATATTTGAAATCGTGCACAAATCACGTAAAGAGAGCTAAAAAATGATTTACGAGTCTGTAAGAGTTATGTTTCAGACAACTTTGTGTAAAAGTGAACAGAGTGTGAGATACAAAAAAATGATTTTTTGAAATCGTGGACAAATCACGTAAAGAGAGTTAAAGAACGGTTTAGTAGTCCCTCAGTGATATGTGTCAGACACAAAAGTGAACAGAGTGTGAAGTAAGTGAGGTACAAAAAAATTAATATTTGAAATCGTGCACAAATCACGTTAAGAGAGCTAAAAAATGGTTTACGAGTCTGTAAGTGTTATGTTTCAGACAACATTGTGTAAAAGTGAACAGAGTGTGAGATACAAAAAAAATGATTTTTTGAAATCGTGGTCAAATCACGTAATGAGAGTTAAAAAACGGTTTAGTAGTCTCTCAGTGATATGTGTCACACACAAAAGTGAACAGAGTGTGAAGTAAGTGAGGTACAAAAAAATTAAAATTTGAAATCGTGCACAAATCACGTAAAGAGAGCTAAAAAATGGTTTACGAGTCTGTAAGTGTTATGTGTCAGACAACATTGTATAAAAGTGAACTGAGTGCGAGATACAAAAAAATGAATTTTTTATATAGTGGACAAATCACGTAAAGAGAGTTAAATAACGGTTTAGTAGTCTCTCAGTGATATGTGTCACACACAAAAGTGAACAGAGTGTGAAGTAAGTGAGGTACAAAAAAATTATTATTTGAAATCGTGCACAAATCACGTAAAGAGAGCTAAAAAATGGTTTACGAGTCTGTAAGTGTTATGTGTCAGACTACATTGTGTAAAAGTGAAAAGAGTGTGAGATACAAAAAAATGATTTTTTGAAATCGTGGACAAATCACGTAAAGAGAGTTAAAAAATGGTTTAGTAGTATCTGAGTGATATGTGTCACACACAAAAGTGAACAGTGTGTGAAGTAAGTGAGGTACAAAAAAATTAATATTTGAAATCGAGCACAAATCACGTAAAGAGAGCTAAAAAATGGTTTACGAGTCTGTAAGTGTTATGTGTCAGACAACATTGTGTAAAAGTGAAAAGAGTGTGAGATACAAAAAAAATGATTTTTTGAAATCGTGGACATATCACGTAAAGAGAGTTAAAAAATGGTTTAGTAGTATCTCAGTGATATGTGTCACACACAAAAGTGAACAGAGAGTGAAGTAAGTGAGGTACAAAAAAATTAATATTTTAAATCGTTCACAAATCACGTAAAGAGAGCTAAAAAATGGTTTACGAGTCTGTAAGTCTTATGTGTCAGACAACATTGTGTAAAAATGAACTGAGTGCGAGATACAAAAAAATGATTTTTTTATAAAGTGGACAAATCACGTAAAGAGAGTTAAAAAACGGTTTAGTAGTCTCTCAGTGATATGTGTCAGACACAAAAGTGAACAGAGTGTGAAGTAAGTGAGGTACAAAAAAATTAATATTTGAAATCGTGCACAAATCATGTAAAGAGAGCTAAAAAATGATTTACGAGTCTGTAAGTGTTATGTTTCAGACAACATTGTGTAAAAGTGAACAGAGTGTGAGATACAAAAAAATGATTTTTTGAAATCGTGGACAAATCACGTAAAGAGAGTTAAAGAACGGTTTAGTAGTCCCTCAGTAATATGTGTCAGACACAAAAGTGAACAGAGTGTGAAGTAAGTGAGGTACAAAAAAATTAATATTTGCAATCGTGCACAAATCACGTAAAGAGAGCTAAAAAATGGTTTACGAGTCTGTAAGTGTTATGTTTCAGACAACATTGTGTAAAAGTGAACAGAGTGTGAGATACAAAAAAAATGATTTTTTGAAATCGTGGACAAATCACGTAAAGAGAGTTAAAGAACGGTTTAGTAGTCCCTCAGTGATATGTGTCAGACACAAAAGTGAACAGAGTGTGAAGTAAGTGAGGTACAAAAAAATTAAAATTTGAAATCGTGCACAAATCACGTAAAGAGAGCTAAAAAATGGTTTACGAGTCTGTAAGTGTTATGTTTCAGACAACATTGTGTAAAAGTGAACAGAGTGTGAGATACAAAAAAAATGATTTTTTGAAATCGTGGACAAATCACGTAATGAGAGTTAAAAAATGGTGATGTGTCCATCATGGCACTTTCCCCGGTGAATACGGTCAAATAAATTTCTGATAGAAAATTTAATAGGGAAGCAAACTGATTAATAGAAAAAAGTGATTGTTATCTTTTAAAGTTAAACCCGAGTATTTAGAAGAATATTGTAATTAAGTGTGTTATTTCTTACCTTACAATAGGTTCAAATAATTCCTCCACACTCTTCTTCATTTTTGCAAACTGGAGGCGTTTGCGAATGATAAGTTGAATTTGACGGCACTTTGACGTTTTATTTGTCATTAAAATAATTATTTCAATAATTAAAATCTCTAAGGGAATTTATCAGATAAATGCTTATAAAATGAAAACCGGAGGTCCTACAATAAAAGTTTTGTAACAGAAATTATTTATTTTCCAAGATCTAAAACTTTTATTTGAAACATTTTTCTATCCGAATTAAAAAATGAAAAATTGCTAAGAGTAAAGTTGCACTAAATGAGTTTTGATTCTAACCAAAAGCTTTTCAGATCATTCCACTGTTATTTAAAGCTTAGATATAAAGTTTGAGCTTAATCCATTTAGCCGTTTAGGCGCTATCGCGGAAACACACAGACACACAGACACACAGACACACAGACACACAGACACACACACAGACACACACACAGACATTTTTCAAAACTCGATGGAATGGACTCAGGGGACCTCAAAACGTGCATATTTGTTGAAATTGGCGGTTAGAAAATTTTCACGATCACAATACTTTCCCTTGGACAGGGGGTCCGGGGAAAGTAAAAACGGTTTATTAGTCTCTCAGTGATATGTGTCACACACAAAAGTGAACAGAGTGTGAAGTAAGTGAGGTACAAAAAAATTAAAATTTGAAATCGTGCACAAATCACGTAAAGAGAGCTAAAAAATGGTTTACGAGTCTGTAAGTGTTATGTGTCAGACAACATTGTGTAAAAGTGAAAAGAGTGTGAGATACAAAAAAATGATTTTTTGAAATCGTGGACATATCACGTAATGAGAGTTAAAAAATGGTTTAGTAGTATCTCAGTGATATGTGTCACACACAAAAGTGAACAGTGTGTGAAGTAAGTGAGGTACAAAAAAATTAATATTTGAAATCGTGCACAAATCACGTAAAGAGAGCTAAAAAATGGTTTACGAGTCAGTAAGTGTTATGTGACAGACAACATTGTGTAAAAGTGAAATGAGTGCGAGATACAAAAAAATGATTTTTTTATTTAGTGGACAAATCACGTAAAGAGAGTTAAAAAACGGTTTAGTAGTCTCTCAGTGATATATGTCAGACACAAAAGTGAACAGAGTGTGAAGTAAGTGAGGTACAAAAAAATTAATATTTGAAATCGTGCACAAATCACGTAAAGAGAGCTAAAAAATGGTTTACGAGTCTGTAAGTGTTATAGTGTTTTGTGTCAGACAACATTGTGTAAAAGTGAACAGAGTGTGAGATACAAAAAAATGATTTTTTGAAATCGTGGACATATCACGTAAAGAGAGTTAAAAAATGGTTTAGTAGCATCTTAGTGATATGTGTCGCACACAAAAGTGAACAGAGTGTGAAGTAAGTGAGGTACAAAAAAACTAAAATTTGAAATCGTGCACAAATCACGTAAAGAGAGCTAAAAAATGGTTTACGAGTCCGTAAGTGTTATGTGTCAGACAACATTGTGTAAAAGTGAACAGAGTGTGAGATACAAAAAAATGAATTTTTTATATAGTGGACAAATCACGTAAAGAGAGTTAAAAAACGGTTTAGTAGGCTCTCAGTGATATGTTTCACACACAAAAGTGAACGGTGAGTGAAGTAAGTGAGGTACAAAAAAATTAATATTTGAAATCGTGCACAAATCACGTAAAGAGAGCTAAAATATGGTTTACGAGTCTGTAAGTGTTATGTGTCAGACAACATTGTGTAAAAGTGAACTGAGTGCGAGATCCAAAAAAATGAATTTTTTATATAGTGGACAAATCACGTAGAGTTAAAAAACGGTTTAGTAGTCTCTCAGTGATATGTGTCAGACACAAAAGTGAACAGAGTGTGAAGTAAGTGAGGTACAAAAAAATTAATATTTGAAATCGTGCACAAATTACGTAAAGAGAGCTAAAAAATGATTTACGAGTCTGTAAGTGTTATGTTTCAGACAACATTGTGTAAAAGTGAACAGAGTGTGAGATACAAAAAAATGATTTTTTGAAATCGTGGACAAATCACGTAAAGAGAGTTAAAAAACTGTATAATAGTCTCTCAGTGATATGTGTCAAACACAAAAGTGAACAGAGTGTGAAGTAAGTGAGGTACAAAAAAATTAATATTTGAAATCGTGCACAAATCACTTAAAGAGAGCTAAAAAATGGTTTACGAGTATGTAAGTGTTATGTGTCAGACAACATTGTGTAAAAGTGAACAGAGTGTGAGATACAAAAAAATGATTTTTTGAAATCGTGGACAATTCACGTAAAGAGAGTTAAAAAATGGTTTAGGAGTATCTCAGTGATATGTGTCACACACAAAAGTGAACAGAGTGTGAAGTAAGTGAGGTACAAAAAAATTAATATTTGAAATCGTGCACCAATCACTTAAAGAGAGCTAAAAAATGGTTTACGAGTCTGTAAGTGTTATGTGTCAGACAACATTGTGTAAAAGTGAAAAGAGTGTGAGATACAAAAAAATGATTTTTTTATTTAGTGGACAAATCACGTAAAGAGAGTTAAAAAACGGTTTAGTAGTCTCTCAGTGATATGTTTCACACACAAAAGTGAACAGAGTGTGAAGTAAGTGAGGTACAAAAAAATTAATATTTGAAATCGTACACAAATCACGTAAAGAGAGCTAAAAAATGGTTTAAGAGTCTGTAAGTGTTATGTGTCAGACAACATTGTGTAAAAGTGAACAGAGTGTGAGATACAAAAAAATGATTTTTTGAAATCGTGGACATATCACGTAAAGAGAGTTAAAAAATGGTTTAGTAGTATCTCAGTGATATGTGTCGCACACAAAAGTGAACAGAGTGTGAAGTAAGTGAGGTACAAAAAAACTAATATTTGAAATCGTGCACAAATCATGTAAAGAGAGCTAAAAGATGGTTTACGAGTCTGTAAGTGTTATGGGTCAGACAACATTGTGTAAAAGTGAACAGAGTGTGAGATACAAAAAATTGATTTTTTTAAATCCTGGACAAATCACGTAAAGAGAGTTAAAAAACGGTTTAGTAGTCTCTCAGTGATATGTGTCACACACAAAAGTGAACAGAGTGTGAAGTAAGTGAGGTACAAAAAAATTAATACTTGAAATCGTGCACAAATCACGTAAAGAGAGCTAAAAAATGATTTACAAGTCTGTAAGTGTTATGTTTCAGACAACATTGTGTAAAAGTGAACAGAGTGTGAGATACAAAAAAATAATTTTTTGAAATCGTGGACAAATCACGTAAAGAGAGTTAAAAAACGGTATACTAGTCTCTCAGTGATATGTGTCAAACACAAAAGTGAACAGAGTGTGAAGTAAGTGAGGTACAAAAAAATTAATATTTGAAATCGTGCACAAATCACGTAAAGAGAGCTAAAAAATGGTGATGTGTCCATCATGGCACTTTCCCCGGTGAATACGGTCAAATAACTTTCTGATAGAAAATTTAATAGGAAAGCAAAATGATTAATAGAAAAAAGTGATTGTTATCTTTTAAAATTAAACCCGAGTATTTAGAAGAATATTGTAATTAAGTGTGTTATTTCTTACCTTACAATAGGTTAAATTCATTCCTCCACACTCTTCTTCATTTTTGCAAACTGGAGGCGTTTGCGAATTATAAGTTGAATTTGACGGCACTTTGACGTTATATTTGTCATTAAAATAATTATTTCAATAATTAAAATCTCTAAGGGAATTTATCAGATAAATGCTTATAAAATGAAAACCGGAGGTCCTACAATAAACGTTTTATAACAGAAATAATTTATTTTCCAAGATCTAAAACATTTATTTGAAACATTTTTCTATCCGAATTAAAAAATGAAAAATTGCTAAGAGTAAAGTTGCACTTAATGAGTTTTGATTCTAACCAAAAGCTTTTCAGATCATTTCACTGTTATATAAAGCTTAGATATTAGGTTTGGTTTTAATCCATTTAGCCGTTTAGGCGCTATCGCGGAAAAACACACACACACAGACACACAGACACACACACAGACACACACACAGACATTTTTCAAAACTCGATGGAATGGACTCAGGGGACCTCAAAACGTGCATATTTGTTGAAATTGGCGGTTCGAAAATTTTCACGATCACAATACTTTCCCTTGGACAGGGGTCCGGGGAAAGTAAAAATGGTTTACGAGTCTGTAAGTGTTATGTGTCGGACAACATTGTGTAAAAGTGAACAGAGTGTGAGATACAAAAAAATGATTTTTTGGAATCGTGGACATATCACGTAAAGAAAGTTAAAAAATGGTTTAGTAGTATCTCAGTGATATGTGTCGCACACAAAAGTGAACAGAGTGTGAAGTAAGTGAGGTACAAAAAAATGGTGATGTGTCCATCATGGTACTTTCCCCGGTGAATACGGTCAAATAAGTTTCTAATTGAAAATTTAATAGGAAAGCAAAATGATTAATAGAAAACATTGATTGTTGTCTTTCAAAGTTAAAACCGAGTATTGAGAAGAATATTGTAATTATGTGTGTTAGTTCTTACCTTACAATGTGTTGAAATCATTGATCTACACTCTTCTTCGTTTTTTTCAAACTTTGCGAATGTGCTGAATACGACGGCACTTTGACGTTTTAATTGTCATTAAAATAATTATTTTAATAATTAAAATCGCTAAGGGAATTTATCAGGTAAACGCTTATAAAATGAAAACCGGAGGTCCTACAATAAAAGTTTTATAACAGAAATTATTTATTTTCCAAGATCTAAAACTTTTATTTGAAACATTTTTCTATCCGAATTAAAAAATTAAAAATTGCTAAGAGTAAAGTTGCACTTAATGAGTTTTGATTCTAACCAAAAGCTTTTCAGATCATTCCACTGTTATTTAAAGCTTAGATATAAAGTTTGGGCTTAATCCATTTAGCCGTTTAGGCGCTATCGCGGAAACACACAGACACACAGACACACAGACACACAGACACACAGCCACACACACAGACACACACACAGACATTTTTCAAAACTCGATGGAATGGACTCAGGGGACCTCAAAACGTGCATATTTGTTGAAATTGGCGGTTCGAAAATTTTCACGATCACAATACTTTCCCTTGGACAGGGGGTCCGGGGAAAGTAAAAATTAATATTTGAAATCGTGCACAAATCACGTAAAGAGAGCTAAAAAATGGTTTACGAGTCTGTAAGTGTTATGTGTCAGACAACATTGTGGAAAAGTGAAAAGACTGTGAGATACAAAAAAATGATTTTTTGAAATCGTGGACATATCACGTAAAGAGAGTTAAGAAATTGTTTAGTAGTATCTCAGTGATATGTGTCACACACAAAAGTGAACAGAGTGTGAAGTAAGTGAGGTACAAAAAAATTAATATTTGAAATCGTGCACAAATCACGTAAAGAGAGCTAAAAAATGGTTTACGAGTCCGTAAGTGTTATGTGTCAGACAACATTGTGTAAAAGTGAACAGAGTGTGAGATACAAAAAAATGATTTTTTTAAATCGTGGACAAATCACGTAAAGAGAGTTAAAAAAACGGTTTAGTAGTCTCTCAGTGATATGTTTCACACACAAAAGTGAACAGAGTGTGAAGTAAGTGAGGTACAAAAAAATTAATATTTGAAATCGTGCACAAATCACGTAAAGAGAGCTAAAAAATGGTTTACGAGTCTGTAAATGTTATGTGTCAGACAACTTTGTGTAAAAGTGAAAAGAGAGTGAGATACAAAAAAATGATTTTTTGAAATCGTGGACATATCACGTAAAGAGATTTAAAAAATGGTTTAGTAGTATCTCAGTGATATGTGTCACACACAAAAGTGAACAGTGTGTGAAGTAAGTGAGGTACAAAAAAATTAATATTTGAAATCGTGCACAAATCACATAAAGAGAGCTAAAAAAATGGTTTACGAGTCTGTAAGTGTAATGTGTCAGACAACATTGTATAAAAGTGAACTGAGTGCGAGATTCAAAAAAATGAATTTTTTATATAGTGGACAAATCACGTAAAGAGAGTTAAAAAACGGTTTAGTAGTCTCTCAGTGATATTTGTCACACACAAAAGTGAACAGTGTGTGAAGTAAGTAAGGTACAAAAAAATTAATTTTTGAAATCGTGTACAAATCACGTAAAGAGAGCTAAAAAATGGTTTACGAGTCTGTAAGTGTTATGTGTCAGACAACATTGTGTAAAAGTGAATTGAGTGCGAGATAGAAAAAAATGAATTTTTTACATAGTGGACAAATCACGTAAAGAGAGTTAAAAAACGGTTTAGTAGGCTCTCAGTGATATGTGTCACACACAAAAGTAAACAGTGTGTGAAGTAAGTGAGGTACAAAAAAATTAATATTTGAAATCGTGCACAAATCACGTAAAGAGAGCTAAAAAATGGTTTACGAGTCTGTAAGTGTTATGTGTCAGACAACATTGTGTAAAAGTGAACTGAGTGCGAGATACAAAAAAATGAATTTTTTATATAGTGGACAAATCACGTAGAGTTAAAAAACGGTTTAGTAGTCTCTCAGTGATATGTGTCAGACACAAAAGTGAACAGAGTGTGAAGTAAGTGAGGTACAAAAAAATTAATATTTGAAATCGTGCACAAATCACGTAAAGAGAGCTAAAAAATGATTTACGAGTCTGTAAGTGTTATGTTTCAGACAACATTGTGTAAAAGTGAACAGAGTGTGAGATACAAAAAAATGATTATTTGAAATCGTGGACAAATCACGTAAAGAGAGTTAAAAAACGGTATACTAGTCTCTCAGTGATATGTGTCAAACACAAAAGTGAACAGAGTGTGAAGTAAGTGAGGTACAAAAAAATTAATATTTGAAATCATGCACAAATCACGTAAAGAGAGCTAAAAAATGGTTTACGAGTCTGTAAGTGTTATGTGACAGACAACATATTGTAAAAGTGAAATGAGTGCGAGATACAAAAAAATGATTTTTTTATTTAGTGGACAAATCACGTAAAGAGATTTAAAAAACGGTTTAGTAGTCTCTCAGTGATATGTGTCAGACACAAAAGTGAACAGTGTGAAGTAAGTGAGGTACAAAAAAATTAATTTTTGAAATCGTGTACAAATCACGTAAAGAGAGCTAAAAAATGGTTTACGAGTCTGTAAGTGTTATGTGTCAGACAACATTGTGTAAAAGTGAATTGAGTGCGAGATACAAAAAAATGATTTTTTTATATAGTGGACAAATCGCGTAAAGAGAGTTAAAAAACGGTTTAGTAGTCTCTCAGTGATATGTGTCAGACACAAAAGTGAACAGAGTGTGAAGTAAGTGAGGTACAAAAAAATTAATATTTGAAATCGTGCACAAATCACGTAAAGAGAGCTAAAAAATGATTTACGAGTCTGTAAGTGTTATGTTTCAGACAACATTGTGTAAAAGTGAACAGAGTGTGAGATACAAAAAAATGATTTTTTGAAATCGTGGACAAATCACGTAAAGAGAGTTAAAAAACGGTATACTAGTCTCTCAGTGATATGTGTCAGACACAAAAGTGAACAGTGTGAAGTAAGTGAGGTACAAAAAAATTAATTTTTGAAATCGTCTACAAATCACGTAAAGAGAGCTAAAAAATGGTTTACGAGTCTGTAAGTGTTATGTGTCAGACAACATCGTGTAAAAGTGAACAGAGTGTGAGATACAAAAAAATGATTTTTTGAAATCGTGGACAAATCACGTAAAGAGAGTTAAAAAACGGTATACTAGTCTCTCAGTGATATGTGTCAAACACAAAAGTGAACAGAGTGTGAAGTAAGTGAGGTACAAAAAAATTAATATTTGAAATCGTGCACAAATCACGTAAAGAGAGCTAAAAAATGGTTTACGAGTCTGTAAGTGTTATGTGACAGACAACATATTGTAAAAGTGAAATGAGTGCGAGATACAAAAAAATGATTTTTTTATTTAGTGGACAAATCACGTAAAGAGATTTAAAAAACGGTTTAGTAGTCTCTCAGTGATATGTGTCAGACACAAAAGTGAACAGTGTGAAGTAAGTGAGGTACAAAAAAATTAATTTTTGAAATCGTGTACAAATCACGTAAAGAGAGCTAAAAAATGGTTTACGAGTCTGTAAGTGTTATGTGTCAGACAACATTGTGGAAAAGTGAAAAGACTGTGAGATACAAAAAAATGATTTTTTGAAATCGTGGACATATCACGTAAAGAGAGTTAAGAAATTGTTTAGTAGTATCTCAGTGATATGTGTCACACACAAAAGTGAACAGAGTGTGAAGTAAGTGAGGTACAAAAAAATTAATATTTGAAATCGTGCACAAATCACGTAAAGAGAGCTAAAAAATGGTTTACGAGTCTGTAAATGTTATGTGTCAGACAACTTTGTGTAAAAGTGAAAAGAGAGTGAGATACAAAAAAATGATTTTTTGAAATCGTGGACATATCACGTAAAGAGATTTAATAAATGGTTTAGTAGTATCTCAGTGATATGTGTCACACACAAAAGTGAACAGTGTGTGAAGTAAGTGAGGTACAAAAAAATTAATATTTGAAATCGTGCACAAATCACATAAAGAGAGCTAAAAAAATGGTTTACGAGTCTGTAAGTGTAATGTGTCAGACAACATTGTATAAAAGTGAACTGAGTGCGAGATTCAAAAAAATGAATTTTTTATATAGTGGACAAATCACGTAAAGAGAGTTAAAAAACGGTTTAGTAGTCTCTCAGTGATATTTGTCACACACAAAAGTGAACAGTGTGTGAAGTAAGTAAGGTACAAAAAAATTAATTTTTGAAATCGTGTACAAATCACGTAAAGAGAGCTAAAAAATGGTTTACGAGTCTGTAAGTGTTATGTGTCAGACAACATTGTGTAAAAGTGAATTGAGTGCGAGATAGAAAAAAATGAATTTTTTACATAGTGGACAAATCACGTAAAGAGAGTTAAAAAACGGTTTAGTAGGCTCTCAGTGATATGTGTCACACACAAAAGTAAACAGTGTGTGAAGTAAGTGAGGTACAAAAAAATTAATATTTGAAATCGTGCACAAATCACGTAAAGAGAGCTAAAAAATGGTTTACGAGTCTGTAAGTGTTATGTGTCAGACAACATTGTGTAAAAGTGAACTGAGTGCGAGATACAAAAAAATGAATTTTTTATATAGTGGACAAATCACGTAGAGTTAAAAAACGGTTTAGTAGTCTCTCAGTGATATGTGTCAGACACAAAAGTGAACAGAGTGTGAAGTAAGTGAGGTACAAAAAAATTAATATTTGAAATCGTGCACAAATCACGTAAAGAGAGCTAAAAAATGATTTACGAGTCTGTAAGTGTTATGTTTCAGACAACATTGTGTAAAAGTGAACAGAGTGTGAGATACAAAAAAATGATTTTTTGAAATCGTGGACAAATCACGTAAAGAGAGTTAAAAAACGGTATACTAGTCTCTCAGTGATATGTGTCAAACACAAAAGTGAACAGAGTGTGAAGTAAGTGAGGTACAAAAAAATTAATATTTGAAATCGTGCACAAATCACGTAAAGAGAGCTAAAAAATGGTTTACGAGTCTTTAAGTGTAATGTGTCAGACAACATTGTGTAAAAGTGAAAAGACTGTGAGATACAAAAAAATTATTTTTTGAAATCGTGGACAAATCACGTAAAGAGAGTTAATAAATTGTTTAGAAGTATCTCAGTGATATGTTTCACACACAAAAGTGAACAGAGTGTGAAGTAAGTGAGGTACAAAAAAATTAATATTTGAAATCGTGCACAAATCACGTAAAGAGAGCTAAAAAATGGTTTACGAGTCTGTAAGTGTTATGTGTCAGACAACATTGTGTAAAAGTGAATTGAGTGCGAGATAGAAAAAAATGAATTTTTTACATAGTGGACAAATCACGTAAAGAGAGTTAAAAAACGGTTTAGTAGGCTCTCAGTGATATGTGTCACACACAAAAGTGAACAGTGTGTGAAGTAAGTGAGGTACAAAAAAATTAATATTTGAAATCGTGCACAAATCACGTAAAGAGAGCTAAAAAATGGTTTACGAGTCTGTAAGTGTTATGTGTCAGACAACATTGTGTAAAAGTGAACTGAGTGCGAGATACAAAAAAATGAATTTTTTATATAGTGGACAAATCACGTAGAGTTAAAAAACGGTTTAGTAGTCTCTCAGTGATATGTGTCAGACACAAAAGTGAACAGAGTGTGAAGTAAGTGAGGTACAAAAAAATTAATATTTGAAATCGTGCACAAATCACGTAAAGAGAGCTAAAAAATGATTTACGAGTCTGTAAGTGTTATGTTTCAGACAACATTGTGTAAAAGTGAACAGAGTGTGAGATACAAAAAAATGATTTTTTGAAATCGTGGACAAATCACGTAAAGAGAGTTAAAAAACGGTATACTAGTCTCTCAGTGATATGTGTCAAACACAAAAGTGAACAGAGTGTGAAGTAAGTGAGGTACAAAAAAATTAATATTTGAAATCGTGCACAAATCACGTAAAGAGAGCTAAAAAATGGTTTACGAGTCTGTAAGTGTTATGTGACAGACAACATATTGTAAAAGTGAAATGAGTGCGAGATACAAAAAAATGATTTTTTTATTTAGTGGACAAATCACGTAAAGAGATTTAAAAAACGGTTTAGTAGTCTCTCAGTGATATGTGTCAGACACAAAAGTGAACAGTGTGAAGTAAGTGAGGTACAAAAAAATTAATTTTTGAAATCGTGTACAAATCACGTAAAGAGAGCTAAAAAATGGTTTACGAGTCTGTAAATGTTATGTGTCAGACAACTTTGTGTAAAAGTGAAAAGAGAGTGAGATACAAAAAAATGATTTTTTGAAATCGTGGACATATCACGTAAAGAGATTTAAAAAATGGTTTAGTAGTATCTCAGTTATATGTGTCACACACAAAAGTGAACAGTGTGTGAAGTAAATGAGGTACAAAAAAATTAATATTTGAAATCGTGCACAAATCACATAAAGAGAGCTAAAAAATGGTTTAGGAGTCTGTAAGTGTTATGTGTCAGACAACAATGTGTAAAAGTGAACTGAGTGCGAGATACAAAAAAATGAATTTTTTATATAGTGGACAAATTACGTAGAGTTAAAAAACGGTTTAGTAGTCTCTCAGTGATATGTGTCAGACACAAAAGTGAACAGAGTGTGAAGTAAGTGAGGTACAAAAAAATTAATATTTGAAATCGTGCACAAATCACGTAAAGAGAGCTAAAAAATGATTTACGAGTCTGTAAGTGTTATGTTTCAGACAACATTGTGTAAAAGTGAACAGAGTGTGAGATACAAAAAAATGATTTTTTGAAATCGTGGACAAATCACGTAAAGAGAGTTAAAAAACGGTATACTAGTCTCTCAGTGATATGTGTCAAACACAAAAGTGAACAGAGTGTGAAGTAAGTGAGGTACAAAAAAATTAATATTTGAAATCGTGCACAAATCACGTAAAGAGAGCTAAAAAATGGTTTACGAGTCTGTAAGTGTTATGTGACAGACAACATATTGTAAAAGTGAAATGAGTGCGAGATACAAAAAAATGATTTTTTTATTTAGTGGACAAATCACGTAAAGAGATTTAAAAAACGGTTTAGTAGTCTCTCAGTGATATGTGTCAGACACAAAAGTGAACAGTGTGAAGTAAGTGAGGTACAAAAAAATTAATTTTTGAAATCGTGTACAAATCACGTAAAGAGAGCTAAAAAATGGTTTACGAGTCTGTAAGTGTTATGTGTCAGACAACATTGTGTAAAAGTGAATTGAGTGCGAGATACAAAAAAATGATTTTTTTATATAGTGGACAAATCGCGTAAAGAGAGTTAAAAAACGGTTTAGTAGGCTCTCAGTGATATGTGTCACACACAAAAGTGAACAGTGTGTGAAGTAAGTAAGGTACAAAAAAATTAATATTTGAAATCGTGCACAAATCACGTAAAGAGAGCTAAAAAATGGTTTACGAGTCTGTAAGTGTTATGTGTCAGACAACATTGTGTAAAAGTGAACTGAGTGCGAGATACAAAAAAATGAATTTTTTATATAGTGGACAAATCACGTAGAGTTAAAAAACGGTTTAGTAGTCTCTCAGTGATATGTGTCAGACACAAAAGTGAACAGAGTGTGAAGTAAGTGAGGTACAAAAAAATTAATATTTGAAATCGTGCACAAATCACGTAAAGAGAGCTAAAAAATGATTTACGAGTCTGTAAGTGTTATGTTTCAGACAACATTGTGTAAAAGTGAACAGAGTGTGAGATACAAAAAAATGATTTTTTGAAATCGTGGACAAATCACGTAAAGAGAGTTAAAAAACGGTATACTAGTCTCTCAGTGATATGTGTCAAACACAAAAGTGAACAGAGTGTGAAGTAAGTGAGGTACAAAAAAATTAATATTTGAAATCGTGCACAAATCACGTAAAGAGAGCTAAAAAATGGTTTACGAGTATGTAAGTGTTATGTGTCAGACAACATTGTGTAAAAGTGAACAGAGTGTGAGATACAAAAAAATGATTTTTTGAAATCGTAGACAAATCACGTAAAGAGAGTTAAAAAATGGTTTAGTAGTATCTCAGTGATATGTGTCACATACAAAAGTGAACAGAGTGTGAAGTAAGTGAGGTACAAAAAAATTAATTTTTGAAATCGTGCACAAATCACGTAAAGAGAGCTAAAAAATTGTTTACGAGTCTGTAAGTGTTATGTGTCAGACAACATTGTGTAAAAGTGAAATGAGTGCGAGATACAAAAAAATGATTTTTTTATTTAGTGGACAAATCACGTAAAGTGATTTAAAAAACGGTTTAGTAGTCTCTCAGTGATATGTGTCAGACACAAAAGTGAACAGAGTGTGAAGTAAGTGAGGTACAAAAAAATTAATATTTGAAATCGTGCACAAATCACGTAAAGAGAGCTAAAAAATGGTTTACGAGTCTGTAAGTGTTATGTGTCAGACAACATTGTGTAAAAGTGAACAGAGTGTGAGATACAAAAAAATGATTTTTTGAAATCGTGGACATATCACGTAAAGAGAGTTATAAAATGGTTTAGTAGTATCTCAGTGATATGTGTCGCACACAAAAGTGAACAGAGTGTGAAGTAAGTGAGGTACAAAAAAACTAATATTTGAAATCGTGCACAAATCACGTAAAGAGAGCTAAAAAATGGTTTACGAGTCTGTAAGTCTTATGTGTCAGACAACATTGTGTAATAGTGAACAGAGTGTGAGATACAAAAAAATGATTTATTTAAATCGTGGACAAATCACCTAAAGAGAGTTAAAAAATGGTTTAGTAGTATCTCAGTGATATGTGTCACACACAAAAGTGAACAGAGTGTGAAGTAAGTGAGGTACAACAAAATTAATATTTGAAATCGTGCACAAATCACGTAAAGAGAGCTAAAAAATGGTTTACGAGTCTGTAAGTCTTATGTGTCAGACAACATTGTGTAATAGTGAACAGAGTGTGAGATACAAAAAAATGATTTATTTAAATCGTGGACAAATCACCTAAAGAGAGTTAAAAAATGGTTTAGTAGTATCTCAGTGATATGTGTCACACACAAAAGTGAACAGAGTGTGAAGTAAGTGAGGTACAAAAAAATTAATATTTGAAATCGTGCACAAATCACATAAAGAGAGCTAAAAAAATGGTTTACGAGTCTGTAAGTGTAATGTGTCAGACAACATTGTATAAAAGTGAACTGAGTGCGAGATTCAAAAAAATGAATTTTTTATATAGTGGACAAATCACGTAAAGAGAGTTAAAAAACGGTTTAGTAGTCTCTCAGTGATATTTGTCACACACAAAAGTGAACAGTGTGTGAAGTAAGTAAGGTACAAAAAAATTAATTTTTGAAATCGTGTACAAATCACGTAAAGAGAGCTAAAAAATGGTTTACGAGTCTGTAAGTGTTATGTGTCAGACAACATTGTGTAAAAGTGAATTGAGTGCGAGATAGAAAAAAATGAATTTTTTACATAGTGGACAAATCACGTAAAGAGAGTTAAAAAACGGTTTAGTAGGCTCTCAGTGATATGTGTCACACACAAAAGTAAACAGTGTGTGAAGTAAGTGAGGTACAAAAAAATTAATATTTGAAATCGTGCACAAATCACGTAAAGAGAGCTAAAAAATGGTTTACGAGTCTGTAAGTGTTATGTGTCAGACAACATTGTGTAAAAGTGAACTGAGTGCGAGATACAAAAAAATGAATTTTTTATATAGTGGACAAATCACGTAGAGTTAAAAAACGGTTTAGTAGTCTCTCAGTGATATGTGTCAGACACAAAAGTGAACAGAGTGTGAAGTAAGTGAGGTACAAAAAAATTAATATTTGAAATCGTGCACAAATCACGTAAAGAGAGCTAAAAAATGATTTACGAGTCTGTAAGTGTTATGTTTCAGACAACATTGTGTAAAAGTGAACAGAGTGTGAGATACAAAAAAATGATTTTTTGAAATCGTGGACAAATCACGTAAAGAGAGTTAAAAAACGGTATACTAGTCTCTCAGTGATATGTGTCAAACACAAAAGTGAACAGAGTGTGAAGTAAGTGAGGTACAAAAAAATTAATATTTGAAATCGTGCACAAATCACGTAAAGAGAGCTAAAAAATAGTTTACGAGTCTTTAAGTGTAATGTGTCAGACAACATTGTGTAAAAGTGAAAAGACTGTGAGATACAAAAAAATTATTTTTTGAAATCGTGGACAAATCACGTAAAGAGAGTTAATAAATTGTTTAGAAGTATCTCAGTGATATGTTTCACACACAAAAGTGAACAGAGTGTGAAGTAAGTGAGGTACAAAAAAATTAATATTTGAAATCGTGCACAAATCACGTAAAGAGAGCTAAAAAATGGTTTACGAGTCTGTAAGTGTTATGTGTCAGACAACATTGTGTAAAAGTGAATTGAGTGCGAGATAGAAAAAAATGAATTTTTTACATAGTGGACAAATCACGTAAAGAGAGTTAAAAAACGGTTTAGTAGGCTCT
Organism: Philonthus spinipes; assembly: GCA_963082785.1. NCBI lineage: Eukaryota > Metazoa > Arthropoda > Insecta > Coleoptera > Staphylinidae > Philonthus > Philonthus spinipes. Next base: position 61,241 of record OY720303.1, read on the forward strand.
CAGTGATATGTGTCACACACAAAAGTGAACAGTGTGTGAAGTAAGTGAGGTACAAAAAAATTAATATTTGAAATCGTGCACAAATCACGTAAAGAGAGCTAAAAAATGGTTTACGAGTCTGTAAGTGTTATGTGTCAGACAACATTGTGTAAAAGTGAACTGAGTGCGAGATACAAAAAAATGAATTTTTTATATAGTGGACAAATCACGTAGAGTTAAAAAACGGTTTAGTAGTCTCTCAGTGATATGTGTCAGACACAAAAGTGAACAGAGTGTGAAGTAAGTGAGGTACAAAAAAATTAATATTTGAAATCGTGCACAAATCACGTAAAGAGAGCTAAAAAATGATTTACGAGTCTGTAAGTGTTATGTTTCAGACAACATTGTGTAAAAGTGAACAGAGTGTGAGATACAAAAAAATGATTTTTTGAAATCGTGGACAAATCACGTAAAGAGAGTTAAAAAACGGTATACTAGTCTCTCAGTGATATGTGTCAAACACAAAAGTGAACAGAGTGTGAAGTAAGTGAGGTACAAAAAAATTAATATTTGAAATCGTGCACAAATCACGTAAAGAGAGCTAAAAAATGGTTTACGAGTCTGTAAGTGTTATGTGACAGACAACATATTGTAAAAGTGAAATGAGTGCGAGATACAAAAAAATGATTTTTTTATTTAGTGGACAAATCACGTAAAGAGATTTAAAAAACGGTTTAGTAGTCTCTCAGTGATATGTGTCAGACACAAAAGTGAACAGTGTGAAGTAAGTGAGGTACAAAAAAATTAATTTTTGAAATCGTGTACAAATCACGTAAAGAGAGCTAAAAAATGGTTTACGAGTCTGTAAGTGTTATGTGTCAGACAACATTGTGGAAAAGTGAAAAGACTGTGAGATACAAAAAAATGATTTTTTGAAATCGTGGACATATCACGTAAAGAGAGTTAAGAAATTGTTTAGTAGTATCTCAGTGATATGTGTCACACACAAAAGTGAACAGAGTGTGAAGTAAGTGAGGTACAAAAAAATTAATATTTGAAATCGTGCACAAATCACGTAAAGAGAGCTAAAAAATGGTTTACGAGTCCGTAAGTGTTATGTGTCAGACAACATTGTGTAAAAGTGAACAGAGTGTGAGATACAAAAAACTGATTATTTTAAATCGTGGACAAATCACGTAAAGAGAGTTAAAAAACGGTTTAGTAGTCTCTCAGTGATATGTTTCACACACAAAAGTGAACAGAGTGTGAAGTAAGTGAGGTACAAAAAAATTAATATTTGAAATCGTGCACAAATCACGTAAAGAGAGCTAAAAAATGGTTTACGAGTCTGTAAATGTTATGTGTCAGACAACTTTGTGTAAAAGTGAAAAGAGAGTGAGATACAAAAAATGATTTTTTGAAATCGTGGACATATCACGTAAAGAGATTTAAAAAATGGTTTAGTAGTATCTCAGTGATATGTGTCACACACAAAAGTGAACAGTGTGTGAAGTAAATGAGGTACAAAAAAATTAATATTTGAAATCGTGCACAAATCACATAAAGAGAGCTAAAAAATGGTTTAGGAGTCTGTAAGTGTTATGTGTCAGACAACAATGTGTAAAAGTGAACTGAGTGCGAGATACAAAAAAATGAATTTTTTATATAGTGGACAAATTACGTAGAGTTAAAAAACGGTTTAGTAGTCTCTCAGTGATATGTGTCAGACACAAAAGTGAACAGAGTGTGAAGTAAGTGAGGTACAAAAAAATTAATATTTGAAATCGTGCACAAATCACGTAAAGAGAGCTAAAAAATGATTTACGAGTCTGTAAGTGTTATGTTTCAGACAACATTGTGTAAAAGTGAACAGAGTGTGAGATACAAAAAAATGATTTTTTGAAATCGTGGACAAATCACGTAAAGAGAGTTAAAAAACGGTATACTAGTCTCTCAGTGATATGTGTCAAACACAAAAGTGAACAGAGTGTGAAGTAAGTGAGGTACAAAAAAATTAATATTTGAAATCGTGCACAAATCACGTAAAGAGAGCTAAAAAATGGTTTACGAGTCTTTAAGTGTAATGTGTCAGACAACATTGTGTAAAAGTGAAAAGACTGTGAGATACAAAAAAATTATTTTTTGAAATCGTGGACAAATCACGTAAAGAGAGTTAATAAATTGTTTAGAAGTATCTCAGTGATATGTTTCACACACAAAAGTGAACAGAGTGTGAAGTAAGTGAGGTACAAAAAAATTAATATTTGAAATCGTGCACAAATCACGTAAAGAGAGCTAAAAAATGGTTTACGAGTCTGTAAGTGTTATTTGTCAGACAACATTGTGTAAAAGTGAATTGAGTGCGAGATAGAAAAAAATGAATTTTTTACATAGTGGACAAATCACGTAAAGAGAGTTAAAAAACGGTTTAGTAGGCTCTCAGTGATATGTGTCACACACAAAAGTGAACAGTGTGTGAAGTAAGTGAGGTACAAAAAAATTAATATTTGAAATCGTGCACAAATCACGTAAAGAGAGCTAAAAAATGGTTTACGAGTCTGTAAGTGTTATGTGTCAGACAACATTGTGTAAAAGTGAACTGAGTGCGAGATACAAAAAAATGAATTTTTTATATAGTGGACAAATCACGTAGAGTTAAAAAACGGTTTAGTAGTCTCTCAGTGATATGTGTCAGACACAAAAGTGAACAGAGTGTGAAGTAAGTGAGGTACAAAAAAATTAATATTTGAAATCGTGCACAAATCACGTAAAGAGAGCTAAAAAATGATTTACGAGTCTGTAAGTGTTATGTTTCAGACAACATTGTGTAAAAGTGAACAGAGTGTGAGATACAAAAAAATGATTTTTTGAAATCGTGGACAAATCACGTAAAGAGAGTTAAAAAACGGTATACTAGTCTCTCAGTGATATGTGTCAAACACAAAAGTGAACAGAGTGTGAAGTAAGTGAGGTACAAAAAAATTAATATTTGAAATCGTGCACAAATCACGTAAAGAGAGCTAAAAAATGGTTTACGAGTCTGTAAGTGTTATGTGACAGACAACATATTGTAAAAGTGAAATGAGTGCGAGATACAAAAAAATGATTTTTTTATTTAGTGGACAAATCACGTAAAGAGATTTAAAAAACGGTTTAGTAGTCTCTCAGTGATATGTGTCAGACACAAAAGTGAACAGTGTGAAGTAAGTGAGGTACAAAAAAATTAATTTTTGAAATCGTGTACAAATCACGTAAAGAGAGCTAAAAAATGGTTTACGAGTCTGTAAGTGTTATGTGTCAGACAACATTGTGGAAAAGTGAAAAGACTGTGAGATACAAAAAAATGATTTTTTGAAATCGTGGACATATCACGTAAAGAGAGTTAAGAAATTGTTTAGTAGTATCTCAGTGATATGTGTCACACACAAAAGTGAACAGAGTGTGAAGTAAGTGAGGTACAAAAAAATTAATATTTGAAATCGTGCACAAATCACGTAAAGAGAGCTAAAAAATGGTTTACGAGTCCGTAAGTGTTATGTGTCAGACAACATTGTGTAAAAGTGAACAGAGTGTGAGATACAAAAAACTGATTTTTTTAAATCGTGGACAAATCACGTAAAGAGAGTTAAAAAACGGTTTAGTAGTCTCTCAGTGATATGTTTCACACACAAAAGTGAACAGAGTGTGAAGTAAGTGAGGTACAAAAAAATTAATATTTGAAATCGTGCACAAATCACGTAAAGAGAGCTAAAAAATGGTTTACGAGTCTGTAAATGTTATGTGTCAGACAACTTTGTGTAAAAGTGAAAAGAGAGTGAGATACAAAAAAATGATTTTTTGAAATCGTGGACATATCACGTAAAGAGATTTAAAAAATGGTTTAGTAGTATCTCAGTGATATGTGTCACACACAAAAGTGAACAGTGTGTGAAGTAAATGAGGTACAAAAAAATTAATATTTGAAATCGTGCACAAATCACATAAAGAGAGCTAAAAAATGGTTTAGGAGTCTGTAAGTGTTATGTGTCAGACAACAATGTGTAAAAGTGAACTGAGTGCGAGATACAAAAAAATGAATTTTTTATATAGTGGACAAATTACGTAGAGTTAAAAAACGGTTTAGTAGTCTCTCAGTGATATGTGTCAGACACAAAAGTGAACAGAGTGTGAAGTAAGTGAGGTACAAAAAAATTAATATTTGAAATCGTGCACAAATCACGTAAAGAGAGCTAAAAAATGATTTACGAGTCTGTAAGTGTTATGTTTCAGACAACATTGTGTAAAAGTGAACAGAGTGTGAGATACAAAAAAATGATTTTTTGAAATCGTGGACAAATCACGTAAAGAGAGTTAAAAAACGGTATACTAGTCTCTCAGTGATATGTGTCAAACACAAAAGTGAACAGAGTGTGAAGTAAGTGAGGTACAAAAAAATTAATATTTGAAATCGTGCACAAATCACGTAAAGAGAGCTAAAAAATGGTTTACGAGTCTGTAAGTGTTATGTGACAGACAACATATTGTAAAAGTGAAATGAGTGCGAGATACAAAAAAATGATTTTTTTATTTAGTGGACAAATCACGTAAAGAGATTTAAAAAACGGTTTAGTAGTCTCTCAGTGATATGTGTCAGACACAAAAGTGAACAGTGTGAAGTAAGTGAGGTACAAAAAAATTAATTTTTGAAATCGTGTACAAATCACGTAAAGAGAGCTAAAAAATGGTTTACGAGTCTGTAAGTGTTATGTGTCAGACAACATTGTGTAAAAGTGAATTGAGTGCGAGATACAAAAAAATGATTTTTTTATATAGTGGACAAATCGCGTAAAGAGAGTTAAAAAACGGTTTAGTAGGCTCTCAGTGATATGTGTCACACACAAAAGTGAACAGTGTGTGAAGTAAGTAAGGTACAAAAAAATTAATATTTGAAATCGTGCACAAATCACGTAAAGAGAGCTAAAAAATGGTTTACGAGTCTGTAAGTGTTATGTGTCAGACAACATTGTGTAAAAGTGAACTGAGTGCGAGATACAAAAAAATGAATTTTTTATATAGTGGACAAATCACGTAGAGTTAAAAAACGGTTTAGTAGTCTCTCAGTGATATGTGTCAGACACAAAAGTGAACAGAGTGTGAAGTAAGTGAGGTACAAAAAAATTAATATTTGAAATCGTGCACAAATCACGTAAAGAGAGCTAAAAAATGATTTACGAGTCTGTAAGTGTTATGTTTCAGACAACATTGTGTAAAAGTGAACAGAGTGTGAGATACAAAAAAATGATTTTTTGAAATCGTGGACAAATCACGTAAAGAGAGTTAAAAAACGGTATACTAGTCTCTCAGTGATATGTGTCAAACACAAAAGTGAACAGAGTGTGAAGTAAGTGAGGTACAAAAAAATTAATATTTGAAATCGTGCACAAATCACGTAAAGAGAGCTAAAAAATGGTTTACGAGTATGTAAGTGTTATGTGTCAGACAACATTGTGTAAAAGTGAACAGAGTGTGAGATACAAAAAAATGATTTTTTGAAATCGTAGACAAATCACGTAAAGAGAGTTAAAAAATGGTTTAGTAGTATCTCAGTGATATGTGTCACATACAAAAGTGAACAGAGTGTGAAGTAAGTGAGGTACAAAAAAATTAATTTTTGAAATCGTGCACAAATCACGTAAAGAGAGCTAAAAAATTGTTTACGAGTCTGTAAGTGTTATGTGTCAGACAACATTGTGTAAAAGTGAAATGAGTGCGAGATACAAAAAAATGATTTTTTTATTTAGTGGACAAATCACGTAAAGTGATTTAAAAAACGGTTTAGTAGTCTCTCAGTGATATGTGTCAGACACAAAAGTGAACAGAGTGTGAAGTAAGTGAGGTACAAAAAAATTAATATTTGAAATCGTGCACAAATCACGTAAAGAGAGCTAAAAAATGGTTTACGAGTCTGTAAGTGTTATGTGTCAGACAACATTGTGTAAAAGTGAACAGAGTGTGAGATACAAAAAAATGATTTTTTGAAATCGTGGACATATCACGTAAAGAGAGTTATAAAATGGTTTAGTAGTATCTCAGTGATATGTGTCGCACACAAAAGTGAACAGAGTGTGAAGTAAGTGAGGTACAAAAAAACTAATATTTGAAATCGTGCACAAATCACGTAAAGAGAGCTAAAAAATGGTTTACGAGTCTGTAAGTCTTATGTGTCAGACAACATTGTGTAATAGTGAACAGAGTGTGAGATACAAAAAAATGATTTATTTAAATCGTGGACAAATCACCTAAAGAGAGTTAAAAAATGGTTTAGTAGTATCTCAGTGATATGTGTCACACACAAAAGTGAACAGAGTGTGAAGTAAGTGAGGTACAACAAAATTAATATTTGAAATCGTGCACAAATCACGTAAAGAGAGCTAAAAAATGGTTTACGAGTCTGTAAGTGTAATGTGTCAGACAACATTGTGTAAAAGTGAAAAGACTGTAGGATACAAAAAAATTATTTTTTGAAATCGTGGACATATCACGTAAAGAGAGTTAATAAATTGTTTAGAAGTATCTCAGTGAAATGTGTCACACACAAAAGTGAACAGAGAGTGAAGGAAGTGAGGTACAAAAAAATTAATATTTGAAATCGTGCACAAATCACGTAAAGAGAGCTAAAAAATGGTTTACGAGTCTGTAAGTGTTATGTGTCAAACAACATTGTATAAAAGTAAACTGAGGGCGAGATACAAAAAAATGAATTTTTTATATAGTGGACAAATCACGTAAAGTGAGTTAAAAAACGGTTTAGTAGTCTTTCAGTGATATGTGTCACACACAAAAGTGAACAGAGTATGAAGTAAGTGAGGTACAAAAAAATTAATATTTGAAATCGTGCACAAATCACGTAAAGAGAGCTAAAAAATGGTTTACGAGTCTGTAAGTCTTATGTGTCAGACAACATTGTGTAAAAACGAACTGAGTGCGAGATACAAAAAAATGAATTTTTTATATAGTGGACCAATCACGTAAAGAGAGTTAAAAAAACAGTTTAGTAGTCTCTCAGTGATATGTTTCAGACACAAAAGTGAACAGAGTGTGAAGTAAGGGAGGTACAAAAAAATTAATATTTGAAATCGTGCACAAATCACGTAAAGAGAGCTAAAAAATGATTTACGAGTCTGTAAGTGTTATGTTTCAGACAACATTGTGTAAAAGTGAACAGAGTGTGAGATACAAAAAAATGATTTATTTAAATCGTGGACAAATCACGTAAAGAGATTTAAAAAATGGTTTAGTAGTATCTCAGTGAAATGTGTCACACACAAAAGTGAACAGAGTGTGAAGTAAGTAAGGTACAAAAAAATTAATATTTGAAATCGTGCACAAATCACGTAAAGAGAGCTAAAAAATGGTTTACGAGTCTGTAAGTGTTATGTGTCAGACAACATTGTGGAAAAGTGAAAAGACTGTGAGATACAAAAAAATGATTTTTTGAAATCGTGGACATATCACGTAAAGAGAGTTAAGAAATTGTTTAGTAGTATCTCAGTGATATGTGTCACACACAAAAGTGAACAGAGTGTGAAGTAAGTGAGGTACAAAAAAATTAATATTTGAAATCGTGCACAAATCACGTAAAGAGAGCTAAAAAATGGTTTACGAGTCCGTAAGTGTTATGTGTCAGACAACATTGTGTAAAAGTGAACAGAGTGTGAGATACAAAAAAATGATTTTTTTAAATCATGGACAAATCACGTAAAGAGAGTTAAAAAACGGTTTAGTAGTCTCTCAGTGATATGTTTCACACACAAAAGTGAACAGAGTGTGAAGTAAGTGAGGTACAAAAAAATTAATATTTGAAATCGTGCACAAATCACGTAAAGAGAGCTAAAAAATGGTTTACGAGTCTGTAAATGTTATGTGTCAGACAACTTTGTGTAAAAGTGAAAAGAGTGTGAGATACAAAAAAATGATTTTTTGAAATCGTGGACATTTCACGTAAAGAGATTTAAAAAATGGTTTAGTAGTATCTCAGTGATATGTGTCACACACAAAAGTGAACAGTGTGTGAAGTAAGTGAGGTACAAAAAAATTAATATTTGAAATCGTGCACAAATCACATAAAGAGAGCTAAAAAAATGGTTTACGAGTCTGTAAGTGTTGTGTGTCAGACAACATTGTATAAAAGTGAACTGAGTGCGAGATTCAAAAAAATGAATTTTTTATATAGTGGACAAATCACGTAAAGAGAGTTAAAAAACGGTTTAGTAGTCTCTCAGTGATATTTGTCACACACAAAAGTGAACAGTGTGTGAAGTAAGTAAGGTACAAAAAAATTAATTTTTGAAATCGTGTACAAATCACGTAAAGAGAGCTAAAAAATGGTTTACGAGTCTGTAAGTGTTATGTGTCAGACAACATTGTGTAAAAGTGAATTGAGTGCGAGATAGAAAAAAATGAATTTTTTACATAGTGGACAAATCACGTAAAGAGAGTTAAAAAACGGTTTAGTAGGCTCTCAGTGATATGTGTCACACACAAAAGTGAACAGTGTGTGAAGTAAGTGAGGTACAAAAAAATTAATATTTGAAATCGTGCACAAATCACGTAAAGAGAGCTAAAAAATGGTTTACGAGTCTGTAAGTGTTATGTGTCAGACAACATTGTGTAAAAGTGAACTGAGTGCGAGATACAAAAAAATGAATTTTTTATATAGTGGACAAATCACGTAGAGTTAAAAAACGGTTTAGTCGTCTCTCAGTGATATGTGTCAGACACAAAAGTGAACAGAGTGTGAAGTAAGTGAGGTACAAAAAAATTAATATTTGAAATCGTGCACAAATCACGTAAAGAGAGCTAAAAAATGATTTACGAGTCTGTAAGTGTTATGTTTCAGACAACATTGTGTAAAAGTGAACAGAGTGTGAGATACAAAAAAATGATTTTTTGAAATCGTGGACAAATCACGTAAAGAGAGTTAAAAAACGGTATACTAGTCTCTCAGTGATATGTGTCAAACACAAAAGTGAACAGAGTGTGAAGTAAGTGAGGTACAAAAAATTAATATTTGAAATCGTGCACAAATCACGTAAAGAGAGCTAAAAAATGGTTTACGAGTCTGTAAGTGTTATGTGACAGGCAACATTGTGTAAAAGTGAAATGAGTGCGAGATACAAAAAAATGATTTTTTTATTTAGTGGACAAATCACGTAAAGAGATTTAAAAAACGGTTTAGTAGTCTCTCAGTGATATGTGTCAGACACAAAAGTGAACAGAGTGTGAAGTAAGTGAGGTACAAAAAAATTAATATTTGAAATCGTGCACAAATCACGTAAAGAGAGCTAAAAAATGGTTTACGAGTCTGTAAGTGTTATGTGTCAGACAACATTGTGTAAAAGTGAACAGAGTGTGAGATACAAAAAAATGATTTTTTGAAATCGTGGACATTTCACGTAAAGAGAGTTAAAAAATGGTTTAGTAGTATCTCAGTGATATGTGTCGCACACAAAAGTGAACAGAGTGTGAAGTAAGTGAGGTACAAAAAAACTAATATTTGAAATCGTGCACAAATCACGTAAAGAGAGCTAAAAAATGGTTTACGAGTCTGTAAGTGTTATGTGTCAGACAACATTGTGTAATAGTGAACAGAGTGTGAGATACAAAAAAATGATTTATTTAAATCGTGGACAAATCACCTAAAGAGAGTTAAAAAATGGTTTAGTAGTATCTCAGTGATATGAGTCACACACAAAAGTGAACAGAGTGTGAAGTAAGTGAGGTACAACAAAATTAATATTTGAAATCGTGCACAAATCACGTAAAGAGAGCTAAAAAATGGTTTACGAGTCTGTAAGTGTAATGTGTCAGACAACATTGTGTAAAAGTGAAAAGACTGTGAGATTCAAAAAAAATATTTTTTGAAATCGGGGACATATCACGTAAAGAGAGTTAATAAATTGTTTAGAAGTATCTCAGTGATATGTGTCACACACAAAAGTGAACAGAGTGTAAAGGAAGTGAGGTACAAAAAAATTAATATTTGAAATCGTGCACAAATCACGTAAAGAGAGCTAAAAAATGGTTTACGAGTCTGTAAGTGTTATGTGTCAAACAACATTGTATAAAAGTGAACTGAGTGCGAGATACAAAAAAATGAATTTTTTATATAGTGGACAAATCACGTAAAGAGAGTTAAAAAAACGGTTTAGTAGTCTCTCAGTGATATGTGTCAGACACAAAAGTGAACAGAGTGTGAAGTAAGTGAGGTACAAAAAAATTAATATTTGAAATCGTGCACAAATCACGTAAAGAGAGCTAAAAAATGATTTACGAGTCTGTAAGTGTTATGTTTCAGACAACATTGTGTAAAAGTGAACAGAGTGTGAGATACAAAAAAATGATTTTTTGAAATCGTGGACAAATCACGTAAAGAGAGTTAAAAAACGGTATACTAGTCTCTCAGTGATATGTGTCAAACACAAAAGTGAACAGAGTGTGAAGTAAGTGAGGTACAAAAAAATTAATATTTGAAATCGTGCACAAATCACGTAAAGAGAGCTAAAAAATGGTTTACGAGTCTGTAAGTGTTATGTGACAGACAACATATTGTAAAAGTGAAATGAGTGCGAGATACAAAAAAATGATTTTTTTATTTAGTGGACAAATCACGTAAAGAGATTTAAAAAACGGTTTAGTAGTCTCTCAGTGATATGTGTCAGACACAAAAGTGAACAGTGTGAAGTAAGTGAGGTACAAAAAAATTAATTTTTGAAATCGTGTACAAATCACGTAAAGAGAGCTAAAAAATGGTTTACGAGTCTGTAAGTGTTATGTGTCAGACAACATTGTGTAAAAGTGAATTGAGTGCGAGATACAAAAAAATGAATTTTTTATATAGTGGACAAATCGCGTAAAGAGAGTTAAAAAACGGTTTAGTAGGCTCTCAGTGATATGTGTCACACACAAAAGTGAACAGTGTGTGAAGTAAGTGAGGTACAAAAAAATTAATATTTGAAATCGTGCACAAATCACGTAAAGAGAGCTAAAAAATGGTTTACGAGTCTGTAAGTGTTATGTGTCAGACAACATTGTGTAAAAGTGAACTGAGTGCGAGATACAAAAAAATGAATTTTTTATATAGTGGACAAATCACGTAGAGTTAAAAAACGGTTTAGTAGTCTCTCAGTGATATGTGTCAGACACAAAAGTGAACAGAGTGTGAAGTAAGTGAGGTACAAAAAAATTAATATTTGAAATCGTGCACAAATCACGTAAAGAGAGCTAAAAAATGATTTACGAGTCTGTAAGTGTTATGTTTCAGACAACATTGTGTAAAAGTGAACAGAGTGTGAGATACAAAAAAATGATTTTTTGAAATCGTGGACAAATCACGTAAAGAGAGTTAAAAAACGGTATACTAGTCTCTCAGTGATATGTGTCAAACACAAAAGTGAACAGAGTGTGAAGTAAGTGAGGTACAAAAAATTAATATTTGAAATCGTGCACAAATCACGTAAAGAGAGCTAAAAAATGGTTTACGAGTCTGTAAGTGTTATGTGACAGGCAACATTGTGTAAAAGTGAAATGAGTGCGAGATACAAAAAAAAGATTTTTTTATTTAGTGGACAAATCACGTAAAGAGATTTAAAAAACGGTTTAGTAGTCTCTCAGTGATATGTGTCAGACACAAAAGTGAACAGAGTGTGAAGTAAGTGAGGTACAAAAAAATTAATATTTGAAATCGTGCACAAATCACGTAAAGAGAGCTAAAAAATGGTTTACGAGTCTGTAAGTGTTATGTGTCAGACAACATTGTGTAAAAGTGAACAGAGTGTGAGATACAAAAAAATGATTTTTTGAAATCGTGGACATTTCACGTAAAGAGAGTTAAAAAATGGTTTAGTAGTATCTCAGTGATATGTGTCGCACACAAAAGTGAACAGAGTGTGAAGTAAGTGAGGTACAAAAAAACTAATATTTGAAATCGTGCACAAATCACGTAAAGAGAGCTAAAAAATGGTTTACGAGTCTGTAAGTGTTATGTGTCAGACAACATTGTGTAATAGTGAACAGAGTGTGAGATACAAAAAAATGATTTATTTAAATCGTGGACAAATCACCTAAAGAGAGTTAAAAAATGGTTTAGTAGTATCTCAGTGATATGAGTCACACACAAAAGTGAACAGAGTGTGAAGTAAGTGAGGTACAACAAAATTAATATTTGAAATCGTGCACAAATCACGTAAAGAGAGCTAAAAAATGGTTTACGAGTCTGTAAGTGTAATGTGTCAGACAACATTGTGTAAAAGTGAAAAGACTGTGAGATTCAAAAAAAATATTTTTTGAAATCGGGGACATATCACGTAAAGAGAGTTAATAAATTGTTTAGAAGTATCTCAGTGATATGTGTCACACACAAAAGTGAACAGAGTGTGAAGGAAGTGAGGTACAAAAAAATTAATATTTGAAATCGTGCACAAATCACGTAAAGAGAGCTAAAAAATGGTTTACGAGTCTGTAAGTGTTATGTGTCAAACAACATTGTATAAAAGTGAACTGAGTGCGAGATACAAAAAAATGAATTTTTTATATAGTGGACAAATCACGTAAAGAGAGTTAAAAAAACGGTTTAGTAGTCTCTCAGTGATATGTGTCAGACACAAAAGTGAACAGAGTGTGAAGTAAGTGAGGTACAAAAAAATTAATATTTGAAATCGTGCACAAATCACGTAAAGAGAGCTAAAAAATGATTTACGAGTCTGTAAGTGTTATGTTTCAGACAACATTGTGTAAAAGTGAACAGAGTGTGAGATACAAAAAAATGATTTTTTGAAATCGTGGACAAATCACGTAAAGAGAGTTAAAAAACGGTATACTAGTCTCTCAGTGATATGTGTCAAACACAAAAGTGAACAGAGTGTGAAGTAAGTGAGGTACAAAAAAATTAATATTTGAAATCGTGCACAAATCACGTAAAGAGAGCTAAAAAATGGTTTACGAGTCTGTAAGTGTTATGTGACAGACAACATATTGTAAAAGTGAAATGAGTGCGAGATACAAAAAAATGATTTTTTTATTTAGTGGACAAATCACGTAAAGAGATTTAAAAAACGGTTTAGTAGTCTCTCAGTGATATGTGTCAGACACAAAAGTGAACAGTGTGAAGTAAGTGAGGTACAAAAAAATTAATTTTTGAAATCGTGTACAAATCACGTAAAGAGAGCTAAAAAATGGTTTACGAGTCTGTAAGTGTTATGTGTCAGACAACATTGTGTAAAAGTGAATTGAGTGCGAGATACAAAAAAAATGAATTTTTTATATAGTGGACAAATCGCGTAAAGAGAGTTAAAAAACGGTTTAGTAGGCTCTCAGTGATATGTGTCACACACAAAAGTGAACAGTGTGTGAAGTAAGTGAGGTACAAAAAAATTAATATTTGAAATCGTGCACAAATCACGTAAAGAGAGCTAAAAAATGGTTTACGAGTCTGTAAGTGTTATGTGTCAGACAACATTGTGTAAAAGTGAACTGAGTGCGAGATACAAAAAAATGAATTTTTTGTATAGTGGACAAATCACGTAGAGTTAAAAAACGGTTTAGTAGTCTCTCAGTGATATGTGTCAGACACAAAAGTGAACAGAGTGTGAAGTAAGTGAGGTACAAAAAAATTAATATTTGAAATCGTGCACAAATCACGTAAAGAGAGCTAAAAAATGATTTACGAGTCTGTAAGTGTTATGTTTCAGACAACATTGTGTAAAAGTGAACAGAGTGTGAGATACAAAAAAATGATTTTTTGAAATCGTGGACAAATCACGTAAAGAGAGTTAAAAAACGGTATACTAGTCTCTCAGTGATATGTGTCAAACACAAAAGTGAACAGAGTGTGAAGTAAGTGAGGTACAAAAAAATTAATATTTGAAATCGTGCACAAATCACGTAAAGAGAGCTAAAAAATGGTTTACGAGTCTGTAAGTGTTATGTGTCAGACAACATTGTGTAAAAGTGAACAGAGTGTGAGATACAAAAAAATGATTTTTTGAAATCGTGGACATTTCACGTAAAGAGAGTTAAAAAATGGTTTAGTAGTATCTCAGTGATATGTGTCGCACACAAAAGTGAAGAGAGTGTGAAGTAAGTGAGGTACAAAAAAACTAATATTTGAAATCGTGCACAAATCACGTAAAGAGAGCTAAAAAATGGTTTACGAGTCTGTAAGTGTTATGTGTCAGACAACATTGTGTAATAGTGAACAGAGTGTGAGATACAAAAAAATGATTTATTTAAATCGTGGACAAATCACCTAAAGAGAGTTAAAAAATGGTTTAGTAGTATCTCAGTGATATGAGTCACACACAAAAGTGAACAGAGTGTGAAGTAAGTGAGGTACAACAAAATTAATATTTGAAATCGTGCACAAATCACGTAAAGAGAGCTAAAAAATGGTTTACGAGTCTGTAAGTGTAATGTGTCAGACAACATTGTGTAAAAGTGAAAAGACTGTGAGATTCAAAAAAAATATTTTTTGAAATCGGGGACATATCACGTAAAGAGAGTTAATAAATTGTTTAGAAGTATCTCAGTGATATGTGTCACACACAAAAGTGAACAGAGTGTGAAGGAAGTGAGGTACAAAAAAATTAATATTTGAAATCGTGCACAAATCACGTAAAGAGAGCTAAAAAATGGTTTACGAGTCTGTAAGTGTTATGTGTCAAACAACATTGTATAAAAGTGAACTGAGTGCGAGATACAAAAAAATGAATTTTTTATATAGTGGACAAATCACGTAAAGAGAGTTAAAAAAACGGTTTAGTAGTCTCTCAGTGATATGTGTCAGACACAAAAGTGAACAGAGTGTGAAGTAAGTGAGGTACAAAAAAATTAATATTTGAAATCGTGCACAAATCACGTAAAGAGAGCTAAAAAATGATTTACGAGTCTGTAAGTGTTATGTTTCAGACAACATTGTGTAAAAGTGAACAGAGTGTGAGATACAAAAAAATGATTTTTTGAAATCGTGGACAAATCACGTAAAGAGAGTTAAAAAACGGTATACTAGTCTCTCAGTGATATGTGTCAAACACAAAAGTGAACAGAGTGTGAAGTAAGTGAGGTACAAAAAAATTAATATTTGAAATCGTGCACAAATCACGTAAAGAGAGCTAAAAAATGGTTTACGAGTCTGTAAGTGTTATGTGACAGACAACATATTGTAAAAGTGAAATGAGTGCGAGATACAAAAAAATGATTTTTTTATTTAGTGGACAAATCACGTAAAGAGATTTAAAAAACGGTTTAGTAGTCTCTCAGTGATATGTGTCAGACACAAAAGTGAACAGTGTGAAGTAAGTGAGGTACAAAAAAATTAATTTTTGAAATCGTGTACAAATCACGTAAAGAGAGCTAAAAAATGGTTTACGAGTCTGTAAGTGTTATGTGTCAGACAACATTGTGTAAAAGTGAATTGAGTGCGAGATACAAAAAAAATGAATTTTTTATATAGTGGACAAATCGCGTAAAGAGAGTTAAAAAACGGTTTAGTAGGCTCTCAGTGATATGTGTCACACACAAAAGTGAACAGTGTGTGAAGTAAGTGAGGTACAAAAAAATTAATATTTGAAATCGTGCACAAATCACGTAAAGAGAGCTAAAAAATGGTTTACGAGTCTGTAAGTGTTATGTGTCAGACAACATTGTGTAAAAGTGAACTGAGTGCGAGATACAAAAAAATGAATTTTTTGTATAGTGGACAAATCACGTAGAGTTAAAAAACGGTTTAGTAGTCTCTCAGTGATATGTGTCAGACACAAAAGTGAACAGAGTGTGAAGTAAGTGAGGTACAAAAAAATTAATATTTGAAATCGTGCACAAATCACGTAAAGAGAGCTAAAAAATGATTTACGAGTCTGTAAGTGTTATGTTTCAGACAACATTGTGTAAAAGTGAACAGAGTGTGAGATACAAAAAAATGATTTTTTGAAATCGTGGACAAATCACGTAAAGAGAGTTAAAAAACGGTATACTAGTCTCTCAGTGATATGTGTCAAACACAAAAGTGAACAGAGTGTGAAGTAAGTGAGGTACAAAAAAATTAATATTTGAAATCGTGCACAAATCACGTAAAGAGAGCTAAAAAATGGTTTACGAGTATGTAAGTGTTATGTGTCAGACAACATTGTGTAAAAGTGAACAGAGTGTGAGATACAAAAAAATGATTTTTTGAAATCGTAGACAAATCACGTAAAGAGAGTTAAAAAATGGTTTAGTAGTATCTCAGTGATATGTGTCACACACAAAAGTGAACAGAGTGTGAAGTAAGTGAGGTACAAAAAAATTAATATTTGAAATCGTGCACAAATCGCGTAAAGAGAGCTAAAAAATTGTTTACGAGTCTGTAAGTGTTATGTGTCAGACAACATTGTGTAAAAGTGAAATGAGTGCGAGATACAAAAAAATGATTTTTTTATTTAGTGGACAAATCACGTAAAGAGATTTAAAAAACGGTTTAGTAGTCTCTCAGTGATATGTGTCAGACACAAAAGTGAACAGAGTGTGAAGTAAGTGAGGTACAAAAAAATTAATATTTGAAATCGTGCACAAATCACGTAAAGAGAGCTAAAAAATGGTTTACGAGTCTGTAAGTGTTATGTGTCAGACAACATTGTGTAAAAGTGAACAGAGTGTGAGATACAAAAAAATGATTTTTTGAAATCGTGGACATATCACGTAAAGAGAGTTATAAAATGGTTTAGTAGTATCTCAGTGATATGTGTCGCACACAAAAGTGAACAGAGTGTGAAGTAAGTGAGGTACAAAAAAACTAATATTTGAAATCGTGCACAAATCACGTAAAGAGAGCTAAAAATGGTTTACGAGTCTGTAAGTCTTATGTGTCAGACAACATTGTGTAATAGTGAACAGAGTGTGAGATACAAAAAAATGATTTATTTAAATCGTGGACAAATCACCTAAAGAGAGTTAAAAAATGGTTTAGTAGTATCTCAGTGATATGTGTCACACACAAAAGTGAACAGAGTGTGAAGTAAGTGAGGTACAACAAAATTAATATTTGAAATCGTGCACAAATCACGTAAAGAGAGCTAAAAAATGGTTTACGAGTCTGTAAGTGTAATGTGTCAGACAACATTGTGTAAAAGTGAAAAGACTGTAGGATACAAAAAAATTATTTTTTGAAATCGTGGACATATCACGTAAAGAGAGTTAATAAATTGTTTAGAAGTATCTCAGTGATATGTGTCACACACAAAAGTGAACAGAGAGTGAAGGAAGTGAGGTACAAAAAAATTAATATTTGAAATCGTGCACAAATCACGTAAAGAGAGCTAAAAAATGGTTTACGAGTCTGTAAGTGTTATGTGTCAAACAACATTGTATAAAAGTAAACTGAGTGCGAGATACAAAAATTGATTTTTTATATAGTGGACAAATCACGTAAAGTGAGTTAAAAAACGGTTTAGTAGTCTTTCAGTGATATGTGTCACACACAAAAGTGAACAGAGTATGAAGTAAGTGAGGTACAAAAAAATTAATATTTGAAATCGTGCACAAATCACGTAAAGAGAGCTAAAAAATGGTTTACGAGTCTGTAAGTCTTATGTGTCAGACAACATTGTGTAAAAACGAACTGAGTGCGAGATACAAAAAAATGAATTTTTTATATAGTGGACCAATCACGTAAAGAGAGTTAAAAAAACAGTTTAGTAGTCTCTCAGTGATATGTGTCAGACACAAAAGTGAACAGAGTGTGAAGTAAGGGAGGTACAAAAAAATTAATATTTGAAATCGTGCACAAATCACGTAAAGAGAGCTAAAAAATGATTTACGAGTCTGTAAGTGTTATGTTTCAGACAACATTGTGTAAAAGTGAACAGAGTGTGAGATACAAAAAAATGATTTATTTAAATCGTGGACAAATCACGTAAAGAGATTTAAAAAATGGTTTAGTAGTATCTCAGTGAAATGTGTCACACACAAAAGTGAACAGAGTGTGAAGTAAGTAAGGTACAAAAAAATTAATATTTGAAATCGTGCACAAATCACGTAAAGAGAGCTAAAAAATGGTTTACGAGTCTGTAAGTGTTATGTGTCAGACAACATTGTGGAAAAGTGAAAAGACTGTGAGATACAAAAAAATGATTTTTTGAAATCGTGGACATATCACGTAAAGAGAGTTAAGAAATTGTTTAGTAGTATCTCAGTGATATGTGTCACACACAAAAGTGAACAGAGTGTGAAGTAAGTGAGGTACAAAAAAATTAATATTTGAAATCGTGCACAAATCACGTAAAGAGAGCTAAAAAATGGTTTACGAGTCCGTAAGTGTTATGTGTCAGACAACATTGTGTAAAAGTGAACAGAGTGTGAGATACAAAAAAATGATTTTTTTAAATCGTGGAAAAATCACGTAAAGAGAGTTAAAAAACGGTTTAGTAGTCTCTCAGTGATATGTTTCACACACAAAAGTGAACAGAGTGTGAAGTAAGTGAGGTACAAAAAAATTAATATTTGAAATCGTGCACAAATCACGTAAAGAGAGCTAAAAAATGGTTTACGAGTCTGTAAATGTTATGTGTCAGACAACTTTGTGTAAAAGTGAAAAGAGTGTGAGATACAAAAAAATGATTTTTTGAAATCGTGGACATATCACGTAAAGAGATTTAAAAAATGGTTTAGTAGTATCTCAGTGATATGTGTCACACACAAAAGTGAACAGTGTGTGAAGTAAGTGAGGTACAAAAAAATTAATATTTGAAATCGTGCACAAATCACATAAAGAGAGCTAAAAAAATGGTTTACGAGTCTGTAAGTGTTATGTGTCAGACAACATTGTATAAAAGTGAACTGAGTGCGAGATTCAAAAAAATGAATTTTTTATATAGTGGACAAATCACGTAAAGAGAGTTAAAAAACGGTTTAGTAGTCTCTCAGTGATATTTGTCACACACAAAAGTGAACAGTGTGTGAAGTAAGTAAGGTACAAAAAAATTAATTTTTGAAATCGTGTACAAATCACGTAAAGAGAGCTAAAAAATGGTTTACGAGTCTGTAAGTGTTATGTGTCAGACAACATTGTGTAAAAGTGAATTGAGTGCGAGATAGAAAAAAATGAATTTTTTACATAGTGGACAAATCACGTAAAGAGAGTTAAAAAACGGTTTAGTAGGCTCTCAGTGATATGTGTCACACACAAAAGTGAACAGTGTGTGAAGTAAGTGAGGTACAAAAAAATTAATATTTGAAATCGTGCACAAATCACGTAAAGAGAGCTAAAAAATGGTTTATGAGTCTGTAAGTGTTATGTGTCAGACAACATTGTGTAAAAGTGAACTGAGTGCGAGATACAAAAAAATGAATTTTTTATATAGTGGACAAATCACGTAGAGTTAAAAAACGGTTTAGTCGTCTCTCAGTGATATGTGTCAGACACAAAAGTGAACAGAGTGTGAAGTAAGTGAGGTACAAAAAAATTAATATTTGAAATCGTGCACAAATCACGTAAAGAGAGCTAAAAAATGATTTACGAGTCTGTAAGTGTTATGTTTCAGACAACATTGTGTAAAAGTGAACAGAGTGTGAGATACAAAAAAATGATTTTTTGAAATCGTGGACAAATCACGTAAAGAGAGTTAAAAAACGGTATACTAGTCTCTCAGTGATATGTGTCAAACACAAAAGTGAACAGAGTGTGAAGTAAGTGAGGTACAAAAAAATTAATATTTGAAATCGTGCACAAATCACGTAAAGAGAGCTAAAAAATGGTTTACGAGTCTGTAAGTGTTATGTGACAGGCAACATTGTGTAAAAGTGAAATGAGTGCGAGATACAAAAAAATGATTTTTTTATTTAGTGGACAAATCACGTAAAGAGATTTAAAAAACGGTTTAGTAGTCTCTCAGTGATATGTGTCAGACACAAAAGTGAACAGAGTGTGAAGTAAGTGAGGTACAAAAAAATTAATATTTGAAATCGTGCACAAATCACGTAAAGAGAGCTAAAAAATGGTTTACGAGTCTGTAAGTGTTATGTGTCAGACAACATTGTGTAAAAGTGAACAGAGTGTGAGATACAAAAAAATGATTTTTTGAAATCGTGGACATTTCACGTAAAGAGAGTTAAAAAATGGTTTAGTAGTATCTCAGTGATATGTGTCGCACACAAAAGTGAACAGAGTGTGAAGTAAGTGAGGTACAAAAAAACTAATATTTGAAATCGTGCACAAATCACGTAAAGAGAGCTAAAAAATGATTTACGAGTCTGTGTTATGTGTCAGACAACATTGTGGAAAAGTGAAAAGACTGTGAGATACAAACAAATGATTTTTTGAAATCGTGGACATATCACGTAAAGAGAGTCAGGAAATTGTTTAGTAGTATCTCAGTGATATGTGTCACACACAAAAGTGAACAGAGTGTGAAGTAAGTGAGGTACAAAAAAATTAATATTTGAAATCGTGCACAAATCACGTAAAGAGAGCTAAAAAATGGTTTACGAGTCTGTAAGTGTTATGTGTCAGACAACATTGTGTAAAAGTGAAATGAGTGCGAGATACAAAAAAATGATTTTTTATTTAGTGGACAAATCACGTAAAGAGAGTTAAAAAACGGTTTAGTAGTCTCTCAGTGATATGTGTCAGACACAAAAGTAAACAGAGTGTGAAGTAAGTCAGGTACAAAAAAATTAATATTTGAAATCGTGCACAAATCACGTAAAGAGAGCTAAAACATGATTTAAGAGTCTGTAAGTGTTATGTTTCAGACAACTTTATGTAAAAGTGAACAGAGTGTGAGATACAAACAAATGATTTTTTGAAATCGTAGACAAATCACGTAAAGAGAGTTAAAAAACGGTTTAGTAGCCTCTCAGTGATATGTGTCAGACACAAAAGTGAACAGAGTGTGAAGTAAGTGAGGTACAAAAAAATTAATATTTGAAATCGTGCACAAATCACGTAAAGAGAGCTAAAAAATGGTTTACGAGTCTGTAAGTGTTATGTGTCAGACAACATTGTGTAAAAGTGAACAGAGTGTGAGATACAAACAAAAGATTTTTTTAAATCGTGGACAATTCACGTAAAGAGAGTTAAAAAACGGTTTAGTAGTCTCTCAGTGAAATGTGTATGTGTCACACACAAAAGTGAACAGAGAGTGAAGTAAGTGAGGTACAAAAAAATTAATATTTGAAATCGTGCACAAATCACGTAAAGAGAGCTAAAAAATGGTTTACGAGTCTGTAAGTGTCATGTGTCAGACAACATTGTGTAAAAGTGAACAGAGTGTGAGATACAAAAAAATGATTTTTTGAAATCGTAGACAAATCACGTAAAGAGAGTTAAAAAATGGTTTAGGAGTATCTCAGTGATATGTGTCACACACAAAAGTGAACAGAGTGTGAAGTAAGTGAGGTACAAAAAAATTAATATTTGAAATCGTGCACAAATCACGTAAAGAGAGCTAAAAAATGGTTTACGAGTCTGTAAGTGTTATGTGACAAACAACATTGTGTAAAAGTTAAATGAGTGCGAGATACAAAACAATGATTTTTTAATTTAGTGGACAAATCACGTAAAGAGAGTTAAAAAACGGTTTAGTAGTCTCTCAGTGATATGTGTCAGACACAAAAGTGAACAGAGTGTGAAGTAAGTGAGGTACAAAAAAATTAATATTTAAAATCGTGCACAAATCACGTAAAGAGAGCTAAAAAATGGTTTACGAGTCTGTAAGTGTTATGTGTCATACAACATTGTGTAAAAGTGAACAGAGTGTGAGATACAAAAAAATGATTTTTTGAAATCGTGGACATATCACGTAAAGAGAGTTAAAAAATGGTTTAGTAGTATCTCAGTGATATGTGTCGCACACAAAAGTGAACAGAGTATGAAGTAAGTGAGGTACAAAAAAACTAATATTTGAAATCGTGCACAAATCACGTAAAGAGAGCTAAAAAATGGTTTACGAGTCTGTAAGTCTTATGTGTCAGACAACATTGTGTAAAAGTGAACACAGTGTGAGATACAAAAAAATGATTTATTTAAATCGTGGACAAATCACGTAAAGAGAGTTAAAAAATGGTTTAGTAGTATCTCAGTGATATGTGTCACACACAAAAGTGAACAGAGTGTGAAGTAAGTGAGGTACAAAAAAATTAATATTTGAAATCGTGCACAAATCACGTAAAGAGAGCTAAAAAATGGTTTACGAGTATGTAAGTGTTATGTGTCAGACAACATTGTGTAAAAGTGAATTGAGTGCGATTTACAAAAAAATAAATTTTTTATATTGTGGACAAATCACGTAAAGAGAGTTAAAAAACTGTATACTAGTCTCTCAGTGATATGTGTCAAACACAAAAGTGAACAGAGTGTGAAGTAAGTGAGGTACAAAAAAATTAATATTTGAAATCGTGCACAAATCACGCAAAGAGAGCTAAAAAATGATTTACGAGTCTGTAAGTGTTATGTTTCAGACAACATTGTGTAAAAGTGAACAGAGTGTGAGATACAAAAAAATGATTTTTTGAAATCGTGGACAAATCACGTAGAGTTAAAAAACGGTTTAGTAGTCTCTCAGTGATTTGTGTCAATCACAAAAGTGAACAGAGTCTATAAGTGTTATGTTTCAGACAACATTGTGTAAAAGTGAACAGAGTGTGAGATACAAAAAAATGATTTTTTGAAATAGTGGACAAATCACGTAAAGAGAGTTAAAAAACTGTATACTAGTCTCTCAGTGATATGTGTCAAACACAAAAGTGAACAGAGTGTGAAGTAAGTGAGGAACAAAAAAATTAATATTTGAAATCGTGCACAAATCACGTAAAGAGAGCTAAAAAATGGTTTACGAGTATGTAAGTGTTATGTGTCAGACAACATTGTGTAAAAGTGAACAGAGTGTGAGATACAAAAAAATGATTTTTTGAAATCGTAGACAAATCACGTAAAGAGAGTTAAAAAATGGTTTAGTAGTATCTCAGTGATATGTGTCACACACAAAAGTGAACAGAGTGTGAAGTAAGTGAGGTACAAAAAAATTAATATTTGAAATCGTGCACAAATCACGTAAAGAGAGCTAAAAAATGGTTTACGAGTATGTAAGTGTTATGTGTCAGACAACATTGTGTAAAAGTGAACAGAGTGTGAGATACAAAAAAATGATTTTTTGAAATCGTAGACAAATCACGTAAAGAGAGTTAAAAAATGGTTTAGTAGTATCTCAGTGATATGTGTCACACACAAAAGTGAACAGAGTGTGAAGTAAGTGAGGTACAAAAAAATTAATATTTGAAATCGTGCACAAATCACGTAAAGAGAGCTAAAAAATGGTTTACGAGTATGTAAGAGTTATGTGTCAGACAACATTGTGTAAAAGTGAATTGAGTGCGATTTACAAAAAAATAAATTTTTTATATTGTGGACAAATCACGTAAAGAGAGTTAAAAAACGGTTTAGTAGTCTCTCAGTGATATGTGTCAGACACAAAAGTGAACAGTGTGAAGTAAGTGAGGTACAAAAAAATTAATTTTTGAAATCGTGTACAAATCACGTAAAGAGAGCTAAAAAATGGTTTACGAGTCTGTAAGTGTTATGTGTCAGACAACAATGTGTAAAAGTGAATTGAGTGCGAGATACAAAAAAATGAATTTTTTATATAGTGGACAAATCACGTAAAGAGAGTTAAAAAACGGTTTAGTAGGCTCTCAGTGATATGTGTCACACACAAAAGTGAACAGTGTGTGAAGTAAGTGAGGTACAAAAAAATTAATATTTGAAATCGTGCACAAATCACGTTAAGAGAGCTAAAAAATGGTTTACGAGTCTGTAAGTGTTATGTGTCAGACAACATTGTGTAAAAGTGAACTGAGTGCGAGATACAAAAAAATGAATTTTTTATATAGTGGACAAATCACGTAGAGTTAAAAAACGGTTTAGTAGTCTCTCAGTGATATGTGTCAGACACAAAAGTGAACAGAGTGTGAAGTAAGTGAGGTAAAAAAAAATTAATATTTGAAATCGTGCACAAATCACGTAAAGAGAGCTAAAAAATGATTTACGAGTCTGTAAGTGTTATGTTTCAGACAACATTGTGTAAAAGTGAACAGAGTGTGAGATACAAAAAAATGATTTTTTGAAATAGTGGACAAATCACGTAAAGAGAGTTAAAAAACTGTATACTAGTCTCTCAGTGATATGTGTCAAACACAAAAGTGAACAGAGTGTGAAGTAAGTGAGGAACAAAAAAATTAATATTTGAAATCGTGCACAAATCACGTAAAGAGAGCTAAAAAATGGTTTACGAGTATGTAAGTGTTATGTGTCAGACAACATTGTGTAAAAGTGAACAGAGT
The DNA here is from genome assembly GCA_963082785.1 of Philonthus spinipes. Classification (NCBI taxonomy): domain Eukaryota; kingdom Metazoa; phylum Arthropoda; class Insecta; order Coleoptera; family Staphylinidae; genus Philonthus; species Philonthus spinipes. The sequence continues at coordinate 85,565 of OY720303.1, forward strand.
GTGAGATACAAAAAAATGATTTTTTGAAATCGTAGACAAATCACGTAAAGAGAGTTAAAAAATGGTTTAGTAGTATCTCAGTGATATATGTCACACACAAAAGTGAACAGAGTGTGAAGTTAGTGAGGTACAAAAAAATTAATATTTGAAATCGTGCACAAATCACGTAAAGAGAGCTAAAAAATGGTTTACGAGTCTGTAAGTGTTATGTGACAGACAACATTGTGTAAAAGTGAAATGAGTGCGAGATACAAAAAAATGATTTTTTTATTTAGTGGACAAATCACGTAAAGAGATTTAAAAAACGGTTTAGTAGTCTCTCAGTGATATGTGTCAGACACAAAAGTGAACAGAGTGTGAAGTAAGTGAGGTACAAAAAAATTAATATTTGAAATCGTGCACAAATCACGTAAAGAGAGCTAAAAAATGGTTTACGAGTCTGTAAGTCTTATGTGTCAGACAACATTGTGTAATAGTGAACAGAGTGTGAGATACAAAAAAATGAATTTTTTATATTGTGGACAAATCACGTAAAGTGAGTTAAAAAACGGTTTAGTAGTCTTTCAGTGATATGTGTCACACACAAAAGTGAACAGAGTATGAAGTAAGTGAGGTACAAAAAAATTAATATTTGAAATCGTGCACAAATCACGTAAAGAGAGCTAAAAAATGGTTTACGAGTCTGTAAGTGTTATGTGTCAAACAACATTGTATAAAAGTGAACTGAGTGCGAGATACAAAAAAATGAATTTTTTATATTGTGGACAAATCACGTAAAGTGAGTTAAAAAACGGTTTAGTAGTCTTTCAGTGATATGTGTCACACACAAAAGTGAACAGAGTATGAAGTAAGTGAGGTACAAAAAAATTAATATTTGAAATCGTGCACAAATCACGTAAAGAGAGCTAAAAAATGGTTTACGAGTCTCTAAGTCTTAAGTGTCAGACAACATTGTGTAAAAACGAACTGAGTGCGAGATACAAAAAAATTATTTTTTTATATAGTGGACAAATCACGTAAAGATAGTTAAAAAACGGTTTAGTAGTCTCTCAGTGATATGTGTCAGACACAAAAGTGAACGGAGTGTGAAGTAAGTGAGGTACAAAAAAATTAATATTTGAAATCGTGCACAAATCACGTAAAGAGAGCTAAAAAATGATTTACAAGTCTGTAAGTGTTATGTTTCAGACAACATTGTGTAAAAGTGAACAGAGTGTGAGATACAAAAAAATGATTTATTTAAATCGTGGACAAATCACGTAAAGAGATTTAAAAAATGGTTTAGTAGTATCTCAGTGAAATGTGTCACACACAAAAGTGAACAGAGTGTGAAGTAAGTAAGGTACAAAAAAATTAATATTTGAAAGCGTGCACAAATCACGTAAAGAGAGCTAAAAAATGGTTTACGAGTCTGTGTTATGTGTCAGACAACATTGTGGAAAAGTGAAAAGACTGTGAGATACAAAAAAATGATTTTTTGAAATCGTGGACATATCACGTAAAGAGAGTCAGGAAATTGTTTAGTAGTATCTCAGTGATATGTGTCACACACAAAAGTGAACAGAGTGTGAAGTAAGTGAGGTACAAAAAAATTAATATTTGAAATCGTGCACAAATCACGTAAAGAGAGCTAAAAAATGGTTTACGAGTCTGTAAGTGTTATGTGTCAGACAACATTGTGTAAAAGTGAAATGAGTGCGAGATACAAAAAAATGATTTTTTATTTAGTGGACAAATCACGTAAAGAGAGTTAAAAAACGGTTTAGTAGTCTCTCAGTGATATGTGTCAGACACAAAAGTAAACAGAGTGTGAAGTAAGTGAGGTACAAAAAAATTAATATTTGAAATCGTGCACAAATCACGTAAAGAGAGCTAAAACATGATTTAAGAGTCTGTAAGTGTTATGTTTCAGACAACTTTATGTAAAAGTGAACAGAGTGTGAGATACAAAAAAATGATTTTTTGAAATCGTGGACAAATCACGTAAAGAGAGTTAAAAAACGGTTTAGTAGTCTCTAGGTGATATGTTTCAGACACAAAAGTGAACAGAGTGTGAAGTAAGTGAGGTACAAAAAAATTAATATTTGAAATCGTGCACAAATCACGTAAAGAGAGTTAAAAAATGGTTTACGAGTCTGTAAGTGTTATGTGTCAGACAACATTGTGTAAAAGTGAACAGAGTGTGAGATACAAACAAAAGATTTTTTTAAATCGTGGACAATTCACGTAAAGAGAGTTAAAAAACGGTTTAGTAGTATCTCAGTGAAATGTGTCACACACAAAAGTGAACAGAGTGTGAAGTAAGTAAGGTACAAAAAAATTAATATTTGAAAGCGTGCACAAATCACGTAAAGAGGGCTAAAAAATGGTTTACGAGTCTCTAAGTCTTAAGTGTCAGACAACATTGTGTAAAAACGAACTGAGTGCGAGATACAAAAAAAATAATTTTTTATATAGTGGACAAATCACGTAAAGATAGTTAAAAAACGGTTTAGTAGTCTCTCAGTGATATGTGTCAGACACAAAAGTGAACGGAGTGTGAAGTAAGTGAGGTACAAAAAAATTAATATTTGAAATCGTGCACAAATCACGTAAAGAGAGCTAAAAAATGATTTACGAGTCTGTAAGTGTTATGTTTCAGACAACATTGTGTAAAAGTGAACAGAGTGTGAGATACAAAAAAATGATTTATTTAAATCGTGGACAAATCACGTAAAGAGATTTAAAAAATGGTTTAGTAGTATCTCAGTGAAATGTGTCACACACAAAAGTGAACAGAGTGTGAAGTAAGTAAGGTACAAAAAAATTAATATTTGAAAGCGTGCACAAATCACGTAAAGAGAGCTAAAAAATGGTTTACGAGTCTGTGTTATGTGTCAGACAACATTGTGGAAAAGTGAAAAGATTGTGAGATACAAAAAAATGATTTTTTGAAATCGTGGACATATCACGTAAAGAGAGTCAGGAAATTGTTTAGTAGTATCTCAGTGATATGTGTCACACACAAAAGTGAACAGAGTGTGAAGTAAATGAGGTACAAAAAAATTAATATTAGAAATCGTGCACAAATCACGTAAAGAGAGCTAAAAAATGGTTTACGAGTCTGTAAGTGTTATGTGTCAGACAACATTGTGTAAAAGTGAAATGAGTGCGAGATACAAAAAAATGATTTTTTATTTAGTGGACAAATCACGTAAAGAGAGTTAAAAAACGGTTTAGTAGTCTCTCAGTGATATGTGTCAGACACAAAAGTAAACAGAGTGTGAAGTAAGTGAGGTACAAAAAAATTAATATTTGAAATCGTGCACAAATCACGTAAAGAGAGCTAAAACATGATTTAAGAGTCTGTAAGTGTTATGTTTCAGACAACTTTATGTAAAAGTGAACAGAGTGTGAGATACAAAAAAATGATTTTTTGAAATCGTGGACAAATCACGTAAAGAAAGTTAAAAAACGGTTTAGTAGTCTCTCAGTGATATGTGTCAGACACAAAAGTGAACAGAGTGTGAAGTAAGTGAGGTACAAAAAAATTAATATTTGAAATCGTGCACAAATCACGTAAAGAGAGCTAAAAAATGGTTTACGAGTCTGTAAGTGTTATGTGTCAGACAACATTGTGTAAAAGTGAACAGAGTGTGAGATACAAACAAGAGATTTTTTTTAAATCGTGGACAATTCACGTAAAGAGAGTTAAAAAACGGTTTAGTAGTCTCTCAGTGAAATGTGTCACACACAAAAGTGAACAGAGAGTGAAGTAAGTGAGGTACAAAAAAATTAATATTTGAAATCGTGCACAAATCACGTAAAGAGAGCTAAAAAATGGTTTACGAGTCTGTAAGTGTCATGTGTCAGACAACATTGTGTAAAAGTGAACTGAGTGCGAGATACAAAAAAATGATTTTTTTTATATAGTGGACAAATCACGTAGAGTTAAAAAATGGTTATTAGCCTCTCAGTGATATGTGTCACACACAAAAGTGAACAGAGTGTGAAGTAAGTGAGGTACAAAAAAATTAATATTTGAAACCGTGCACAAATCACGTAAAGAGAACTAAAAAATGGTTTACAAGTCTGTAAGTGTTATGTGTCAGACAACATTGTGTAAAAGTGAACAGAGTGTGAGATACAAAATAATGATTTTTTGAAATCGTGGACATATCACGTAAAGAGAGTTAAAAAATGGTTTAGTAGTATCTCAGTGATATGTGTCGCACACAAAAGTGAACAGAGTGTGAAGTAAGTGTGGTACAAAAAAACTAATATTTGAAATCGTGCACAAATTACGTAAAGAGAGCTAAAAAATGGTTTACGAGTCTGTAAGTCTTATGTGTCAGACAACATTGTGTAATTGTAAACAGAGTGTGAGATACAAAAAAAATGATTTATTTAAATCGTGGACAAATCACGTAAAGAGAGTTAAAAAATGGTTTAGTAGTATCTCAGTGATATGTGTCACACACAAAAGTGAACAGAGTGTGAAGTAAGTGAGGTACAACAAAATTAATCTTTGAAATCGTGCACAAATCACGTAAAGAGAGCTAAAAAATGGTTTACGAGTCTGTAAGTCTTATGTGTCAGACAACATTGTGTAAAAGTGAACTGAGTGCGAGATACAAAAAAATGAATTTTTTATATAGTGGACAAATCACGTAGAGTTAAAAAACGGTTTAGTAGTCTCTCAGTGATATGTGTCAGACACAAAAGTGAACAGAGTGTGAAGTAAGTGAGGTTCAAAAAAATTAATATTTGAAATCGTGCACAAATCACGTAAAGAGAGCTAAAAAATGATTTACGAGTCTGTAAGTGTTATGTTTCAGACAACATTGTGTAAAAGTGAACAGAGTGTGAGATACAAAAAAATGATTTTTTGAAATCGTGGACAAATCACGTAAAGAGAGTTAAAAAACGGTATACTAGTCTCTCAGTGATATGTGTCAAACACAAAAGTGAACAGAGTGTGAAGTAAGTGAGGTACAAAAAAATTAATATTTGAAATCGTGCACAAATCACGTAAAGAGAGCTAAAAAATGGTTTACGAGTCTGTAAGTCTTATGTGTCAGACAACATTGTGTAAAAGTGAACACAGTGTGAGATACAAAAAAATGATTTATTTAAATCGTGGACAAATCACGTAAAGAGAGTTAAAAAATGGTTTAGTAGTATCTCAGTGATATGTGTCACACACAAAAGTGAACAGAGTGTGAAGTAAGTGAGGTACAAAAAAATTAATATTTGAAATCGTGCACAAATCACGTAAAGAGAGCTAAAAAATGGTTTACGAGTATGTAAGTGTTATGTGTCAGACAACATTGTGTAAAAGTGAATTGAGTGCGATTTACAAAAAAATAAATTTTTTATATTGTGGACAAATCACGTAAAGAGAGTTAAAAAACTGTATACTAGTCTCTCAGTGATATGTGTCAAACACAAAAGTGAACAGAGTGTGAAGTAAGTGAGGTACAAAAAAATTAATATTTGAAATCGTGCACAAATCACGCAAAGAGAGCTAAAAAATGATTTACGAGTCTGTAAGTGTTATGTTTCAGACAACATTGTGTAAAAGTGAACAGAGTGTGAGATACAAAAAAATGATTTTTTGAAATCGTGGACAAATCACGTAGAGTTAAAAAACGGTTTAGTGGTCTCTCAGTGATTAGTGTCAATCACAAAAGTGAACAGAGTCTATAAGTGTTATGTTTCAGACAACATTGTGTAAAAGTGAACAGAGTGTGAGATACAAAAAAATGATTTTTTGAAATAGTGGACAAATCACGTAAAGAGAGTTAAAAAACTGTATACTAGTCTCTCAGTGATATGTGTCAAACACAAAAGTGAACAGAGTGTGAAGTAAGTGAGGAACAAAAAAATTAATATTTGAAATCGTGCACAAATCACGTAAAGAGAGCTAAAAAATGGTTTACGAGTATGTAAGTGTTATGTGTCAGACAACATTGTGTAAAAGTGAACAGAGTGTGAGATACAAAAAAATGATTTTTTGAAATCGTAGACAAATCACGTAAAGAGAGTTAAAAAATGGTTTAGTAGTATCTCAGTGATATGTGTCACACACAAAAGTGAACAGAGTGTGAAGTAAGTGAGGTACAAAAAAATTAATATTTGAAATCGTGCACAAATCACGTAAAGAGAGCTAAAAAATGGTTTACGAGTATGTAAGTGTTATGTGTCAGACAACATTGTGTAAAAGTGAACAGAGTGTGAGATACAAAAAAATGATTTTTTGAAATCGTAGACAAATCACGTAAAGAGAGTTAAAAAATGGTTTAGTAGTATCTCAGTGATATGTGTCACACACAAAAGTGAACAGAGTGTGAAGTAAGTGAGGTACAAAAAAATTAATATTTGAAATCGTGCACAAATCACGTAAAGAGAGCTAAAAAATGGTTTACGAGTATGTAAGAGTTATGTGTCAGACAACATTGTGTAAAAGTGAATTGAGTGCGATTTACAAAAAAATAAATTTTTTATATTGTGGACAAATCACGTAAAGAGAGTTAAAAAACGGTTTAGTAGTCTCTCAGTGATATGTGTCAGACACAAAAGTGAACAGTGTGAAGTAAGTGAGGTACAAAAAAATTAATTTTTGAAATCGTGTACAAATCACGTAAAGAGAGCTAAAAAATGGTTTACGAGTCTGTAAGTGTTATGTGTCAGACAACAATGTGTAAAAGTGAATTGAGTGCGAGATACAAAAAAATGAATTTTTTATATAGTGGACAAATCACGTAAAGAGAGTTAAAAAACGGTTTAGTAGGCTCTCAGTGATATGTGTCACACACAAAAGTGAACAGTGTGTGAAGTAAGTGAGGTACAAAAAAATTAATATTTGAAATCGTGCACAAATCACGTTAAGAGAGCTAAAAAATGGTTTACGAGTCTGTAAGTGTTATGTGTCAGACAACATTGTGTAAAAGTGAACTGAGTGCGAGATACAAAAAAATGAATTTTTTATATAGTGGACAAATCACGTAGAGTTAAAAAACGGTTTAGTAGTCTCTCAGTGATATGTGTCAGACACAAAAGTGAACAGAGTGTGAAGTAAGTGAGGTAAAAAAAAATTAATATTTGAAATCGTGCACAAATCACGTAAAGAGAGCTAAAAAATGATTTACGAGTCTGTAAGTGTTATGTTTCAGACAACATTGTGTAAAAGTGAACAGAGTGTGAGATACAAAAAAATGATTTTTTGAAATAGTGGACAAATCACGTAAAGAGAGTTAAAAAACTGTATACTAGTCTCTCAGTGATATGTGTCAAACACAAAAGTGAACAGAGTGTGAAGTAAGTGAGGAACAAAAAAATTAATATTTGAAATCGTGCACAAATCACGTAAAGAGAGCTAAAAAATGGTTTACGAGTATGTAAGTGTTATGTGTCAGACAACATTGTGTAAAAGTGAACAGAGTGTGAGATACAAAAAAATGATTTTTTGAAATCGTAGACAAATCACGTAAAGAGAGTTAAAAAATGGTTTAGTAGTATCTCAGTGATATATGTCACACACAAAAGTGAACAGAGTGTGAAGTTAGTGAGGTACAAAAAAATTAATATTTGAAATCGTGCACAAATCACGTAAAGAGAGCTAAAAAATGGTTTACGAGTCTGTAAGTGTTATGTGACAGACAACATTGTGTAAAAGTGAAATGAGTGCGAGATACAAAAAAATGATTTTTTTATTTAGTGGACAAATCACGTAAAGAGATTTAAAAAACGGTTTAGTAGTCTCTCAGTGATATGTGTCAGACACAAAAGTGAACAGAGTGTGAAGTAAGTGAGGTACAAAAAAATTAATATTTGAAATCGTGCACAAATCACGTAAAGAGAGCTAAAAAATGGTTTACGAGTCTGTAAGTCTTATGTGTCAGACAACATTGTGTAATAGTGAACAGAGTGTGAGATACAAAAAAATGAATTTTTTATATTGTGGACAAATCACGTAAAGTGAGTTAAAAAACGGTTTAGTAGTCTTTCAGTGATATGTGTCACACACAAAAGTGAACAGAGTATGAAGTAAGTGAGGTACAAAAAAATTAATATTTGAAATCGTGCACAAATCACGTAAAGAGAGCTAAAAAATGGTTTACGAGTCTGTAAGTGTTATGTGTCAAACAACATTGTATAAAAGTGAACTGAGTGCGAGATACAAAAAAATGAATTTTTTATATTGTGGACAAATCACGTAAAGTGAGTTAAAAAACGGTTTAGTAGTCTTTCAGTGATATGTGTCACACACAAAAGTGAACAGAGTATGAAGTAAGTGAGGTACAAAAAAATTAATATTTGAAATCGTGCACAAATCACGTAAAGAGAGCTAAAAAATGGTTTACGAGTCTCTAAGTCTTAAGTGTCAGACAACATTGTGTAAAAACGAACTGAGTGCGAGATACAAAAAAATTATTTTTTTATATAGTGGACAAATCACGTAAAGATAGTTAAAAAACGGTTTAGTAGTCTCTCAGTGATATGTGTCAGACACAAAAGTGAACGGAGTGTGAAGTAAGTGAGGTACAAAAAAATTAATATTTGAAATCGTGCACAAATCACGTAAAGAGAGCTAAAAAATGATTTACAAGTCTGTAAGTGTTATGTTTCAGACAACATTGTGTAAAAGTGAACAGAGTGTGAGATACAAAAAAATGATTTATTTAAATCGTGGACAAATCACGTAAAGAGATTTAAAAAATGGTTTAGTAGTATCTCAGTGAAATGTGTCACACACAAAAGTGAACAGAGTGTGAAGTAAGTAAGGTACAAAAAAATTAATATTTGAAAGCGTGCACAAATCACGTAAAGAGAGCTAAAAAATGGTTTACGAGTCTGTGTTATGTGTCAGACAACATTGTGGAAAAGTGAAAAGACTGTGAGATACAAAAAATGATTTTTTGAAATCGTGGACATATCACGTAAAGAGAGTCAGGAAATTGTTTAGTAGTATCTCAGTGATATGTGTCACACACAAAAGTGAACAGAGTGTGAAGTAAGTGAGGTACAAAAAAATTAATATTTGAAATCGTGCACAAATCACGTAAAGAGAGCTAAAAAATGGTTTACGAGTCTGTAAGTGTTATGTGTCAGACAACATTGTGTAAAAGTGAACAGAGTGTGAGATACAAAAAAATGATTTTTTGAAATCGTGGACAAATCACGTAAAGAGAGTTAAAAAATGGTTTAGGAGTATCTCAGTGATATGTGTCACACACAAAAGTGAACAGAGTGTGAAGTAAGTGAGGTACAAAAAAATTAATATTTGAAATCGTGCACAAATCACGTAAAGAGAGCTAAAAAATGGTTTACGAGTCTGTAAGTGTTATGTGTCAGACAACATTGTGTAAAAGTGAAATGAGTGCGAGATACAAAAAAATGATTTTTTATTTAGTGGACAAATCACGTAAAGAGAGTTAAAAACGGTTTAGTAGTCTCTCAGTGATATGTGTCAGACACAAAAGTAAACAGAGTGTGAAGTAAGTGAGGTACAAAAAAATTAATATTTGAAATCGTGCACAAATCACGTAAAGAGAGCTAAAACATGATTTAAGAGTCTGTAAGTGTTATGTTTCAGACAACTTTATGTAAAAGTGAACAGAGTGTGAGATACAAAAAAATGATTTTTTGAAATCGTGGACAAATCACGTAAAGAGAGTTAAAAAACGGTTTAGTAGTCTCTCAGTGATATGTGTCAGACACAAAAGTGAACAGAGTGTGAAGTAAGTGAGGTACAAAAAAATTAATATTTGAAATCGTGCACAAATCACGTAAAGAGAGCTAAAAAATGGTTTACGAGTCTGTAAGTGTTATGTGTCAGACAACATTGTGTAAAAGTGAACAGAGTGTGAGATACAAACAAAAGATTTTTTTAAATCGTAGACAATTCACGTAAAGAGAGTTAAAAAACGGTTTAGTAGTCTCTCAGTGAAATGTGTCACACACAAAAGTGAACAGAGAGTGAAGTAAGTGAGGTACAAAAAAATTAATATTTGAAATCGTGCACAAATCACGTAAAGAGAGCTAAAAAATGGTTTACGAGTCTGTAAGTGTCATGTGTCAGACAACATTGTGGAAAAGTGAACTGAGTGCGAGATACAAAAAAATGAATTTTTTTATATAGTGGACAAATCACGTAAAGAGAGTTAAAAAACGGTTTAGTAGTCTCTCAGTGATATGTGTCAGACACAAAAGTAAACAGAGTGTGAAGTAAGTGAGGTACAAAAAAATTAATATTTGAAATCGTGCACAAATCACGCAAAGAGAGCTAAAAAATGATTTACGAGTCTGTAAGTGTTATGTTTCAGACAACATTGTGTAAAAGTGAACAGAGTGTGAGATACAAAAAAATGATTTTTTGAAATCGTGGACAAATCACGTAGAGTTAAAAAACGGTTTAGTAGTCTCTCAGTGATTAGTGTCAATCACAAAAGTGAACAGAGTCTATAAGTGTTATGTTTCAGACAACATTGTGTAAAAGTGAACAGAGTGTGAGATACAAAAAAATGATTTTTTGAAATCGTGGTCATATCACGTAAAGAGAGTTAAAAAATGGTTTAGTAGTATCTCAGTTATATGTGTCACACACAAAAGTGAACAGAGTGTGAAGTAAGTGAGGTACAAAAAAATTAATATTTGAAACCGTGCACAAATCACGTAAAGAGAACTAAAAAATGGTTTACAAGTCTGTAAGTGTTATGTGTCAGACAACATTGTGTAAAAGTGAACAGAGTGTGAGATACAAAATAATGATTTTTTGAAATCGTGGACATATCACGTAAAGAGAGTTAAAAAATGGTTTAGTAGTATCTCAGTGATATGTGTCGCACACTAAAGTGAACAGAGTGTGAAGTAAGTGAGGTACAAAAAAACTAATATTTGAAATCGTGCACAAATCACGTAAAGAGAGCTAAAAAATGGTTTACGAGTCTGTAAGTCTTATGTGTCAGACAACATTGTGTAATTGTAAACAGAGTGTGAGATACAAAAAAATGATTTATTTAAATCGTGGACAAATCACGTAAAGAGAGTTAAAAAATGGTTTAGTAGTATCTCAGTGATATGTGTCACACACAAAAGTGAACAGAGTGTGAAGTAAGTGAGGTACAACAAAATTAATCTTTGAAATCGTGCACAAATCACGTAAAGAGAGCTAAAAAATGGTTTACGAGTCTGTAAGTGTTATGTGTCAGACAACATTGTGTAAAAGTGAACTGAGTGCGAGATACAAAAAAATGAATTTTTTATATAGTGGACAAATCACGTAGAGTTAAAAAACGGTTTAGTAGTCTCTCAGTGATATGTGTCAGACACAAAAGTGAACAGAGTGTGAAGTAAGTGAGGTTCAAAAAAATTAATATTTGAAATCGTGCACAAATCACGTAAAGAGAGCTAAAAAATGATTTACGAGTCTGTAAGTGTTATGTTTCAGACAACATTGTGTAAAAGTGAACAGAGTGTGAGATACAAAAAAATGATTTTTTGAAATCGTGGACAAATCACGTAAAGAGAGTTAAAAAACGGTATACTAGTCTCTCAGTGATATGTGTCAAACACAAAAGTGAACAGAGTGTGAAGTAAGTGAGGTACAAAAAAATTAATATTTGAAATCGTGCACAAATCACGTAAAGAGAGCTAAAAAATGGTTTACGAGTATGTAAGTGTTATGTGTCAGACAACATTGTGTAAAAGTGAACAGAGTGTGAGATACAAAAAAATGATTTTTTGAAATCGTGGACAAATCACGTAAAGAGAGTTAAAAAATGGTTTAGGAGTATATCAGTGATATGTGTCACACACAAAAGTGAACAGAGTGTGAAGTAAGTGAGGTACAAAAAAATTAAAATTTGAAATCGTGCACAAATCACGTAAAGAGAGCTAAAAAATGGTTTACGAGTCTGTAAGTGTTATGTGTCAGACAACATTGTGTAAAAGTGAACAGAGTGTGAGATACAAAAAAATGATTTTTTGAAATCGTGGACAAATCACGTAAAGAGAGTTAAAAAATGGTTTAGGAGTATCTCAGTGATATGTGTCACACACAAAAGTGAACAGAGTGTGAAGTAAGTGAGGTACAAAAAAATTAATATTTGAAATCGTGCACAAATCACGTAAAGAGAGCTAAAAAATGGTTTACGAGTATGTAAGTGTTATGTGTCAGACAACATTGTGTAAAAGTGAACAGAGTGTGAGATACAAAAAAATGATTTTTTGAAATCGTGGACATATCACGTAAAGAGAGTTAAAAAATGGTTTAGTAGTATCTCAGTGATATGTGTCGCACACAAAAGTGAACAGAGTATGAAGTAAGTGAGGTACAAAAAAACTAATATTTGAAATCGTGCACAAATCACGTAAAGAGAGCTAAAAAATGGTTTACGAGTCTGTAAGTCTTATGTGTCAGACAACATTGTGTAAAAGTGAACACAGTGTGAGATACAAAAAATGATTTATTTAAATCGTGGACAAATCACGTAAAGAGAGTTAAAAAATGGTTTAGTAGTATCTCAGTGATATGTGTCACACACAAAAGTGAACAGAGTGTGAAGTAAGTGAGGTACAAAAAAATTAATATTTGAAATCGTGCACAAATCACGTAAAGAGAGCTAAAAAATGGTTTACGAGTATGTAAGTGTTATGTGTCAGACAACATTGTGTAAACGTGAATTGAGTGCGATTTACAAAAAAATAATTTTTTTATATTGTGGACAAATCACGTAAAGAGAGTTAAAAAACGGTTTAGTAGTCTCTCAGTGATATGTGTCAGACACAAAAGTGAACAGTGTGAAGTAAGTGAGGTACAAAAAAATTAATTTTTGAAATCGTGTACAAATCACGTAAAGAGAGCTAAAAAATGGTTTACGAGTCTGTAAGTGTTGTGTGTCAGACAACAATGTGTAAAAGTGAATTGAGTGCGAGATACAAAAAAATGAATTTTTTATATAGTGGACAAATCACGTAAAGAGAGTTAAAAAACGGTTTAGTAGGCTCTCAGTGATATGTGTCACACACAAAAGTGAACAGTGTGTGAAGTAAGTGAGGTACAAAAAAATTAATATTTGAAATCGTGCACAAATCACGTTAAGAGAGCTAAAAAATGGTTTACGAGTCTGTAAGTGTTATGTGTCAGACAACATTGTGTAAAAGTGAACTGAGTGCGAGATACAAAAAAATGAATTTTTTATATATTGGACAAATCACGTAGAGTTAAAAAACGGTTTAGTAGTCTCTCAGTGATATGTGTCAGACACAAAAGTGAACAGAGTGTGAAGTAAGTGAGGTACAAAAAAATTAATATTTGAAATCGTGCACAAATCACGTAAAGAGAGCTAAAAAATGGTTTACGAGTATGTAAGTGTTATGTGTCAGACAACATTGTGTAAAAGTGAACAGAGTGTGAGATACAAAAAAATGATTTTTTTATTTAGTGGACAAATCACGTAAAGAGAGTTAAAAAACGGTTTAGTAGTCTCTCAGTGATATGTGTCAGACGCAAAAGTAAACAGAGTGTCAAGTAAGTGAGGTACAAAAAAATTAATATTTGAAATCGTGCACAAATCACCTAAAGAGAGCTAAAAAATGATTTAAGAGTCTGTAAGTGTTATGTTTCAGACAACATTATGTAAAAGTGAACAGAGTGTGAGATACAAAAAATTGATTTTTTGAAATCGTGGACAAATCTCGTAAAGAGAGTTAAAAAACGGTTTAGTAGTCTCTCAGTGATGTGTCAGACACAAAAGTGAACAGAGTGTGAAGTAAGTGAGGTACAAAAAAATTAATATTTGAAATCGTGCACAAATCACGTAAAGAGAGCTAAAAAATGGTTTACGAGTCTGTAAGTGTTATGTGTCAGACAACATTGTGTTAAAAGTGAACAGAGTGTGAGATACAAAAAAAAGATTTTTTTAAATCGTGGACAAATCACGTAAAGAGAGTTAAAAAACGGTTTAGTAGTCTCTCAGTGAAATGTGTCACACACAAAAGTGAACAGAGTGTGAAGTAAGTGAGGTACAAAAAAAATAATATTTGAAATCGTGCACAAATCACGTAAAGAGAGCTAAAAAATGGTTTACGAGTCTGTAAGTGTTATGTGTCAGACAACATTGTGTAAAAGTGAACTGAGTGCGAGATACAAAAAAATGAATTTTTTATATAGTGGACAAATCACGTAAAGAGAGTTAAAAAACGGTTTAGTAGTCTCTCAGTGATATGTGTCAGACACAAAAGTAAACAGAGTGTGAAGTAAGTGAGGTACAAAAAAATTAATATTTGAAATCGTGCACAAATCACGCAAAGAGAGCTAAAAAATGATTTACGAGTTTGTAAGTGTTATGTTTCAGACAACATTGTGTAAAAGTGAACAGAGTGTGAGATACAAAAAAATGATTTTTTGAAATCGTGGACAAATCACGTAGAGTTAAAAAACGGTTTAGTAGTCTCTCAGTGATTAGTGTCAATCACAAAAGTGAACAGAGTCTATAAGTGTTATGTTTCAGACAACATTGTGTAAAAGTGAACAGAGTGTGAGATACAAAAAAATGATTTTTTTAAATCGTGGACAAATCACGTAGAGTTAAAAAATGGTTATTAGTCTCTCAGTGATATGTGTCAGACACAAAAGTGAACAGACTGTGAAGTAAGTGAGGTACAAAAAAATTAATATTTGAAATCATGCACATATTACGTAAAGAGAGCTAAAAAATGGTTTACGAGTCTGTAAGTGTTATGTGTCAGACTACATTGTGTAAAAGTGAACAGAGTGTGAGATAGAAAAAAATGATTTTTTGAAATCGAGGACATATCACGTAAAGAGAGTTAAAAAATGGTTTAGTAGTATCTCAGTTATATGTGTCACACACAAAAGTGAACAGAGTCTGAAGTAAGTGAGGTACAAAAAAATTAATATTTGAAACCGTGCACAAATCACGTAAAGAGAACTAAAAAATGGTTTACAAGTCTGTAAGTGTTATGTGTCAGACAACATTGTGTAAAAGTGAACAGAGTGTGAGATACAAAAAAAAGATTTTTTTAAATCGTGGACAAATCACGTAGAGTTAAAAAATGGTTATTAGCCTCTCAGTGATATGTGTCACACACAAAAGTGAACAGAGTGTGAAGTAAGTGAGGTACAAAAAAATTAATATTTGAAACCGTGCACAAATCACGTAAAGAGAACTAAAAAATGGTTTACAAGTCTGTAAGTGTTATGTGTCAGACAACATTGTGTAAAAGTGAACAGAGTGTGAGATACAAAATAATGATTTTTTGAAATCGTGGACATATCACGTAAAGAGAGTTAAAAAATGGTTTAGTAGTATCTCAGTGATATGTGTCGCACACAAAAGTGAACAAAGTGTGAAGTAAGTGAGGTACAAAAAAACTAATATTTGAAATCGTGCACAAATCACGTAAAGAGAGCTAAAAAATGGTTTACGAGTCTGTAAGTCTTATGTGTCTGACAACATTTTGTAATAGTGAACAGAGTGTGAGATACAAAAAAATGATTTATTTAAATCGTGGACAAATCATGTAAAGAGAGTTAAAAAATGGTTTAGTAGTATCTCAGTGATATGTGTCACACACAAAAGTGAACAGAGTGTGAAGTAAGTGAGGTACAACAAAATTAATCTTTGAAATCGTGCACAAATCACGTAAAGAGAGCTAAAAAATGGTTTACGAGTCTGTAAGTGTTATGTGTCAGACAACATTGTGTAAAAGTGAAAAGACTGTGAGATACAAAAAAATGATTTTTTGAAATCGTGGACATATCACGTAAAGAGAGTTAATAAATTGTTTAGAAGTATCTCAGTGATATGTGTCACACACAAAAGTGAACAGAGTGTGAAGGAAGTGAGGTACAAAAAAATTAATATTTGAAATCATGCACAAACGTAAAGAGAGCTAAAAAATGGTTTACGAGTCTGTAAGTGTTATGTGTCAAACAATATTGTATAAAAGTGAACTGAGTGCGAGATACAAAAAAATGATTTTTTTATATAGTGGACAAATCACGTAAAGTGAGTTAAAAAACGGTTTAGTAGTCTTTCAGTGATATGTGTCACACTCAAAAGTGAACAGAGTATGAAGTAAGTGAGGTACAAAAAAATTAATATTTGAAATCGTGCACAAATCACGTAAAGAGAGCTAAAAATAGGTTTACGAGTCTGTAAATGTTATGTGTTAGACAACATTGTGTAAAAGTGAAAAGACTGTGAGATACAAAAAAATGATTTTTTGAAATCGTGGACATATCACGTAAAGAGAGTTAAGAAATTGTTTAGTAGTATCTCAGTGAAATGAGTCACACACAAAAGTGAACAGAGTGTGAAGTAAGTGAGGTACAAAAAAATTAATATTTGAAATCGTGCACAAATCACGTAAAGAGAGCTAAAAAATGGTTTACGAGTCTGTAAGTGTTATGTGTCAGACAACATTGTGTAAAAGTGAACAGAGTGTGAGATACAAAGAAAAGATTTTTTTAAATCGTGGACAAATCACGTAGAGTTAAAAAATGGTTATTAGTCTCTCAGTGATATGTGTCAGACACAAAAGTGAACAGAGTGTGAAGTAAGTGAGGTACAAAAAAATTAATATTTGAAATCATGCACATATCACGTAAAGAGAGCTAAAAAATGGTTTACGAGTCTGTAAGTGTTATGTGTCAGACAACATTGTGTAAAAGTGAACAGAGTGTGAGATACAAAAAAATGATTTTTTGAAATCGTGGACATATCACGTAAAGAGAGTTTAAAAATGGTTTAGTAGTATCTCAGTGATATGTGTCACACACAAAAGTGAACAGAGTGTGAAGTAAGTGAGGTACAAAAAAATTAATATTTGAAATCGTGCACAAATCACGTAAAGAGAGCTAAAAAATGGTTTACGAGTATGTAAGAGTTATGTGTCAGACAACATTGTGTAAAAGTGAATTGAGTGCGATTTACAAAAAAATAAATTTTTTATATTGTGGACAAATCACGTAAAGAGAGTTAAAAAACGGTTTAGTAGTCTCTCAGTGATATGTGTCAGACACAAAAGTGAACAGTGTGAAGTAAGTGAGGTACAAAAAAATTAATTTTTGAAATCGTGTACAAATCACGTAAAGAGAGCTAAAAAATGGTTTACGAGTCTGTAAGTGTTATGTGTCAGACAACAATGTGTAAAAGTGAATTGAGTGCGAGATACAAAAAAATGAATTTTTTATATAGTGGACAAATCACGTAAAGAGAGTTAAAAAACGGTTTAGTAGGCTCTCAGTGATATGTGTCACACACAAAAGTGAACAGTGTGTGAAGTAAGTGAGGTACAAAAAAATTAATATTTGAAATCGTGCACAAATCACGTTAAGAGAGCTAAAAAATGGTTTACGAGTCTGTAAGTGTTATGTGTCAGACAACATTGTGTAAAAGTGAACTGAGTGCGAGATACAAAAAAATGAATTTTTTATATAGTGGACAAATCACGTAGAGTTAAAAAACGGTTTAGTAGTCTCTCAGTGATATGTGTCAGACACAAAAGTGAACAGAGTGTGAAGTAAGTGAGGTAAAAAAAAATTAATATTTGAAATCGTGCACAAATCACGTAAAGAGAGCTAAAAAATGATTTACGAGTCTGTAAGTGTTATGTTTCAGACAACATTGTGTAAAAGTGAACAGAGTGTGAGATACAAAAAAATGATTTTTTGAAATAGTGGACAAATCACGTAAAGAGAGTTAAAAAACTGTATACTAGTCTCTCAGTGATATGTGTCAAACACAAAAGTGAACAGAGTGTGAAGTAAGTGAGGAACAAAAAAATTAATATTTGAAATCGTGCACAAATCACGTAAAGAGAGCTAAAAAATGGTTTACGAGTATGTAAGTGTTATGTGTCAGACAACATTGTGTAAAAGTGAACAGAGTGTGAGATACAAAAAAATGATTTTTTGAAATCGTAGACAAATCACGTAAAGAGAGTTAAAAAATGGTTTAGTAGTATCTCAGTGATATATGTCACACACAAAAGTGAACAGAGTGTGAAGTTAGTGAGGTACAAAAAAATTAATATTTGAAATCGTGCACAAATCACGTAAAGAGAGCTAAAAAATGGTTTACGAGTCTGTAAGTGTTATGTGACAGACAACATTGTGTAAAAGTGAAATGAGTGCGAGATACAAAAAAATGATTTTTTTATTTAGTGGACAAATCACGTAAAGAGATTTAAAAAACGGTTTAGTAGTCTCTCAGTGATATGTGTCAGACACAAAAGTGAACAGAGTGTGAAGTAAGTGAGGTACAAAAAAATTAATATTTGAAATCGTGCACAAATCACGTAAAGAGAGCTAAAAAATGGTTTACGAGTCTGTAAGTCTTATGTGTCAGACAACATTGTGTAATAGTGAACAGAGTGTGAGATACAAAAAAATGAATTTTTTATATTGTGGACAAATCACGTAAAGTGAGTTAAAAAACGGTTTAGTAGTCTTTCAGTGATATGTGTCACACACAAAAGTGAACAGAATATGAAGTAAGTGAGGTACAAAAAAATTAATATTTGAAATCGTGCACAAATCACGTAAAGAGAGCTAAAAAATGGTTTACGAGTCTGTAAGTGTTATGTGTCAAACAACATTGTATAAAAGTGAACTGAGTGCGAGATACAAAAAAATGAATTTTTTATATTGTGGACAAATCACGTAAAGTGAGTTAAAAAACGGTTTAGTAGTCTTTCAGTGATATGTGTCACACACAAAAGTGAACAGAGTATGAAGTAAGTGAGGTACAAAAAAATTAATATTTGAAATCGTGCACAAATCACGTAAAGAGAGCTAAAAAATGGTTTACGAGTCTCTAAGTCTTAAGTGTCAGACAACATTGTGTAAAAACGAACTGAGTGCGAGATACAAAAAAATTATTTTTTTATATAGTGGACAAATCACGTAAAGATAGTTAAAAAACGGTTTAGTAGTCTCTCAGTGATATGTGTCAGACACAAAAGTGAACGGAGTGTGAAGTAAGTGAGGTACAAAAAAATTAATATTTGAAAGCGTGCACAAATCACGTAAAGAGAGCTAAAAAATGATTTACAAGTCTGTAAGTGTTATGTTTCAGACAACATTGTGTAAAAGTGAACAGAGTGTGAGATACAAAAAAATGATTTATTTAAATCGTGGACAAATCACGTAAAGAGATTTAAAAAATGGTTTAGTAGTATCTCAGTGAAATGTGTCACACACAAAAGTGAACAGAGTGTGAAGTAAGTAAGGTACAAAAAAATTAATATTTGAAAGCGTGCACAAATCACGTAAAGAGAGCTAAAAAATGGTTTACGAGTCTGTGTTATGTGTCAGACAACATTGTGGAAAAGTGAAAAGACTGTGAGATACAAAAAAATGATTTTTTGAAATCGTGGACATATCACGTAAAGAGAGTCAGGAAATTGTTTAGTAGTATCTCAGTGATATGTGTCACACACAAAAGTGAACAGAGTGTGAAGTAAGTGAGGTACAAAAAAATTAATATTTGAAATCGTGCACAAATCACGTAAAGAGAGCTAAAAAATGGTTTACGAGTCTGTAAGTGTTATGTGTCAGACAACATTGTGTAAAAGTGAAATGAGTGCGAGATACAAAAAAATGATTTTTTATTTAGTGGACAAATCACGTAAAGAGAGTTAAAAAACGGTTTAGTAGTCTCTCAGTGATATGTGTCAGACACAAAAGTAAACAGAGTGTGAAGTAAGTGAGGTACAAAAAAATTAATATTTGAAATCGTGCACAAATCACGTAAAGAGAGCTAAAACATGATTTAAGAGTCTGTAAGTGTTATGTTTCAGACAACTTTATGTAAAAGTGAACAGAGTGTGAGATACAAAAAAATGATTTTTTGAAATCGTGGACAAATCACGTAAAGAGAGTTAAAAAACGGTTTAGTAGTCTCTAGGTGATATGTTTCAGACACAAAAGTGAACAGAGTGTGAAGTAAGTGAGGTACAAAAAAATTAATATTTGAAATCGTGCACAAATCACGTAAAGAGAGTTAAAAAATGGTTTACGAGTCTGTAAGTGTTATGTGTCAGACAACATTGTGTAAAAGTGAACAGAGTGTGAGATACAAACAAAAGATTTTTTTAAATCGTGGACAATTCACGTAAAGAGAGTTAAAAAACGGTTTAGTAGTATCTCAGTGAAATGTGTCACACACAAAAGTGAACAGAGTGTGAAGTAAGTAAGGTACAAAAAAATTAATATTTGAAAGCGTGCACAAATCACGTAAAGAGGGCTAAAAAATGGTTTACGAGTCTCTAAGTCTTAAGTGTCAGACAACATTGTGTAAAAACGAACTGAGTGCGAGATACAAAAAAAATAATTTTTTATATAGTGGACAAATCACGTAAAGATAGTTAAAAAACGGTTTAGTAGTCTCTCAGTGATATGTGTCAGACACAAAAGTGAACGGAGTGTGAAGTAAGTGAGGTACAAAAAAATTAATATTTGAAATCGTGCACAAATCACGTAAAGAGAGCTAAAAAATGATTTACGAGTCTGTAAGTGTTATGTTTCAGACAACATTGTGTAAAAGTGAACAGAGTGTGAGATACAAAAAAATGATTTATTTAAATCGTGGACAAATCACGTAAAGAGATTTAAAAAATGGTTTAGTAGTATCTCAGTGAAATGTGTCACACACAAAAGTGAACAGAGTGTGAAGTAAGTAAGGTACAAAAAAATTAATATTTGAAAGCGTGCACAAATCACGTAAAGAGAGCTAAAAAATGGTTTACGAGTCTGTGTTATGTGTCAGACAACATTGTGGAAAAGTGAAAAGATTGTGAGATACAAAAAAATGATTTTTTGAAATCGTGGACATATCACGTAAAGAGAGTCAGGAAATTGTTTAGTAGTATCTCAGTGATATGTGTCACACACAAAAGTGAACAGAGTGTGAAGTAAGTGAGGTACAAAAAAATTAATATTTGAAATCGTGCACAAATCACGTAAAGAGAGCTAAAAAATGGTTTACGAGTCTGTAAGTGTTATGTGTCAGACAACATTGTGTAAAAGTGAAATGAGTGCGAGATACAAAAAAATGATTTTTTATTTAGTGGACAAATCACGTAAAGAGAGTTAAAAAACGGTTTAGTAGTCTCTCAGTGATATGTGTCAGACACAAAAGTAAACAGAGTGTGAAGTAAGTGAGGTACAAAAAAATTAATATTTGAAATCGTGCACAAATCACGTAAAGAGAGCTAAAACATGATTTAAGAGTCTGTAAGTGTTATGTTTCAGACAACTTTATGTAAAAGTGAACAGAGTGTGAGATACAAAAAAATGATTTTTTGAAATCGTGGACAAATCACGTAAAGAAAGTTAAAAAACGGTTTAGTAGTCTCTCAGTGATATGTGTCAGACACAAAAGTGAACAGAGTGTGAAGTAAGTGAGGTACAAAAAAATTAATATTTGAAATCGTGCACAAATCACGTAAAGAGAGCTAAAAAATGGTTTACGAGTCTGTAAGTGTTATGTGTCAGACAACATTGTGTAAAAGTGAACAGAGTGTGAGATACAAACAAGAGATTTTTTTAAATCGTGGACAATTCACGTAAAGAGAGTTAAAAAACGGTTTAGTAGTCTCTCAGTGAAATGTGTCACACACAAAAGTGAACAGAGAGTGAAGTAAGTGAGGTACAAAAAAATTAATATTTGAAATCGTGCACAAATCACGTAAAGAGAGCTAAAAAATGGTTTACGAGTCTGTAAGTGTCATGTGTCAGACAACATTGTGTAAAAGTGAACTGAGTGCGAGATACAAAAAAATGATTTTTTTAAATCGTGGACAATTCACGTAAAGAGAGTTAAAAAACGGTTTAGTAGTCTCTCAGTGAAATGTGTCACACACAAAAGTGAACAGAGAGTGAAGTAAGTGAGGTACAAAAAAATTAATATTTGAAATCGTGCACAAATCACGTAAAGAGAGCTAAAAAATGGTTTACGAGTCTGTAAGTGTCATGTGTCAGACAACATTGTGGAAAAGTGAACTGAGTGCGAGATACAAAAAAATGAATTTTTTTATATAGTGGACAAATCACGTAAAGAGAGTTAAAAAACGGTTTAGTAGTCTCTCAGTGATATGTGTCAGACACAAAAGTAAACAGAGTGTGAAGTAAGTGAGGTACAAAAAAATTAATATTTGAAATCGTGCACAAATCACGCAAAGAGAGCTAAAAAATGATTTACGAGTCTGTAAGTGTTATGTTTCAGACAACATTGTGTAAAAGTGAACAGAGTGTGAGATACAAAAAAATGATTTTTTGAAATCGTGGACAAATCACGTAGAGTTAAAAAACGGTTTAGTAGTCTCTCAGTGATTAGTGTCAATCACAAAAGTGAACAGAGTCTATAAGTGTTATGTTTCAGACAACATTGTGTAAAAGTGAACAGAGTGTGAGATACAAAAAAATGATTTTTTGAAATCGTGGTCATATCACGTAAAGAGAGTTAAAAAATGGTTTAGTAGTATCTCAGTTATATGTGTCACACACAAAAGTGAACAGAGTGTGAAGTAAGTGAGGTACAAAAAAATTAATATTTGAAACCGTGCACAAATCACGTAAAGAGAACTAAAAAATGGTTTACAAGTCTGTAAGTGTTATGTGTCAGACAACATTGTGTAAAAGTGAACAGAGTGTGAGATACAAAATAATGATTTTTTGAAATCGTGGACATATCACGTAAAGAGAGTTAAAAAATGGTTTAGTAGTATCTCAGTGATATGTGTCGCACACTAAAGTGAACAGAGTGTGAAGTAAGTGAGGTACAAAAAAACTAATATTTGAAATCGTGCACAAATCACGTAAAGAGAGCTAAAAAATGGTTTACGAGTCTGTAAGTCTTATGTGTCAGACAACATTGTGTAATTGTAAACAGAATGTGAGATACAAAAAAATGATTTATTTAAATCGTGGACAAATCACGTAAAGAGAGTTAAAAAATGGTTTAGTAGTATCTCAGTGATATGCGTCACACACAAAAGTGAACAGAGTGTGAAGTAAGTGAGGTACAACAAAATTAATCTTTGAAATCGTGCACAAATCACGTAAAGAGAGCTAAAAAATGGTTTACGAGTCTGTAAGTGTTATGTGTCAGACAACATTGTGTAAAAGTGAACTGAGTGCGAGATACAAAAAAATGAATTTTTTATATAGTGGACAAATCACGTAGAGTTAAAAAACGGTTTAGTAGTCTCTCAGTGATATGTGTCAGACACAAAAGTGAACAGAGTGTGAAGTAAGTGAGGTTCAAAAAAATTAATATTTGAAATCGTGCACAAATCACGTAAAGAGAGCTAAAAAATGATTTACGAGTCTGTAAGTGTTATGTTTCAGACAACATTGTGTAAAAGTGAACAGAGTGTGAGATACAAAAAAATGATTTTTTGAAATCGTGGACAAATCACGTAAAGAGAGTTAAAAAACGGTATACTAGTCTCTCAGTGATATGTGTCAAACACAAAAGTGAACAGAGTGTGAAGTAAGTGAGGTACAAAAAAATTAATATTTGAAATCGTGCACAAATCACGTAAAGAGAGCTAAAAAATGGTTTACGAGTATGTAAGTGTTATGTGTCAGACAACATTGTGTAAAAGTGAACAGAGTGTGAGATACAAAAAAATGATTTTTTGAAATCGTGGACAAATCACGTAAAGAGAGTTAAAAAATGGTTTAGGAGTATATCAGTGATATGTGTCACACACAAAAGTGAACAGAGTGTGAAGTAAGTGAGGTACAAAACAATTAATATTTGAAATCGTGCACAAATCACGTAAAGAGAGCTAAAAAATGGTTTACGAGTCTGTAAGTGTTATGTGTCAGACAACATTGTGTAAAAGTGAACAGAGTGTGAGATACAAAAAAATGATTTTTTGAAATCGTGGACAAATCACGTAAAGAGAGTTAAAAAATGGTTTAGGAGTATCTCAGTGATATGTGTCACACACAAAAGTGAACAGAGTGTGAAGTAAGTGAGGTACAAAAAAATTAATATTTGAAATCGTGCACAAATCACGTAAAGAGAGCTAAAAAATGGTTTACGAGTATGTAAGTGTTATGTGTCAGACAACATTGTGTAAAAGTGAACAGAGTGTGAGATACAAAAAAATGATTTTTTGAAATCGTGGACATATCACGTAAAGAGAGTTAAAAAATGGTTTAGTAGTATCTCAGTGATATGTGTCGCACACAAAAGTGAACAGAGTATGAAGTAAGTGAGGTACAAAAAAACTAATATTTGAAATCGTGCACAAATCACGTAAAGAGAGCTAAAAAATGGTTTACGAGTCTGTAAGTCTTATGTGTCAGACAACATTGTGTAAAAGTGAACACAGTGTGAGATACAAAAAATGATTTATTTAAATCGTGGACAAATCACGTAAAGAGAGTTAAAAAATGGTTTAGTAGTATCTCAGTGATATGTGTCACACACAAAAGTGAACAGAGTGTGAAGTAAGTGAGGTACAAAAAAATTAATATTTGAAATCGTGCACAAATCACGTAAAGAGAGCTAAAAAATGGTTTACGAGTATGTAAGTGTTATGTGTCAGACAACATTGTGTAAACGTGAATTGAGTGCGATTTACAAAAAAATAATTTTTTTATATTGTGGACAAATCACGTAAAGAGAGTTAAAAAACGGTTTAGTAGTCTCTCAGTGATATGTGTCAGACACAAAAGTGAACAGTGTGAAGTAAGTGAGGTACAAAAAAATTAATTTTTGAAATCGTGTACAAATCACGTAAAGAGAGCTAAAAAATGGTTTACGAGTCTGTAAGTGTTGTGTGTCAGACAACAATGTGTAAAAGTGAATTGAGTGCGAGATACAAAAAAATGAATTTTTTATATAGTGGACAAATCACGTAAAGAGAGTTAAAAAACGGTTTAGTAGGCTCTCAGTGATATGTGTCACACACAAAAGTGAACAGTGTGTGAAGTAAGTGAGGTACAAAAAAATTAATATTTGAAATCGTGCACAAATCACGTTAAGAGAGCTAAAAAATGGTTTACGAGTCTGTAAGTGTTATGTGTCAGACAACATTGTGTAAAAGTGAACTGAGTGCGAGATACAAAAAAATGAATTTTTTATATATTGGACAAATCACGTAGAGTTAAAAAACGGTTTAGTAGTCTCTCAGTGATATGTGTCAGACACAAAAGTGAACAGAGTGTGAAGTAAGTGAGGTACAAAAAAATTAATATTTGAAATCGTGCACAAATCACGTAAAGAGAGCTAAAAAATGGTTTACGAGTATGTAAGTGTTATGTGTCAGACAACATTGTGTAAAAGTGAACAGAGTGTGAGATACAAAAAAATGATTTTTTGAAATCGTGGACAAATCACGTAAAGAGAGTTAAAAAATGGTTTAGGAGTATCTCAGTGATATGTGTCACACACAAAAGTGAACAGAGTGTGAAGTAAGTGAGGTACAAAAAAATTAATATTTGAAATCGTGCACAAATCACGTAAAGAGAGCTAAAAAATGGTTTACGAGTCTGTAAGTGTTATGTGTCAGACAACATTGTGTAAAAGTGAAATGAGTGCGAGATACAAAAAAATGATTTTTTATTTAGTGGACAAATCACGTAAAGAGAGTTAAAAAACGGTTTAGTAGTCTCTCTGTGATATGTGTCAGACACAAAAGTAAACAGAGTGTGAAGTAAGTGAGGTACAAAAAAATTTATATTTGAAATCGTGCACAAATCACGTAAAGAGAGCTAAAACATGATTTAAGAGTCTGTAAGTGTTATGTTTCAGACAACTTTATGTAAAAGTGAACAGAGTGTGAGATACAAAAAAATGATTTTTTGAAATCGTGGACAAATCACGTAAAGAGAGTTAAAAAACGGTTTAGTAGTCTCTCAGTGATATGTGTCAGACACAAAAGTGAACAGAGTGTGAAGTAAGTGAGGTACAAAAAAATTAATATTTGAATTCGTGCACAAATCACGTAAAGAGAGCTAAAAAATGGTTTACGAGTCTGTAAGTGTTATGTGTCAGACAACATTGTGTAAAAGTGAACAGAGTGTGAGATACAAACAAAAGATTTTTTTAAATCGTAGACAATTCACGTAAAGAGAGTTAAAAAACGGTTTAGTAGTCTCTCAGTGAAATGTGTCACACACAAAAGTGAACAGAGAGTGAAGTAAGTGAGGTACAAAAAAATTAATATTTGAAATCGTGCACAAATCACGTAAAGAGAGCTAAAAAATGGTTTACGAGTCTGTAAGTGTCATGTGTCAGACAACATTGTGGAAAAGTGAACTGAGTGCGAGATACAAAAAAATGAATTTTTTTATATAGTGGACAAATCACGTAAAGAGAGTTAAAAAACGGTTTAGTAGTCTCTCAGTGATATGTGTCAGACACAAAAGTAAACAGAGTGTGAAGTAAGTGAGGTACAAAAAAATTAATATTTGAAATCGTGCACAAATCACGCAAAGAGAGCTAAAAAATGATTTACGAGTCTGTAAGTGTTATGTTTCAGACAACATTGTGTAAAAGTGAACAGAGTGTGAGATACAAAAAAATGATTTTTTGAAATCGTGGACAAATCACGTAGAGTTAAAAAACGGTTTAGTAGTCTCTCAGTGATTAGTGTCAATCACAAAAGTGAACAGAGTCTATAAGTGTTATGTTTCAGACAACATTGTGTAAAAGTGAACAGAGTGTGAGATACAAAAAAATGATTTTTTGAAATCGTGGTCATATCACGTAAAGAGAGTTAAAAAATGGTTTAGTAGTATCTCAGTTATATGTGTCACACACAAAAGTGAACAGAGTGTGAAGTAAGTGAGGTACAAAAAAATTAATATTTGAAACCGTGCACAAATCACG
This sequence comes from Philonthus spinipes, assembly GCA_963082785.1. Classification (NCBI taxonomy): domain Eukaryota; kingdom Metazoa; phylum Arthropoda; class Insecta; order Coleoptera; family Staphylinidae; genus Philonthus; species Philonthus spinipes. The sequence continues at coordinate 112,429 of OY720303.1, forward strand.
TAAAGAGAACTAAAAAATGGTTTACAAGTCTGTAAGTGTTATGTGTCAGACAACATTGTGTAAAAGTGAACAGAGTGTGAGATACAAAATAATGATTTTTTGAAATCGTGGACATATCACGTAAAGAGAGTTAAAAAATGGTTTAGTAGTATCTCAGTGATATGTGTCGCACACAAAAGTGAACAGAGTGTGAAGTAAGTGAGGTACAAAAAAACTAATATTTGAAATCGTGCACAAATTACGTAAAGAGAGCTAAAAAATGGTTTACGAGTCTGTAAGTCTTATGTGTCAGACAACATTGTGTAATTGTAAACAGAGTGTGAGATACAAAAAAAATGATTTATTTAAATCGTGGACAAATCACGTAAAGAGAGTTAAAAAATGGTTTAGTAGTATCTCAGTGATATGTGTCACACACAAAAGTGAACAGAGTGTGAAGTAAGTGAGGTACAACAAAATTAATCTTTGAAATCGTGCACAAATCACGTAAAGAGAGCTAAAAAATGGTTTACGAGTCTGTAAGTCTTATGTGTCAGACAACATTGTGTAAAAGTGAACTGAGTGCGAGATACAAAAAAATGAATTTTTTATATAGTGGACAAATCACGTAGAGTTAAAAAACGGTTTAGTAGTCTCTCAGTGATATGTGTCAGACACAAAAGTGAACAGAGTGTGAAGTAAGTGAGGTTCAAAAAAATTAATATTTGAAATCGTGCACAAATCACGTAAAGAGAGCTAAAAAATGATTTACGAGTCTGTAAGTGTTATGTTTCAGACAACATTGTGTAAAAGTGAACAGAGTGTGAGATACAAAAAAATGATTTTTTGAAATCGTGGACAAATCACGTAAAGAGAGTTAAAAAACGGTATACTAGTCTCTCAGTGATATGTGTCAAACACAAAAGTGAACAGAGTGTGAAGTAAGTGAGGTACAAAAAAATTAATATTTGAAATCGTGCACAAATCACGTAAAGAGAGCTAAAAAATGGTTTACGAGTATGTAAGTGTTATGTGTCAGACAACATTGTGTAAAAGTGAACAGAGTGTGAGATACAAAAAAATGATTTTTTGAAATCGTGGACAAATCACGTAAAGAGAGTTAAAAAATGGTTTAGGAGTATATCAGTGATATGTGTCACACACAAAAGTGAACAGAGTGTGAAGTAAGTGAGGTACAAAAAAATTAATATTTGAAATCGTGCACAAATCACGTAAAGAGAGCTAAAAAATGGTTTACGAGTCTGTAAGTGTTATGTGTCAGACAACATTGTGTAAAAGTGAACAGAGTGTGAGATACAAAAAAATGATTTTTTGAAATCGTGGACAAATCACGTAAAGAGAGTTAAAAAATGGTTTAGGAGTATCTCAGTGATATGTGTCACACACAAAAGTGAACAGAGTGTGAAGTAAGTGAGGTACAAAAAAATTAATATTTGAAATCGTGCACAAATCACGTAAAGAGAGCTAAAAAATGGTTTACGAGTATGTAAGTGTTATGTGTCAGACAACATTGTGTAAACGTGAATTGAGTGCGATTTACAAAAAAATATTTTTTTTATATTGTGGACAAATCACGTAAAGAGAGTTAAAAAACGGTTTAGTAGTCTCTCAGTGATATGTGTCAGACACAAAAGTGAACAGTGTGAAGTAAGTGAGGTACAAAAAAATTAATTTTTGAAATCGTGTACAAATCACGTAAAGAGAGCTAAAAAATGGTTTACGAGTCTGTAAGTGTTATGTGTCAGACAACAATGTGTAAAAGTGAATTGAGTGCGAGATACAAAAAAATGAATTTTTTATATAGTGGACAAATCACGTAAAGAGAGTTAAAAAACGGTTTAGTAGGCTCTCAGTGATATGTGTCACACACAAAAGTGAACAGTGTGTGAAGTAAGTGAGGTACAAAAAAATTAATATTTGAAATCGTGCACAAATCACGTTAAGAGAGCTAAAAAATGGTTTACGAGTCTGTAAGTGTTATGTGTCAGACAACATTGTGTAAAAGTGAACTGAGTGCGAGATACAAAAAAATGAATTTTTTATATATTGGACAAATCACGTAGAGTTAAAAAACGGTTTAGTAGTCTCTCAGTGATATGTGTCAGACACAAAAGTGAACAGAGTGTGAAGTAAGTGAGGTAAAAAAAAATTAATATTTGAAATCGTGCACAAATCACGTAAAGAGAGCTAAAAAATGATTTACGAGTCTGTAAGTGTTATGTTTCAGACAACATTGTGTAAAAGTGAACAGAGTGTGAGATACAAAAAAATGAATTTTTTTATATAGTGGACAAATCACGTAAAGAGAGTTAAAAAACGGTTTAGTAGTCTCTCAGTGATATGTGTCAGACACAAAAGTGAACAGAGTGTGAAGTAAGTGAGGAACAAAAAAATTAATATTTGAAATCGTGCACAAATCACGCAAAGAGAGCTAAAAAATGATTTACGAGTCTGTAAGTGTTATGTTTCAGACAACATTGTGTAAAAGTGAACAGAGTGTGAGATACAAAAAAATGATTTTTTGAAATCGTGGACAAATCACGTAGAGTTAAAAAACGGTTTAGTAGTCTCTCAGTGATTAGTGTCAATCACAAAAGTGAACAGAGTCTATAAGTGTTATGTTTCAGACAACATTGTGTAAAAGTGAACAGAGTGTGAGATACAAAAAAATGATTTTTTGAAATCGTGGTCATATCACGTAAAGAGAGTTAAAAAATGGTTTAGTAGTATCTCAGTTATATGTGTCACACACAAAAGTGAACAGAGTGTGAAGTAAGTGAGGTACAAAAAAATTAATATTTGAAACCGTGCACAAATCACGTAAAGAGAACTAAAAAATGGTTTACAAGTCTGTAAGTGTTATGTGTCAGACAACATTGTGTAAAAGTGAACAGAGTGTGAGATACAAAATAATGATTTTTTGAAATCGTGGACATATCACGTAAAGAGAGTTAAAAAATGGTTTAGTAGTATCTCAGTGATATGTGTCGCACACAAAAGTGAACAGAGTGTGAAGTAAGTGAGGTACAAAAAAACTAATATTTGAAATCGTGCACAAATTACGTAAAGAGAGCTAAAAAATGGTTTACGAGTCTGTAAGTCTTATGTGTCAGACAACATTGTGTAATTGTAAACAGAGTGTGAGATACAAAAAAAATGATTTATTTAAATCGTGGACAAATCACGTAAAGAGAGTTAAAAAATGGTTTAGTAGTATCTCAGTGATATGTGTCACACACAAAAGTGAACAGAGTGTGAAGTAAGTGAGGTACAACAAAATTAATCTTTGAAATCGTGCACAAATCACGTAAAGAGAGCTAAAAAATGGTTTACGAGTCTGTAAGTCTTATGTGTCAGACAACATTGTGTAAAAGTGAACTGAGTGCGAGATACAAAAAAATGAATTTTTTATATAGTGGACAAATCACGTAGAGTTAAAAAACGGTTTAGTAGTCTCTCAGTGATATGTGTCAGACACAAAAGTGAACAGAGTGTGAAGTAAGTGAGGTTCAAAAAAATTAATATTTGAAATCGTGCACAAATCACGTAAAGAGAGCTAAAAAATGATTTACGAGTCTGTAAGTGTTATGTTTCAGACAACATTGTGTAAAAGTGAACAGAGTGTGAGATACAAAAAAATGATTTTTTGAAATCGTGGACAAATCACGCAAAGAGAGTTAAAAAACGGTATACTAGTCTCTCAGTGATATGTGTCAAACACAAAAGTGAACAGAGTGTGAAGTAAGTGAGGTACAAAAAAATTAATATTTGAAATCGTGCACAAATCACGTAAAGAGAGCTAAAAAATGGTTTACGAGTATGTAAGTGTTATGTGTCAGACAACATTGTGTAAAAGTGAACAGAGTGTGAGATACAAAAAAATGATTTTTTGAAATCGTGGACAAATCACGTAAAGAGAGTTAAAAAATGGTTTAGGAGTATATCAGTGATATGTGTCACACACAAAAGTGAACAGAGTGTGAAGTAAGTGAGGTACAAAAAAATTAATATTTGAAATCGTGCACAAATCACGTAAAGAGAGCTAAAAAATGGTTTACGAGTCTGTAAGTGTTATGTGTCAGACAACATTGTGTAAAAGTGAACAGAGTGTGAGATACAAAAAAATGATTTTTTGAAATCGTGGACAAATCACGTAAAGAGAGTTAAAAAATGGTTTAGGAGTATCTCAGTGATATGTGTCACACACAAAAGTGAACAGAGTGTGAAGTAAGTGAGGTACAAAAAAATTAATATTTGAAATCGTGCACAAATCACGTAAAGAGAGCTAAAAAATGGTTTACGAGTATGTAAGTGTTATGTGTCAGACAACATTGTGTAAACGTGAATTGAGTGCGATTTACAAAAAAATATTTTTTTTATTTTGTGGACAAATCACGTAAAGAGAGTTAAAAAACGGTTTAGTAGTCTCTCAGTGATATGTGTCAGACACAAAAGTGAACAGTGTGAAGTAAGTGAGGTAGAAAAAAATTAATTTTTGAAATCGTGTACAAATCACGTAAAGAGAGCTAAAAAATGGTTTACGAGTCTGTAAGTGTTATGTGTCAGACAACAATGTGTAAAAGTGAATTGAGTGCGAGATACAAAAAAATGAATTTTTTATATAGTGGACAAATCACGTAAAGAGAGTTAAAAAACGGTTTAGTAGGCTCTCAGTGATATGTGTCACACACAAAAGTGAACAGTGTGTGAAGTAAGTGAGGTACAAAAAAATTAATATTTGAAATCGTGCACAAATCACGTTAAGAGAGCTAAAAAATGGTTTACGAGTCTGTAAGTGTTATGTGTCAGACAACATTGTGTAAAAGTGAACTGAGTGCGAGATACAAAAAAATGAATTTTTTATATATTGGACAAATCACGTAGAGTTAAAAAACGGTTTAGTAGTCTCTCAGTGATATGTGTCAGACACAAAAGTGAACAGAGTGTGAAGTAAGTGAGGTAAAAAAAAATTAATATTTGAAATCGTGCACAAATCACGTAAAGAGAGCTAAAAAATGATTTACGAGTCTGTAAGTGTTATGTTTCAGACAACATTGTGTAAAAGTGAACAGAGTGTGAGATACAAAAAAATGATTTTTTGAAATAGTGGACAAATCACGTAAAGAGAGTTAAAAAACTGTATACTAGTCTCTCAGTGATATGTGTCAAACACAAAAGTGAACAGAGTGTGAAGTAAGTGAGGAACAAAAAAATTAATATTTGAAATCGTGCACAAATCACGTAAAGAGAGCTAAAAAATGGTTTACGAGTATGTAAGTGTTATGTGTCAGACAACATTGTGTAAAAGTGAACAGAGTGTGAGATACAAAAAAATGATTTTTTGAAATCGTAGACAAATCACGTAAAGAGAGTTAAAAAATGGTTTAGTAGTATCTCAGTGATATATGTCACACACAAAAGTGAACAGAGTGTGAAGTTAGTGAGGTACAAAAAAATTAATATTTGAAATCGTGCACAAATCACGTAAAGAGAGCTAAAAAATGGTTTACGAGTCTGTAAGTGTTATGTGACAGACAACATTGTGTAAAAGTGAAATGAGTGCGAGATACAAAAAAATGATTTTTTTATTTAGTGGACAAATCACGTAAAGAGATTTAAAAAACGGTTTAGTAGTCTCTCAGTGTTAGGTGTCAGACACAAAAGTGAACAGAGTGTGAAGTAAGTGAGGTACAAAAAAATTAATATTTGAAATCGTGCACAAATCACGTAAAGAGAGCTAAAAAATGGTTTACGAGTCTGTAAGTCTTATGTGTCAGACAACATTGTGTAATAGTGAACAGAGTGTGAGATACAAAAAAATGAATTTTTTATATTGTGGACAAATCACGTAAAGTGAGTTAAAAAACGGTTTAGTAGTCTTTCAGTGATATGTGTCACACACAAAAGTGAACAGAGTATGAAGTAAGTGAGGTACAAAAAAATTAATATTTGAAATCGTGCACAAATCACGTAAAGAGAGCTAAAAAATGGTTTACGAGTCTGTAAGTGTTATGTGTCAAACAACATTGTATAAAAGTGAACTGAGTGCGAGATACAAAAAAATGATTTTTTTATATTGTGGACAAATCACGTAAAGAGATTTAAAAAATGGTTTAGTAGTATCTCAGTGAAAAGTGTCACACACAAAAGTGAACAGAGTGTGAAGTAAGTGAGGTACAAAAAAATTAATATTTGAAATCGTGCACAAATCACGTAAAGAGAGCTAAAAAATGGTTTACGAGTCTGTAAGTGTTATGTGTCAAACAATATTGTATAAAAGTGAACTGAGTGCGAGATACAAAAAAATGAATTTTTTATATAGTGGACAAATCACGTAAAGTGAGTTAAAAAACGGTTTAGTAGTCTTTCAGTGATATGTGTCACACACAAAAGTGAACAGAGAATGAAGTAAGTGAGGTACAAAAAAATTAATATTTGAAATCGTGCACAAATCACGTAAAGAGAGCTAAAAAATGGTTTACGAGTCTGTAAGTGTTATGTGTCAGACAACATTGTGTAAAAGTGAAAAGACAGTGAGATACAAAAAAATGATTTTTTGAAATCGTGGACATATCACGTAAAGAGAGTTAAGAAATTGTTTAGTAGTATCTCAGTGATATGTGTCACACACACAAGTGAACAGAGTGTGAAGTAAGTGAGGTACAAAAAAATTAATATTTGAAATCGTGCACAAATCACGTAAAGAGAGCTAAAAAATGGTTTACGAGTCTGTAAGTGTTATGTGTCAGACAACATTGTGTTAAAAGTGAACAGAGTGTGAGATACAAAAAAAAGATTTTTTTAAATCGTGGACAAATCACGTAAAGAGAGTTAAAAAACGGTTTAGTAGTCTCTCAGTGAAATGTGTCACACACAAAAGTGAACAGAGTGTGAAGTAAGTGAGGTACAAAAAAAATAATATTTGAAATCGTCACAAATCACGTAAAGAGAGCTAAAAAATGGTTTACGAGTCTGTAAGTGTTATGTGTCAGACAACATTGTGTAAAAGTGAACTGAGTGCGAGATACAAAAAAATGAATTTTTTATATAGTGGACAAATCACGTAAAGAGAGTTAAAAAACGGTTTAGTAGTCTCTCAGTGATATGTGTCAGACACAAAAGTAAACAGAGTGTGAAGTAAGTGAGGTACAAAAAAATTAATATTTGAAATCGTGCACAAATCACGCAAAGAGAGCTAAAAAATGATTTACGAGTTTGTAAGTGTTATGTTTCAGACAACATTGTGTAAAAGTGAACAGAGTGTGAGATACAAAAAAATGATTTTTTGAAATCGTGGACAAATCACGTAGAGTTAAAAAACGGTTTAGTAGTCTCTCAGTGATTAGTGTCAATCACAAAAGTGAACAGAGTCTATAAGTGTTATGTTTCAGACAACATTGTGTAAAAGTGAACAGAGTGTGAGATACAAAAAAATGATTTTTTTAAATCGTGGACAAATCACGTAGAGTTAAAAAATGGTTATTAGTCTCTCAGTGATATGTGTCAGACACAAAAGTGAACAGACTGTGAAGTAAGTGAGGTACAAAAAAATTAATATTTGAAATCATGCACATATTACGTAAAGAGAGCTAAAAAATGGTTTACGAGTCTGTAAGTGTTATGTGTCAGACTACATTGTGTAAAAGTGAACAGAGTGTGAGATAGAAAAAAATGATTTTTTGAAATCGAGGACATATCACGTAAAGAGAGTTAAAAAATGGTTTAGTAGTATCTCAGTTATATGTGTCACACACAAAAGTGAACAGAGTCTGAAGTAAGTGAGGTACAAAAAAATTAATATTTGAAACCGTGCACAAATCACGTAAAGAGAACTAAAAAATGGTTTACAAGTCTGTAAGTGTTATGTGTCAGACAACATTGTGTAAAAGTGAACAGAGTGTGAGATACAAAAAAAAGATTTTTTTAAATCGTGGACAAATCACGTAGAGTTAAAAAATGGTTATTAGCCTCTCAGTGATATGTGTCACACACAAAAGTGAACAGAGTGTGAAGTAAGTGAGGTACAAAAAAATTAATATTTGAAACCGTGCACAAATCACGTAAAGAGAACTAAAAAATGGTTTACAAGTCTGTAAGTGTTATGTGTCAGACAACATTGTGTAAAAGTGAACAGAGTGTGAGATACAAAATAATGATTTTTTGAAATCGTGGACATATCACGTAAAGAGAGTTAAAAAATGGTTTAGTAGTATCTCAGTGATATGTGTCGCACACAAAAGTGAACAAAGTGTGAAGTAAGTGAGGTACAAAAAAACTAATATTTGAAATCGTGCACAAATCACGTAAAGAGAGCTAAAAAATGGTTTACGAGTCTGTAAGTCTTATGTGTCTGACAACATTGTGTAATAGTGAACAGAGTGTGAGATACAAAAAAATGATTTATTTAAATCGTGGACAAATCATGTAAAGAGAGTTAAAAAATGGTTTAGTAGTATCTCAGTGATATGTGTCACACACAAAAGTGAACAGAGTGTGAAGTAAGTGAGGTACAACAAAATTAATCTTTGAAATCGTGCACAAATCACGTAAAGAGAGCTAAAAAATGGTTTACGAGTCTGTAAGTGTTATGTGTCAGACAACATTGTGTAAAAGTGAAAAGACTGTGAGATACAAAAAAATGATTTTTTGAAATCGTGGACATATCACGTAAAGAGAGTTAATAAATTGTTTAGAAGTATCTCAGTGATATGTGTCACACACAAAAGTGAACAGAGTGTGAAGGAAGTGAGGTACAAAAAAATTAATATTTGAAATCATGCACAAACGTAAAGAGAGCTAAAAAATGGTTTACGAGTCTGTAAGTGTTATGTGTCAAACAATATTGTATAAAAGTGAACTGAGTGCGAGATACAAAAAAATGATTTTTTTATATAGTGGACAAATCACGTAAAGTGAGTTAAAAAACGGTTTAGTAGTCTTTCAGTGATATGTGTCACACTCAAAAGTGAACAGAGTATGAAGTAAGTGAGGTACAAAAAAATTAATATTTGAAATCGTGCACAAATCACGTAAAGAGAGCTAAAAAATGGTTTACGAGTCTGTAAATGTTATGTGTTAGACAACATTGTGTAAAAGTGAAAAGACTGTGAGATACAAAAAAATGATTTTTTGAAATCGTGGACATATCACGTAAAGAGAGTTAAGAAATTGTTTAGTAGTATCTCAGTGAAATGAGTCACACACAAAAGTGAACAGAGTGTGAAGTAAGTGAGGTACAAAAAAATTAATATTTGAAATCGTGCACAAATCACGTAAAGAGAGCTAAAAAATGGTTTACGAGTCTGTAAGTGTTATGTGTCAGACAACATTGTGTAAAAGTGAACAGAGTGTGAGATACAAAGAAAAGATTTTTTTAAATCGTGGACAAATCACGTAGAGTTAAAAAATGGTTATTAGTCTCTCAGTGATATGTGTCAGACACAAAAGTGAACAGAGTGTGAAGTAAGTGAGGTACAAAAAAATTAATATTTGAAATCATGCACATATCACGTAAAGAGAGCTAAAAAATGGTTTACGAGTCTGTAAGTGTTATGTGTCAGACAACATTGTGTAAAAGTGAACAGAGTGTGAGATACAAAAAAATGATTTTTTGAAATCGTGGACATATCACGTAAAGAGAGTTTAAAAATGGTTTAGTAGTATCTCAGTGATATGTGTCGCACACAAAAGTGAACAGAGTGTGAGGTAAGTGAGGTACAAAAAAACTAATATTTGAAATCGTGCACAAATCACGCAAAGAGAGCTAAAAAATGGTTTACGAGTCTGTAAGTGTTATGTGTCAGACAACATTGTGTAAAAGTGAAAAGACTGTGAGATACAAAAAAATGATTTTTTGAAATCGTGGACATATCACGTAAAGAGAGTTAATAAATTGTTTAGAAGTATCTCAGTGATATGTGTCACACACAAAAGTGAACAGAGTGTGAAGGAAGTGAGGTACAAAAAAATTATTATTTGAAATCGTGCACAAATCACGTAAAGAGAGCTAAAAAATGGTTTACGAGTCTGTAAGTGTTATGTGTCAAACAACATTGTATAAAAGTGAACTGAGTGCGAGATACAAAAAAATGAATTTTTTATATAGTGGACAAATCACGTAAAGAGAGTTAAAAAACGGTTTAGTAGTCTCTCAGTGATTAGTGTCAATCACAAAAGTGAACAGAGTCTATAAGTGTTATGTTTCAGACAACATTGTGTAAAAGTGAACAGAGTGTGAGATACAAAAAAATGATTTTTTGAAATCGTGGTCATATCACGTAAAGAGAGTTAAAAAATGGTTTAGTAGTATCTCAGTTATATGTGTCACACACAAAAGTGAACAGAGTGTGAAGTAAGTGAGGTACAAAAAAATTAATATTTGAAACCGTGCACAAATCAAGTAAAGAGAACTAAAAAATGGTTTACAAGTCTGTAAGTGTTATGTGTCAGACAACATTGTGTAAAAGTGAACAGAGTGTGAGATACAAAAAAAAGATTTTTTTAAATCGTGGACAAATCACGTAGAGTTAAAAAATGGTTATTAGTCTCTCAGTGATATGTGTCAGACACAAAAGTGAACAGAGTGTGAAGTATGTGAGGTACAAAAAAATTAATATTTGAAATCATGCACAAATAACGTAAAGAGAGCTAAAAAATGGTTTACAATTCTGTAAGTGTAATGTGTCAGACAACATTGTGTAAAAGTGAACAGAGTGTGAGATACAAAAAAATATTTTTTTGAAATCGTGGACAAATCACGTAAAGAGAGTTAATAAATTGTTTAGAAGTATCTCAGTGATATGTGTCACACACAAAAGTAAACAGAGTGTGAAGTAAGTGAGGTACAAAAAAATTAATATTTGAAATCGTGCACAAATCACGTAAAGAGAGCTAAAAAATGGTTTACGAGTCTGTAAGTGTTATGTGTCAGACAACATTGTATAAAAGTGAACTGATTGCGAGATACAAAAAAATGAATTTTTTATATAGTGGACAAATCACGTAAAGAGAGTTAAAAAGCGGTTTAGTGGTCTCTCAGTGATATGTGTCACACACAAAAGTGAACAGAGTGTGAAGTAAGTGAGGTACAAAAAAATTATAATTTGAAATCGTGCACAAATCACGTAAAGAGAGCTAAAAAAATGGTTTACGAGTCTGTAAGTCTTATGAGTCAGACAACATTGTGTAAAAGTGAACAGATTGTGAGATACAAAAAAATGATTTATTTAAATCGTGGACAAATCACGTAAAGAGAGTTAAAAAATGGTTTAGTAGTATCTCAGTGATATGTGTCACACACAAAAGTGAACAGAGTGTGAAGTAAGTGAGGTACAACAAAATTAATATTTGAAATCGTGCACAAATCACGTAAAGAGAGCTAAAAAATGATTTAAGAGTCTGTATGTGTTATGTTTCAGACAACATTATGTAAAAGTGAACAGAGAGTGAGATACAAAAAAATGATTTTTTGAAATCGTGGACAAATCACGTAAAGAGAGTTAAAAAACGGTTTAGTAGTCTCTCAGTGATATGTGTCAGACACAAAAGTGAACAGAGTGTGAAGTAAGTGAGGTACAAAAAAATTAATATTTGAAATCGTGCACTAATCACGTAAAGAGAGCTAAGAAATGGTTTACGAGTCTGTAAGTCTTATGTGTCAGAAAACATTGTGTAAAAGTGAACTGAGTGCGAGATACAAAAAAATGATTTTTTTATAAAGTGGACAAATCACGTAAAGAGAGTTAAAAAACGGTTTAGTAGTCTCTCTGTGATATGTGTCACACACAAAAGTGAATAGTGTGTGAAGTAAGTGAGGTACAAAAAAATTAATATTTGAAATCGTGCACAAATCACGTAAAGAGAGCTAAAAAATGGTTTACGAGTCTGTAAGTGTTATGTGTCAGACAACATTGTGTAAAAGTGAAAAGAGTGTGAGGTACAAAAAAATGATTTTTTTAAATCGTGGACATATCACGTAAAGAGAGTTAAAAAATGGTTTAGTAGTATCTCAGTGATATGTGTCACACACAAAAGTGAACAGTGTGTGAAGTAAGTGAGGTACAAAAAAATTAATATTTGAAATCGTGCACAAATCACGTAAAGAGAGCTAAAAATGGTTTACGAGTCTGTAAGTGTTATGTGTCAGACGACATTGTATAAAAGTGAACTGAGTGCGAGATACAAAAAAATGAATTTTTTATATAGTGGACAAATCACGTAAAGAGAGTTAAAAAACGGTTTAGTAGTCTCTCAGTGATATGTGTCAGACACACAAGTGAACAGAGTGTGAAGTAAGTGAGGTACAAAAAAATTAATATTTGAAATCGTGCACAAATCACGTAAAGAGAGCTAAAAAACGATTTACGAGTCTGTAAGTGTTATGTTTCAGACAACATTGTGTAAAAGTGAACAGAGTGTGAGATACAAAAAAATGAATTATTTAAATCGTGGACAAATCACGTAAAGAGATTTAAAAAATGGTTTAGTAATATCTCAGTGATATGCGTCACATACAAAAGTGAACAGAGTGTGAAGTAAGTGAGGTACAAAAAAATTAATTTTTGAAATCGTGCACAAATCACGTAAAGAGAGCTAAAAAATGGTTTACGAGTCTGTAAGTGTTATGTGTCAGACTACATTGTGTAAAAGTGAAAAGACTGTGAGATACAAAAAAATGATTTTTTGAAATCGTGGACATTTCACGTAAAGAGAGTTAAGAAATTGTTTAGTAGTATCTCAGTGATATGTGTCAGACACAAAATTGAACAGAGTGTGAAGTAAGTGAGGTACAAATAAATTAATATTTGAAATCGTGCACAAATCACGTAAAGAGAGCTAAAAAATGATTTACGAGTCTGTAAGTGTTATGTTTCAGACAACATTGTGTAAAAGTGAAATGAGTGCGAGATACAAAAAAATGATTTTTTTATTTAGTGGACAAATCACGTAAAGAGAGTTAAAAAACGGTATACTAGTCTCTCAGTGATATGTGTCAAACACAAAAGTGAAGAGAGTGTGAAGTAAGTGAGGTACAAAAAAATTAATATTTGAAATCGTGCACAAATCACGTAAAGAGAGCTAAAAAATGGTTTACGAGTCTGTAAGTGTTATGTGTCAGACAACATTGTGTAAAAGTGAACAGAGTGTGAGATACAAAAAAATGATTTTTTGAAATCGTGGACATATCACGTAAAGAGAGTTAAAAAATGGTTTAGTAGTATCTCAGTGAAATGTGTCGCACACAAAAGTGAACAGAGTGTGAAGTAAGTGAGGTACAAAAAAATTAATATTTGAAATCGTGCACAAATCACGTAAAGAGAGCTAAAAAATAGTTTACGAGTCTGTAAGTGTTATGTGAGAGACAATATTGTGTAAAAGTGAAATGAGTGCGAGATACAAAAAAATGATTTTTTTATTTAGTGGACAAATCACGTAAAGATAGTTAAAAAACGGTTTAGTAGTCTCTCAGTGATATGTGTCAGACACAAAAGTGAACAGAGTGTGAAGTAAGTGAGGTACAAAAAAATTAATCTTTGAAATCGTGCACAAATCACGTAAAGGGAGCTAAAAAATGGTTTACGAGTCTGTAAGTGTTATGTGTCAGACAACATTGTGTAAAAGTGAACAGAGTGTGAGATACAAAAAAATGATTATTTGAAATCGTGGACATATCACGTAAGGAGAGTTAAAAAATGGTTTAGTGGTATCTCAGTGAAATGTGTCGCACACAAAAGTGAACAGAGTGTGAAGTAAGTGAGGTACAAAAAAACTAATATTTGAAATCGTGCACAAATCACGTAAAGAGAGCTAAAATATGGTTTACGAGTCTGTAAGTCTTATGGGTCAGACAACATTGTGTAAAAGTGAACAGAGTGTGAGATACGAAAAAATGATTTATTTAAATCGTGGACAAATCACGTAAGGAGAGTTAAAAAATGGTTTAGTAGTATCTCAGTGATATGTGTCACACACAAAAGTGAACAGAGTGTGAAGTAAGTGAGGTACAACAAAATTAATATTTGAAATCGTGCACAAATCACGTAAAGAGAGCTAAAAAATGGTTTACGAGTCTGTAAGTGTTATGTGTCAGACAACATTGTGTAAAAGTGAAATGAGTGCGAGATACAAAAAAATGATTTTTTTAATTAGTGGACAAATCACGTAAAGAGAGTTAAAAAACGGTTTAGTAGTCTCTCAGTGATATGTGTCAGACACAAAAGTGAACAGAGTGTGAAGTAAGTGAGGTACAACAAAATTAATATTAGAAATCTTGCACAAATCACGTAAAGAGAGCTAAAAAATGGTTTACGTGTCTGTAAGTGTTAAGTGTCAGACAACATTGTGTAAAAGTGAAAAGAGTGTGAGATACAAAAAAATGATTTTTTTATTTAGTGGACAAATCACGTAAAGAGAGTTAAAAACGGTTTAGTAGTCTCTCAGTGATATGTTTCACACACAAAAGTGAACAGAGTGTGAAGTAAGTGAGGTACAAAAAAATTAATATTTGAAATCGTGCACAAATCACGTAAAGAGAGCTAAAAAAATGGTTTACGAGTCTGTAAGTGTTATGTGTCAGACAAATTTGAATAAAAGTGAACTGAGTGCGAGATACAAAAAAATGAATTTTTTATATAGTGGACAAATCACGTAAAGAGAGTTAAAAAACGGTTTAGTAGTCTCTCAGTGATATTTGTCACACACAAAAGTGAACAGTGTGTGAAGTAAGTGAGGTACAAAAAAATTAATATTTGAAATCGTGCACAAATCACGTAAAGAGAGCTAAAAAATGGTTTACGAGTCTGTAAGTGTTATGTGTCAGACAACATTGTGTAAAAGTGAACTGAGTGCGAGATACAAAAAAATGATTTTTTTATATAGTGGACAAATCACGTAAAGAGAGTTAAAAAACGGTTTAGTAGTCTCTCAGTGATATGTGTCAGACACAAAAGTGAACAGAGTGTGAAGTAAGTGAGGTACAAAAAAATTAATACTTGAAATCGTGCACAAATCACGTAAAGAGAGCTAAAAAATGATTTACAAGTCTGTAAGTGTTATGTTTCAGACAACATTGTGTAAAAGTGAACAGAGTGTGAGATACAAAAAAATAATTTATTTAAATCGTGGACAAATCACGTAAAGAGAGTTAAAAAATGGTTTAGTAGTATCTCAGTGATATGTGTCACACACAAAAGTGAACAGAGTGTGAAGTAAGTGAGGTACAAAAAAATTAATATTTGAAATCGTGCACAAATCACGTAAAGAGAGCTAAAAAATGGTTTACGAGTCTGTAAGTGTTATGAGTCAGACAACATTGTGTAAAAGTGAATTGAGTGCGATATACAAAAAAATGAATTTTTTATATAGTGGACAAATCACGTAAAGAGAGTTAAAAAACGGTTTAGTAGTCTCTCAGTGATATGTGTCAGACACAAAAGTGAACAGTGTGAAGTAAGTGAGGTACAAAAAAATTAATATTTGAAATCGTGTACAAATCACGTAAAGAGAGCTAAAAAATGGTTTACGAGTCTGTAAGTGTTATGTGTCAGACAACATTGTGTAAAAGTGAATTGAGTGCGAGATACAAAAAAATGAATTTTTTATATAGTGGACAAATCACGTAAAGAGAGTTAAAAAACGGTTTAGTAGTCTCTCAGTGATATGTGTCACACACAAAAGTGAACAGTGTGTGAAGTAAGTGAGGTACAAAAAATTAATATTTGAAATCGTGCACAAATCACGTAAAAAGAGCTAAAAAATGGTTTACGAGTCTGTAAGTGTTATGTGTCAGACAACATTGTGTAAAAGTGAACTGAGTGTGAGATACAAAAAAATGACTTTTTGAAATCGTGGACATATCACGTAAAGAGAGTTAAAAAATGGTTTAGTAGTATCTCAGTGATATGTGTCACACACAAAAGTGAACAGAGTGTGAAGTAAGTGAGGTACAAAAAAATTAATATTTGAAATCGTGCACAAATCACGTAAAGAGAGCTAAAAAATGGTTTACGAGTCTGTAAGTGTTATGTGTCAGACAACATTGTGTAAAAGTGAATTGAGTGCGATATACAAAAAAATGATTTTTTTATATAGTGGACAAATCACGTAAAGAGAGTTAAAAAATGGTTTAGTTGTTTCTCAGTGATATGTGTCGCACACAAAAGTGAACAGAGTGTGAAGTAAGTGAGGTACAAAAAAACTAATATTTGAAATCGTGCACAAATCACGTAAAGAGAGCTAAAAAATGGTTTACGAGTCTGTAAGTCTTATGTGTCAGACAACATTGTGTAAAAGTGAACAGAGTGTGAGATACAAAAAATGATTTTTTTAAATCGTGGACAAATCACGTAAAGAGAGTTAAAAAACGGTTTAGTAGTCTCTCAGTGATATGTGTCACACACAAAAGTGAACAGAGTGTGAAGTAAGTGAGGTCCAAAAAAATTAATATTTTAAATCGTGCACAAATCACGTAAAGAGAGCTAAAAAATGGTTTACGAGTCTGTAAGTCTTATGTGTCAGACAACATTGTGTAAAAGTGAACAGAGTGTGAGATACAAAAAAATGATTTATTTAAATCGTGGACAAATCACGTAAAGAGAGTTAAAAAATGGTTTAGTAGTATCTCAGTGATATGTACCACACACAAAAGTGAACAGAGTGTGAAGTAAGTGAGGTACAAAAAAATTAGTATTTGAAATCGTGCACAAATCACGTAAAGAGAGCTAAAAAATGGTTAACGAGTCTGTAAGTGTTATGTGTCAGACAACATTGTGTAAAAGTGAATTGAGTGCGATTTACAAAAAAATGAATTTTTTATATAGTGGACAAATCACGTAAAGAGAGTTAAAAACGGTTTAGTAGGCTCTCAGTGATATGTGTCACAAACAAAAGTGAACAGTGAGTGAAGTAAGTGAGGTACAAAAAAATTAATATTTGAAATCGTGCACAAATCACGTAAAGAGAGCTAAAATATGGTTTACGAGTCTGTAAGTGTTATGTGTCAGACAACATTGTGTAAAAGTGAACTGAGTGCGAGATACAAAAAAATGAATTTTTTATATAGTGGACAAATCACGTAGAGTTAAAAAACGGTTTAGTAGTCTCTCAGTGATATGTGTCAGACACAAAAGTGAACAGAGTGTGAAGTAAGTGAGGTACAAAAAAATTAAAATTTGAAATCGTGCACAAATCACGTAAAGAGAGCTAAAAAATGATTTACAAGTCTGTAAGTTTTATGTTTCAGACAACATTGTGTAAAAGTGAACAGAGTGTGAGATACAAAAAAATGATTTTTTGAAATCGTGGACAAATCACGTAAAGAGAGTTAAAAAACGGTATAGTAGTCTCTCAGTGATATGTGTCCAACACAAAAGTGAACAGAGTGTGAAGTACGTGAGGTACAAAAAAATTAATATTTGAAATCGTGCACAAATCACGTAAAGAGAGCTAAAAAATGGTTTACGAGTATGTAAGTGTTATGTGTCAGACAACATTGTGTAAAAGTGAACAGAGTGTGAGATACAAAAAAATGATTTTTTGAAATCGTGAACAAATCACGTAAAGAGAGTTAAAAAATGGTTTAGGAGTATCTCAGTGATATGTGTCACACACAAAAGTGAACAGAGTGTGAAGTAAGAGAGGTACAAAAAAATTAATATTTGAAATCGTGCACAAATCACGTAAAGAGAGCTAAAAAATGGTTTACGAGTCTGTAAGTGTTATGTGACAGACAACATTGTGTAAAAGTGAAATGAGTGCGAGATACAAAACAATGATTTTTTTATTTAGTGGACAAATCACGTAAAGAGAGTTAAAAAACGGTTTAGTAGTCTCTCAGTGATATGTGTCAGACACAAAAGTGAACAGAGTGTGAAGTAAGTGAGGTACAAAAAAATTAATATTTGAAATCGTGCACAAATCACGTAAAGAGAGCTAAAAAATGGTTTACGAGTCTGTAAGTGTTATGTGTCAGACAACATTGTGTAAAAGTGAAAAGAGTGTGAGATACAAAAAATGATTTTTTTATTTAGTGGACAAATCACGTAAAGAGAGTTAAAAAACGGTTTAGTAGTCTCTCAGTGATATGTGTCAGACACAAAAGTGAACAGAGTGTGAAGTAAGTGAGGTACAAAAAAATTAATATTTGAAATCGTGCACAAATCATGTAAAGAGAGCTAAAAAATGGTCTACGAGTCTGTAAGTGTTATTTGTCAGACAACATTGTGTAAAAGTGAACAGAGTGTGAGATACAAAAAAATGATTTTTTGAAATCGTGGACATATCACGTAAAGAGAGTTAAAAAATGGTTTAGTAGCATCTTAGTGATATGTGTCGCACACAAAAGTGAACAGAGTGTGAAGTAAGTGAGGTACAAAAAAACTAATATTTGAAATCGTGCACAAATCACGTAAAGAGAGCTAAAAAATGGTTTACGAGTCCGTAAGTGTTATGTGTCAGACAACATTGTGTAAAAGTGAACAGAGTGTGAGATACAAAAAAATGATTTTTTTAAATCGTGGACAAATCACGTAAAGAGAGTTAAAAAACGGTTTAGTAGTCTCTCAGTGATATGTTTCACACACAAAAGTGAACAGAGTGTGAAGTAAGTGAGGTACAAAAAAATTAATATTTGAAATCGTGCACAAATCACGTAAAGAGAGCTAAAAAATGGTTTACGAGTCTGTAAGTGTTAAGTGTCAGACAACATTGTGTAAAAGTGAAAAGAGTGTGAGATACAAAAAAATGATTTTTTGAAATCGTGGACATATCACGTAAAGAGAGTTAAAAAATCGTTTAGTAGTATCTCAGTGATATGTGTCACACACAAAAGTGAACAGTGTGTGAAGTAAGTGAGGTACAAAAAAATTAATATTTGAAATCGTGCACAAATCACGTAAAGAGAGCTAAAAAATGGTTTACGAGTCTGTAAGAGTTATGTGTCAGACAACATTGTGTAAAAGTGAAATGAGTGCGAGATACAAAAAAATGATTTTTTTATTTAGTGGACAAATCACGTAAAGAGAGTTAAAAAACGGTTTAGTAGTCTCTCAGTGATATGTGTCAGACACAAAAGTGAACAGAGTGTGACGTAAGTGAGGTACAAAATAACTAATATTTGAAATCGTGCACAAATCACGTAAAGAGAGCTAAAAAATGGTTTACGAGTCTGTAAGTGTTATGTTTCAGACAACATTGTGTAATAGTGAACAGAGTGTGAGATACAAAAAAAAGATTTTTTAAAATCGTGGACATATCACGTAAAGAGAGTTAAAAAATGGTTTAGTAGTATCTCAGTGATATGTGTCACACACAAAAGTGAACAGAATGTGAAGTAAGTGAGGCACAAAAAAAATAATATTTAAAATCGTGTACAAATCACGTAAAGAGAGCTAAAAAATGGTTTACGAGTCTGTAAGAGTTATGTGTCAGACAACATTGTGTAAAAGTGAATTGAGTGCGAGATACAAAAAAAATGAATTTTTTATATAGTGGACAAATCACGTAAAGAGAGTTAAAAAACTGTTTAGTAGTCTCTCAGTGATATGTGTCACACACAAAAGTGAACTGTGTGTTAAGTAAGTGAGGTACAAAAAAATTAATATTTGAAATCGTGCACAAATCACGTAAAGAGAGCTAAAAAATGGTTTACGAGTCTGTAAGCGTTATGTGTCAGACAACATTGTGTAAAAGTGTACAGAGTGTGAGATACAAAAAAATGATTTTTTGAAATCGTGGACATATCACGTAAAGAGAGTTAAAAAATGGTTTAGTAGTATCTCAGTGATATATGTCGCACACAAAAGTGAACAGAGTGTGAAGTAAGTGAGTTACAAAAAAACTAATATTTGAAATCGTGCACAAATCACGTAAAGAGAGCTAAAAAATGGTTTACGAGTCTGTAAGTGTTATGTGTCAGACAACATTGTGTAAAAGTGAACAGAGTGTGAGATACAAAAAAATGATTTTTTTAAATCGTGGACAAATCACGTAAAGAGAATTAAAAAACGGTTTAGTAGTCTCTCAGTGATTTGTGTCACACACAAAAGTGAACAGAGTGTGAAGTAAGTGAGGTACAAAAAAATTAATATTTGAAATCGTGCACAAATCACGTAAAGAGAGCTAAAAAATGGTTTACGAGTCAGTAAGTGTTATGTGTCAGACAACATTGTGTAAAAGTGAACTGAGTGCGAGATACAAAAAAATGAATTTTTTATATAGTGGACAAATCACGTAGAGTTAAAAAACGGATTAGTAGTCTCTCAGTGATATGTGTCAGACACAAAAGTGAACAGAGTGTGAAGTAAGTGAGGTACAAAAAAATTAATATTTGAAATCGTGCACAAATCACGTAAAGAGAGCTAAAAAATGATTTACGAGTCAGTAAGTGTTATGTTTCAGACAACATTGTGTAAAAGTGAACAGAGTGTGAGATACAAAAAAATGATTTTTTGAAATCGTGGACAAATCACGTAAAGAGAGTTAAAAAACGGTATACTAGTCTCTCAGTGATATGTGTCAAACACAAAAGTGAACAGAGTGTGAAGTAAGTGAGGTACAAAAAAATTAATATTTGAAATCGTGCACAAATCACGTAAAGAGAGCTAAAAAATGGTTTACGAGTATGTAAGTGTTATGTGTCAGACAATATATTGTAAAAGTGAACAGAGTGTGAGATACAAAAAAATGATTTTTTGAAATCGTGGACAAATCACGTAAAGAGAGTTAAAAAATGGTTTAGGAGTATCTCAGTGATATGTGTTACACACAAAAGTGAACAGAGTGTGAAGTAAGTGAGGTACAAAAAAATAATATTTGAAATCGTGCACAAATCACGTAAAGAGAGCTAAAAAATGGTTTACGAGTCTGTAAGTGTTATGTGACAGACAACATTGTGTAAAAGTGAAATGAGTGCGAGATACAAAACAATGATTTTTTTATTTAGTAGACAAATCACGTAAGGAGAGTTAAAAAACGGTTTAGTAGTCTCTCAGTGATATGTGTCAGACACAAAATTGAACGGAGGGTGAAGTAAGTGAGGTACAAAAAAATTAATATTTGAAATCGTGCACAAATCACGTAAAGAGAGCTAAAAAATGGTTTACGAGTCTGTAAGTCTTATGTGTCAGACAACATTGTGTAAAAAATGAACTGAGTGCGAGATACAAAAAAATGAATTTTTTATATAGTGGACAAATCACGTAAAGAGAGTTAAAAAACGGTTTAATAGTCTCTCAGTGATATGTGTCAGACACAAAAAAAAATGAACAGAGTGTGAAGTAAGTGAGGTACAAAAAAAATAATATTTGAAATCGTGCACAAATCACGTAAAGAGAGCTAAAAAATGATTTACGAGTCTGTAAGTGTTATGTTTCAGACAACATTGTGTAAAAGTGAACAGAGTGTGAGATACAAAAAAATGATTTATTTAAATCGTGGACAAATCACGTAAAGAGATTTAAAAAATGGTTTAGTAGTATCTCAGTGATATGTGTCACACACAAAAGTGAACAGAGTGTGAAGTAAGTGAGGTACAAAAAAATTAATATTTGAAATCGTGCACAAATCACGTAAAGAGAGCTAAAAAATGGTTTACGAGTCTGTAAGTGTTATGTGTCAGACAACATTGTGTAAAAGTGAAAAGAGTGTGAGATACAAAAAAATGATTTTTTTAAATCGTGGACAAATCACGTAAAGAGAGTTAAAAAACGGTTTAGTAGTCTCTCAGTGATATGTGTCACACACAAAAGTGAACAGAGTGTGAAATAAGTGAGGTACAAAAAAATTAATATTTGAAATCGTGCACAAATCACGTAAAGAGAGCTAAAAAATGGTTTACGAGTCTGTAAGTCTTATGTGTCATTGTGTAAAAGTGAACAGAGTGTGAGATACAAAAAAATGATTTATTGAAATCGTGGAAAAATCACGTAAAGAGAGTTAAAAAATTGTTTAGTAGTATCTCAGTGAAATGTGTCACACACAAAAGTGAACAGAGTGTGAAGTAAGTGAGGTACAAAAAAATTAATATTTGAAATCGTGCACAAATCACGTAAAGAGAGCTAAAAAATGGTTTACGAGTCTGTAAGTGTTATGTGCAGACAACATTGTGTAAAAGTGAATTGAGTGCGATTTACAAAAAAATGATTTTTTTATATAGTGGACAAATCACGTAAAGAGAGTTAAAAAACGGTTTAGTAGTCTCTCAGTGATATGTGTCACACACAAAAGTGAACAGTGTGAAGTAAGTGAGGTACAAAAAAATTAATTTTTGAAATCGTGTACAAATCACGTAAAGAGATCTAAAAAATGGTTTACGAGTCTGTAAGTGTTATGTGTCAGACAACATTGTGTAAAAGTGAAAAGACTGTGAGATACAAAAAAATGATTTTTTGAAATCGTGGACATATCACGTAAAGAGAGTTAATAAATTGTTTAGAAGTATCTCAGTGATATGTGTCACACACAAAAGTGAACAGAGTGTGAAGGAAGTGAGGTACAAAAAAATTAATATTTGAAATCATGCACAAACGTAAAGAGAGCTAAAAAATGGTTTACGAGTCTGTAAGTGTTATGTGTCAAACAATATTGTATAAAAGTGAACTGAGTGCGAGATACAAAAAAATGATTTTTTTATATAGTGGACAAATCACGTAAAGTGAGTTAAAAAACGGTTTAGTAGTCTTTCAGTGATATGTGTCACACTCAAAAGTGAACAGAGTATAAAGTAAGTGAGGTACAAAAAAATTAATATTTGAAATCGTGCACAAATCACGTAAAGAGAGCTAAAAAATGGTTTACGAGTCTGTAAATGTTATGTGTTAGACAACATTGTGTAAAAGTGAAAAGACTGTGAGATACAAAAAAATGATTTTTTGAAATCGTGGACATATCACGTAAAGAGAGTTAAGAAATTGTTTAGTAGTATCTCAGTGAAATGAGTCACACACAAAAGTGAACAGAGTGTGAAGTAAGTGAGGTACAAAAAAATTAATATTTGAAATCGTGCACAAATCACGTAAAGAGAGCTAAAAAATGGTTTACGAGTCTGTAAGTGTTATGTGTCAGACAACATTGTGTAAAAGTGAACAGAGTGTGAGATACAAAGAAAAGATTTTTTTAAATCGTGGACAAATCACGTAGAGTTAAAAAATGGTTATTAGTCTCTCAGTGATATGTGTCAGACACAAAAGTGAACAGAGTGTGAAGTAAGTGAGGTACAAAAAAATTAATATTTGAAATCATGCACATATCACGTAAAGAGAGCTAAAAAATGGTTTACGAGTCTGTAAGTGTTATGTGTCAGACAACATTGTGTAAAAGTGAACAGAGTGTGAGATACAAAAAAATGATTTTTTGAAATCGTGGACATATCACGTAAAGAGAGTTTAAAAATGGTTTAGTAGTATCTCAGTGATATGTGTCGCACACAAAAGTGAACAGAGTGTGAGGTAAGTGAGGTACAAAAAAACTAATATTTGAAATCGTGCACAAATCACGCAAAGAGAGCTAAAAAATGGTTTACGAGTCTGTAAGTGTTATGTGTCAGACAACATTGTGTAAAAGTGAAAAGACTGTGAGATACAAAAAAATGATTTTTTGAAATCGTGGACATATCACGTAAAGAGAGTTAATAAATTGTTTAGAAGTATCTCAGTGATATGTGTCACACACAAAAGTGAACAGAGTGTGAAGGAAGTGAGGTACAAAAAAATTATTATTTGAAATCGTGCACAAATCACGTAAAGAGAGCTAAAAAATGGTTTACGAGTCTGTAAGTGTTATGTGTCAAACAACATTGTATAAAAGTGAACTGAGTGCGAGATACAAAAAAATGAATTTTTTATATAGTGGACAAATCACGTAAAGAGAGTTAAAAAACGGTTTAGTAGTCTCTCAGTGATTAGTGTCAATCACAAAAGTGAACAGAGTCTATAAGTGTTATGTTTCAGACAACATTGTGTAAAAGTGAACAGTGTGTGAGATACAAAAAAATGATTTTTTGAAATCGTGGTCATATCACGTAAAGAGAGTTAAAAAATGGTTTAGTAGTATCTCAGTTATATGTGTCACACACAAAAGTGAACAGAGTGTGAAGTAAGTGAGGTACAAAAAAATTAATATTTGAAACCGTGCACAAATCAAGTAAAGAGAACTAAAAAATGGTTTACAAGTCTGTAAGTGTTATGTGTCAGACAACATTGTGTAAAAGTGAACAGAGTGTGAGATACAAAAAAAAGATTTTTTTAAATCGTGGACAAATCACGTAGAGTTAAAAAATGGTTATTAGTCTCTCAGTGATATGTGTCAGACACAAAAGTGAACAGAGTGTGAAGTATGTGAGGTACAAAAAAATTAATATTTGAAATCATGCACAAATAACGTAAAGAGAGCTAAAAAATGGTTTACAATTCTGTAAGTGTAATGTGTCAGACAACATTGTGTAAAAGTGAACAGAGTGTGAGATACAAAAAAATATTTTTTTGAAATCGTGGACAAATCACGTAAAGAGAGTTAATAAATTGTTTAGAAGTATCTCAGTGATATGTGTCACACACAAAAGTAAACAGAGTGTGAAGTAAGTGAGGTACAAAAAAATTAATATTTGAAATCGTGCACAAATCACGTAAAGAGAGCTAAAAAATGGTTTACGAGTCTGTAAGTGTTATGTGTCAGACAACATTGTATAAAAGTGAACTGATTGCGAGATACAAAAAAATGAATTTTTTATATAGTGGACAAATCACGTAAAGAGAGTTAAAAAGCGGTTTAGTGGTCTCTCAGTGATATGTGTCACACACAAAAGTGAACAGAGTGTGAAGTAAGTGAGGTACAAAAAAATTATAATTTGAAATCGTGCACAAATCACGTAAAGAGAGCTAAAAAAATGGTTTACGAGTCTGTAAGGCTTATGAGTCAGACAACATTGTGTAAAAGTGAACAGATTGTGAGATACAAAAAAATGATTTATTTAAATCGTGGACAAATCACGTAAAGAGAGTTAAAAAATGGTTTAGTAGTATCTCAGTGATATGTGTCACACACAAAAGTGAACAGAGTGTGAAGTAAGTGAGGTACAACAAAATTAATATTTGAAATCGTGCACAAATCACGTAAAGAGAGCTAAAAAATGATTTAAGAGTCTGTATGTGTTATGTTTCAGACAACATTATGTAAAAGTGAACAGAGAGTGAGATACAAAAAAATGATTTTTTGAAATCGTGGACAAATCACGTAAAGAGAGTTAAAAAACGGTTTAGTAGTCTCTCAGTGATATGTGTCAGACACAAAAGTGAACAGAGTGTGAAGTAAGTGAGGTACAAAAAAATTAATATTTGAAATCGTGCACTAATCACGTAAAGAGAGCTAAGAAATGGTTTACGAGTCTGTAAGTCTTATGTGTCAGAAAACATTGTGTAAAAGTGAACTGAGTGCGAGATACAAAAAAATGATTTTTTTATAAAGTGGACAAATCACGTAAAGAGAGTTAAAAAACGGTTTAGTAGTCTCTCTGTGATATGTGTCACACACAAAAGTGAATAGTGTGTGAAGTAAGTGAGGTACAAAAAAATTAATATTTGAAATCGTGCACAAATCACGTAAAGAGAGCTAAAAAATGGTTTACGAGTCTGTAAGTGTTATGTGTCAGACAACATTGTGTAAAAGTGAAAAGAGTGTGAGATACAAAAAAATGATTTTTTTAAATCGTGGACATATCACGTAAAGAGAGTTAAAAAATGGTTTAGTAGTATCTCAGTGATATGTGTCACACACAAAAGTGAACAGTGTGTGAAGTAAGTGAGGTACAAAAAAATTAATATTTGAAATCGTGCACAAATCACGTAAAGAGAGCTAAAAATGGTTTACGAGTCTGTAAGTGTTATGTGTCAGACGACATTGTATAAAAGTGAACTGAGTGCGAGATACAAAAAAATGAATTTTTTATATAGTGGACAAATCACGTAAAGAGAGTTAAAAAACGGTTTAGTAGTCTCTCAGTGATATGTGTCAGACACACAAGTGAACAGAGTGTGAAGTAAGTGAGGTACAAAAAAATTAATATTTGAAATCGTGCACAAATCACGTAAAGAGAGCTAAAAAACGATTTACGAGTCTGTAAGTGTTATGTTTCAGACAACATTGTGTAAAAGTGAACAGAGTGTGAGATACAAAAAAATGAATTATTTAAATCGTGGACAAATCACGTAAAGAGATTTAAAAAATGGTTTAGTAATATCTCAGTGATATGCGTCACATACAAAAGTGAACAGAGTGTGAAGTAAGTGAGGTACAAAAAAATTAATTTTTGAAATCGTGCACAAATCACGTAAAGAGAGCTAAAAAATGGTTTACGAGTCTGTAAGTGTTATGTGTCAGACTACATTGTGTAAAAGTGAAAAGACTGTGAGATACAAAAAAATGATTTTTTGAAATCGTGGACATTTCACGTAAAGAGAGTTAAGAAATTGTTTAGTAGTATCTCAGTGATATGTGTCAGACACAAAATTGAACAGAGTGTGAAGTAAGTGAGGTACAAATAAATTAATATTTGAAATCGTGCACAAATCACGTAAAGAGAGCTAAAAAATGATTTACGAGTCTGTAAGTGTTATGTTTCAGACAACATTGTGTAAAAGTGAAATGAGTGCGAGATACAAAAAAATGATTTTTTTATTTAGTGGACAAATCACGTAAAGAGAGTTAAAAAACGGTATACTAGTCTCTCAGTGATATGTGTCAAACACAAAAGTGAAGAGAGTGTGAAGTAAGTGAGGTACAAAAAAATTAATATTTGAAATCGTGCACAAATCACGTAAAGAGAGCTAAAAAATGGTTTACGAGTCTGTAAGTGTTATGTGTCAGACAACATTGTGTAAAAGTGAACAGAGTGTGAGATACAAAAAAATGATTTTTTGAAATCGTGGACATATCACGTAAAGAGAGTTAAAAAATGGTTTAGTAGTATCTCAGTGAAATGTGTCGCACACAAAAGTGAACAGAGTGTGAAGTAAGTGAGGTACAAAAAAATTAATATTTGAAATCGTGCACAAATCACGTAAAGAGAGCTAAAAAATAGTTTACGAGTCTGTAAGTGTTATGTGAGAGACAATATTGTGTAAAAGTGAAATGAGTGCGAGATACAAAAAAATGATTTTTTTATTTAGTGGACAAATCACGTAAAGATAGTTAAAAAACGGTTTAGTAGTCTCTCAGTGATATGTGTCAGACACAAAAGTGAACAGAGTGTGAAGTAAGTGAGGTACAACAAAATTAATATTAGAAATCTTGCACAAATCACGTAAAGAGAGCTAAAAAATGGTTTACGTGTCTGTAAGTGTTAAGTGTCAGACAACATTGTGTAAAAGTGAAAAGAGTGTGAGATACAAAAAAATGATTTTTTTATTTAGTGGACAAATCACGTAAAGAGAGTTAAAAACGGTTTAGTAGTCTCTCAGTGATATGTTTCACACACAAAAGTGAACAGAGTGTGAAGTAAGTGAGGTACAAAAAAATTAATATTTGAAATCGTGCACAAATCACGTAAAGAGAGCTAAAAAAATGGTTTACGAGTCTGTAAGTGTTATGTGTCAGACAAATTTGAATAAAAGTGAACTGAGTGCGAGATACAAAAAAATGAATTTTTTATATAGTGGACAAATCACGTAAAGAGAGTTAAAAAACGGTTTAGTAGTCTCTCAGTGATATTTGTCACACACAAAAGTGAACAGTGTGTGAAGTAAGTGAGGTACAAAAAAATTAATATTTGAAATCGTGCACAAATCACGTAAAGAGAGCTAAAAAATGGTTTACGAGTCTGTAAGTGTTATGTGTCAGACAACATTGTGTAAAAGTGAACTGAGTGCGAGATACAAAAAAATGATTTTTTTATATAGTGGACAAATCACGTAAAGAGAGTTAAAAAACGGTTTAGTAGTCTCTCAGTGATATGTGTCAGACACAAAAGTGAACAGAGTGTGAAGTAAGTGAGGTACAAAAAAATTAATACTTGAAATCGTGCACAAATCACGTAAAGAGAGCTAAAAAAATGATTTACAAGTCTGTAAGTGTTATGTTTCAGACAACATTGTGTAAAAGTGAACAGAGTGTGAGATACAAAAAAATAATTTATTTAAATCGTGGACAAATCACGTAAAGAGAGTTAAAAAATGGTTTAGTAGTATCTCAGTGATATGTGTCACACACAAAAGTGAACAGAGTGTGAAGTAAGTGAGGTACAAAAAAATTGATATTTGAAATCGTGCACAAATCACGTAAAGAGAGCTAAAAAATGGTTTACGAGTCTGTAAGTGTTATGAGTCAGACAACATTGTGTAAAAGTGAATTGAGTGCGATATACAAAAAAATGAATTTTTTATATAGTGGACAAATCACGTAAAGAGAGTTAAAAAACGGTTTAGTAGTCTCTCAGTGATATGTGTCAGACACAAAAGTGAACAGTGTGAAGTAAGTGAGGTACAAAAAAATTAATATTTGAAATCGTGTACAAATCACGTAAAGAGAGCTAAAAAATGGTTTACGAGTCTGTAAGTGTTATGTGTCAGACAACATTGTGTAAAAGTGAATTGAGTGCGAGATACAAAAAAATGAATTTTTTATATAGTGGACAAATCACGTAAAGAGAGTTAAAAAACGGTTTAGTAGTCTCTCAGTGATATGTGTCACACACAAAAGTGAACAGTGTGTGAAGTAAGTGAGGTACAAAAAAATTAATATTTGAAATCGTGCACAAATCACGTAAAAAGAGCTAAAAAATGGTTTACGAGTCTGTAAGTGTTATGTGTCAGACAACATTGTGTAAAAGTGAACTGAGTGTGAGATACAAAAAAATGACTTTTTGAAATCGTGGACATATCACGTAAAGAGAGTTAAAAAATGGTTTAGTAGTATCTCAGTGATATGTGTCACACACAAAAGTGAACAGAGTGTGAAGTAAGTGAGGTACAAAAAAATTAATATTTGAAATCGTGCACAAATCACGTAAAGAGAGCTAAAAAATGGTTTACGAGTCTGTAAGTGTTATGTGCAGACAACATTGTGTAAAAGTGAATTGAGTGCGATTTACAAAAAAATGATTTTTTTATATAGTGGACAAATCACGTAAAGAGAGTTAAAAAACGGTTTAGTAGTCTCTCAGTGATATGTGTCACACACAAAAGTGAACAGTGTGAAGTAAGTGAGGTACAAAAAAATTAATTTTTGAAATCGTGTACAAATCACGTAAAGAGATCTAAAAAATGGTTTACGAGTCTGTAAGTGTTATGTGTCAGACAACATTGTGTAAAAGTGAAAAGACTGTGAGATACAAAAAAATGATTTTTTGAAATCGTGGACATATCACGTAAAGAGAGTTAATAAATTGTTTAGAAGTATCTCAGTGATATGTGTCACACACAAAAGTGAACAGAGTGTGAAGGAAGTGAGGTACAAAAAAATTAATATTTGAAATCATGCACAAACGTAAAGAGAGCTAAAAAATGGTTTACGAGTCTGTAAGTGTTATGTGTCAAACAATATTGTATAAAAGTGAACTGAGTGCGAGATACAAAAAAATGATTTTTTTATATAGTGGACAAATCACGTAAAGTGAGTTAAAAAACGGTTTAGTAGTCTTTCAGTTTTCAGTGATATGTGTCACACTCAAAAGTGAACAGAGTATAAAGTAAGTGAGGTACAAAAAAATTAATATTTGAAATCGTGCACAAATCACGTAAAGAGAGCTAAAAAATGGTTTACGAGTCTGTAAATGTTATGTGTTAGACAACATTGTGTAAAAGTGAAAAGACTGTGAGATACAAAAAAATGATTTTTTGAAATCGTGGACATATCACGTAAAGAGAGTTAAGAAATTGTTTAGTAGTATCTCAGTGAAATGAGTCACACACAAAAGTGAACAGAGTGTGAAGTAAGTGAGGTACAAAAAAATTAATATTTGAAATCGTGCACAAATCACGTAAAGAGAGCTAAAAAATGGTTTACGAGTCTGTAAGTGTTATGTGTCAGACAACATTGTGTAAAAGTGAACAGAGTGTGAGATACAAAGAAAAGATTTTTTTAAATCGTGGACAAATCACGTAGAGTTAAAAAATGGTTATTAGTCTCTCAGTGATATGTGTCAGACACAAAAGTGAACAGAGTGTGAAGTAAGTGAGGTACAAAAAAATTAATATTTGAAATCATGCACATATCACGTAAAGAGAGCTAAAAAATGGTTTACGAGTCTGTAAGTGTTATGTGTCAGACAACATTGTGTAAAAGTGAACAGAGTGTGAGATACAAAAAAATGATTTTTTGAAATCGTGGACATATCACGTAAAGAGAGTTTAAAAATGGTTTAGTAGTATCTCAGTGATATGTGTCGCACACAAAAGTGAACAGAGTGTGAGGTAAGTGAGGTACAAAAAAACTAATATTTGAAATCGTGCACAAATCACGCAAAGAGAGCTAAAAAATGGTTTACGAGTCTGTAAGTGTTATGTGTCAGACAACATTGTGTAAAAGTGAAAAGACTGTGAGATACAAAAAAATGATTTTTTGAAATCGTGGACATATCACGTAAAGAGAGTTAATAAATTGTTTAGAAGTATCTCAGTGATATGTGTCACACACAAAAGTGAACAGAGTGTGAAGGAAGTGAGGTACAAAAAAATTATTATTTGAAATCGTGCACAAATCACGTAAAGAGAGCTAAAAAATGGTTTACGAGTCTGTAAGTGTTATGTGTCAAACAACATTGTATAAAAGTGAACTGAGTGCGAGATACAAAAAAATGAATTTTTTATATAGTGGACAAATCACGTAAAGAGAGTTAAAAAACGGTTTAGTAGTCTCTCAGTGATTAGTGTCAATCACAAAAGTGAACAGAGTCTATAAGTGTTATGTTTCAGACAACATTGTGTAAAAGTGAACAGTGTGTGAGATACAAAAAAATGATTTTTTGAAATCGTGGTCATATCACGTAAAGAGAGTTAAAAAATGGTTTAGTAGTATCTCAGTTATATGTGTCACACACAAAAGTGAACAGAGTGTGAAGTAAGTGAGGTACAAAAAAATTAATATTTGAAACCGTGCACAAATCAAGTAAAGAGAACTAAAAAATGGTTTACAAGTCTGTAAGTGTTATGTGTCAGACAACATTGTGTAAAAGTGAACAGAGTGTGAGATACAAAAAAAAGATTTTTTTAAATCGTGGACAAATCACGTAGAGTTAAAAAATGGTTATTAGTCTCTCAGTGATATGTGTCAGACACAAAAGTGAACAGAGTGTGAAGTATGTGAGGTACAAAAAAATTAATATTTGAAATCATGCACAAATAACGTAAAGAGAGCTAAAAAATGGTTTACAATTCTGTAAGTGTAATGTGTCAGACAACATTGTGTAAAAGTGAACAGAGTGTGAGATACAAAAAAATATTTTTTTGAAATCGTGGACAAATCACGTAAAGAGAGTTAATAAATTGTTTAGAAGTATCTCAGTGATATGTGTCACACACAAAAGTAAACAGAGTGTGAAGTAAGTGAGGTACAAAAAAATTAATATTTGAAATCGTGCACAAATCACGTAAAGAGAGCTAAAAAATGGTTTACGAGTCTGTAAGTGTTATGTGTCAGACAACATTGTATAAAAGTGAACTGATTGCGAGATACAAAAAAATGAATTTTTTATATAGTGGACAAATCACGTAAAGAGAGTTAAAAAGCGGTTTAGTGGTCTCTCAGTGATATGTGTCACACACAAAAGTGAACAGAGTGTGAAGTAAGTGAGGTACAAAAAAATTATAATTTGAAATCGTGCACAAATCACGTAAAGAGAGCTAAAAAAATGGTTTACGAGTCTGTAAGGCTTATGAGTCAGACAACATTGTGTAAAAGTGAACAGATTGTGAGATACAAAAAAATGATTTATTTAAATCGTGGACAAATCACGTAAAGAGAGTTAAAAAATGGTTTAGTAGTATCTCAGTGATATGTGTCACACACAAAAGTGAACAGAGTGTGAAGTAAGTGAGGTACAACAAAATTAATATTTGAAATCGTGCACAAATCACGTAAAGAGAGCTAAAAAATGATTTAAGAGTCTGTATGTGTTATGTTTCAGACAACATTATGTAAAAGTGAACAGAGAGTGAGATACAAAAAAATGATTTTTTGAAATCGTGGACAAATCACGTAAAGAGAGTTAAAAAACGGTTTAGTAGTCTCTCAGTGATATGTGTCAGACACAAAAGTGAACAGAGTGTGAAGTAAGTGAGGTACAAAAAAATTAATATTTGAAATCGTGCACTAATCACGTAAAGAGAGCTAAGAAATGGTTTACGAGTCTGTAAGTCTTATGTGTCAGAAAACATTGTGTAAAAGTGAACTGAGTGCGAGATACAAAAAAATGATTTTTTTATAAAGTGGACAAATCACGTAAAGAGAGTTAAAAAACGGTTTAGTAGTCTCTCTGTGATATGTGTCACACACAAAAGTGAATAGTGTGTGAAGTAAGTGAGGTACAAAAAAATTAATATTTGAAATCGTGCACAAATCACGTAAAGAGAGCTAAAAAATGGTTTACGAGTCTGTAAGTGTTATGTGTCAGACAACATTGTGTAAAAGTGAAAAGAGTGTGAGATACAAAAAAATGATTTTTTTAAATCGTGGACATATCACGTAAAGAGAGTTAAAAAATGGTTTAGTAGTATCTCAGTGATATGTGTCACACACAAAAGTGAACAGTGTGTGAAGTAAGTGAGGTACAAAAAAATTAATATTTGAAATCGTGCACAAATCACGTAAAGAGAGCTAAAAATGGTTTACGAGTCTGTAAGTGTTATGTGTCAGACGACATTGTATAAAAGTGAACTGAGTGCGAGATACAAAAAAATGAATTTTTTATATAGTGGACAAATCACGTAAAGAGAGTTAAAAAACGGTTTAGTAGTCTCTCAGTGATATGTGTCAGACACACAAGTGAACAGAGTGTGAAGTAAGTGAGGTACAAAAAAATTAATATTTGAAATCGTGCACAAATCACGTAAAGAGAGCTAAAAAACGATTTACGAGTCTGTAAGTGTTATGTTTCAGACAACATTGTGTAAAAGTGAACAGAGTGTGAGATACAAAAAAATGAATTATTTAAATCGTGGACAAATCACGTAAAGAGATTTAAAAAATGGTTTAGTAATATCTCAGTGATATGCGTCACATACAAAAGTGAACAGAGTGTGAAGTAAGTGAGGTACAAAAAAATTAATTTTTGAAATCGTGCACAAATCACGTAAAGAGAGCTAAAAAATGGTTTACGAGTCTGTAAGTGTTATGTGTCAGACTACATTGTGTAAAAGTGAAAAGACTGTGAGATACAAAAAAATGATTTTTTGAAATCGTGGACATTTCACGTAAAGAGAGTTAAGAAATTGTTTAGTAGTATCTCAGTGATATGTGTCAGACACAAAATTGAACAGAGTGTGAAGTAAGTGAGGTACAAATAAATTAATATTTGAAATCGTGCACAAATCACGTAAAGAGAGCTAAAAAATGATTTACGAGTCTGTAAGTGTTATGTTTCAGACAACATTGTGTAAAAGTGAAATGAGTGCGAGATACAAAAAAATGATTTTTTTATTTAGTGGACAAATCACGTAAAGAGAGTTAAAAAACGGTATACTAGTCTCTCAGTGATATGTGTCAAACACAAAAGTGAAGAGAGTGTGAAGTAAGTGAGGTACAAAAAAATTAATATTTGAAATCGTGCACAAATCACGTAAAGAGAGCTAAAAAATGGTTTACGAGTCTGTAAGTGTTATGTGTCAGACAACATTGTGTAAAAGTGAACAGAGTGTGAGATACAAAAAAATGATTTTTTGAAATCGTGGACATATCACGTAAAGAGAGTTAAAAAATGGTTTAGTAGTATCTCAGTGAAATGTGTCGCACACAAAAGTGAACAGAGTGTGAAGTAAGTGAGGTACAAAAAAATTAATATTTGAAATCGTGCACAAATCACGTAAAGAGAGCTAAAAAATAGTTTACGAGTCTGTAAGTGTTATGTGAGAGACAATATTGTGTAAAAGTGAAATGAGTGCGAGATACAAAAAAATGATTTTTTTATTTAGTGGACAAATCACGTAAAGATAGTTAAAAAACGGTTTAGTAGTCTCTCAGTGATATGTGTCAGACACAAAAGTGAACAGAGTGTGAAGTAAGTGAGGTACAACAAAATTAATATTAGAAATCTTGCACAAATCACGTAAAGAGAGCTAAAAAATGGTTTACGTGTCTGTAAGTGTTAAGTGTCAGACAACATTGTGTAAAAGTGAAAAGAGTGTGAGATACAAAAAAATGATTTTTTTATTTAGTGGACAAATCACGTAAAGAGAGTTAAAAACGGTTTAGTAGTCTCTCAGTGATATGTTTCACACACAAAAGTGAACAGAGTGTGAAGTAAGTGAGGTACAAAAAAATTAATATTTGAAATCGTGCACAAATCACGTAAAGAGAGCTAAAAAAATGGTTTACGAGTCTGTAAGTGTTATGTGTCAGACAAATTTGAATAAAAGTGAACTGAGTGCGAGATACAAAAAAATGAATTTTTTATATAGTGGACAAATCACGTAAAGAGAGTTAAAAAACGGTTTAGTAGTCTCTCAGTGATATTTGTCACACACAAAAGTGAACAGTGTGTGAAGTAAGTGAGGTACAAAAAAATTAATATTTGAAATCGTGCACAAATCACGTAAAGAGAGCTAAAAAATGGTTTACGAGTCTGTAAGTGTTATGTGTCAGACAACATTGTGTAAAAGTGAACTGAGTGCGAGATACAAAAAAATGATTTTTTTATATAGTGGACAAATCACGTAAAGAGAGTTAAAAAACGGTTTAGTAGTCTCTCAGTGATATGTGTCAGACACAAAAGTGAACAGAGTGTGAAGTAAGTGAGGTACAAAAAAATTAATACTTGAAATCGTGCACAAATCACGTAAAGAGAGCTAAAAAAATGATTTACAAGTCTGTAAGTGTTATGTTTCAGACAACATTGTGTAAAAGTGAACAGAGTGTGAGATACAAAAAAATAATTTATTTAAATCGTGGACAAATCACGTAAAGAGAGTTAAAAAATGGTTTAGTAGTATCTCAGTGATATGTGTCACACACAAAAGTGAACAGAGTGTGAAGTAAGTGAGGTACAAAAAAATTGATATTTGAAATCGTGCACAAATCACGTAAAGAGAGCTAAAAAATGGTTTACGAGTCTGTAAGTGTTATGAGTCAGACAACATTGTGTAAAAGTGAATTGAGTGCGATATACAAAAAAATGAATTTTTTATATAGTGGACAAATCACGTAAAGAGAGTTAAAAAACGGTTTAGTAGTCTCTCAGTGATATGTGTCAGACACAAAAGTGAACAGTGTGAAGTAAGTGAGGTACAAAAAAATTAATATTTGAAATCGTGTACAAATCACGTAAAGAGAGCTAAAAAATGGTTTACGAGTCTGTAAGTGTTATGTGTCAGACAACATTGTGTAAAAGTGAATTGAGTGCGAGATACAAAAAAATGAATTTTTTATATAGTGGACAAATCACGTAAAGAGAGTTAAAAAACGGTTTAGTAGTCTCTCAGTGATATGTGTCACACACAAAAGTGAACAGTGTGTGAAGTAAGTGAGGTACAAAAAAATTAATATTTGAAATCGTGCACAAATCACGTAAAAAGAGCTAAAAAATGGTTTACGAGTCTGTAAGTGTTATGTGTCAGACAACATTGTGTAAAAGTGAACTGAGTGTGAGATACAAAAAAATGACTTTTTGAAATCGTGGACATATCACGTAAAGAGAGTTAAAAAATGGTTTAGTAGTATCTCAGTGATATGTGTCACACACAAAAGTGAACAGAGTGTGAAGTAAGTGAGGTACAAAAAAATTAATATTTGAAATCGTGCACAAATCACGTAAAGAGAGCTAAAAAATGGTTTACGAGTCTGTAAGTGTTATGTGTCAGACAACATTGTGTAAAAGTGAATTGAGTGCGATATACAAAAAAATGATTTTTTTATATAGTGGACAAATCACGTAAAGAGAGTTAAAAAATGGTTTAGTAGTTTCTCAGTGATATGTGTCGCACACAAAAGTGAACAGAGTGTGAAGTAAGTGAGGTACAAAAAAACTAATATTTGAAATCGTGCACAAATCACGTAAAGAGAGCTAAAAAATGGTTTACGAGTCTGTAAGTCTTATGTGTCAGACAACATTGTGTAAAAGTGAACAGAGTGTGAGATACAAAAAATGATTTTTTTAAATCGTGGACAAATCACGTAAAGAGAGTTAAAAAACGGTTTAGTAGTCTCTCAGTGATATGTGTCACACACAAAAGTGAACAGAGTGTGAAGTAAGTGAGGTCCAAAAAAATTAATATTTGAAATCGTGCACAAATCACGTAAAGAGAGCTAAAAAATGGTTTACGAGTCTGTAAGTCTTATGTGTCAGACAACATTGTGTAAAAGTGAACAGAGTGTGAGATACAAAAAAATGATTTATTTAAATCGTGGACAAATCACGTAAAGAGAGTTAAAAAATGGTTTAGTAGTATCTCAGTGATATGTGCCACACACAAAAGTGAACAGAGTGTGAAGTAAGTGAGGTACAAAAAAATTAGTATTTGAAATCGTGCACAAATCACGTAAAGAGAGCTAAAAAATGGTTAACGAGTCTGTAAGTGTTATGTGTCAGACAACATTGTGTAAAAGTGAATTGAGTGCGATTTACAAAAAAATGAATTTTTTATATAGTGGACAAATCACGTAAAGAGAGTTAAAAACGGTTTAGTAGGCTCTCAGTGATATGTGTCACAAACAAAAGTGAACAGTGAGTGAAGTAAGTGAGGTACAAAAAAATTAATATTTGAAATCGTGCACAAATCACGTAAAGAGAGCTAAAATATGGTTTACGAGTCTGTAAGTGTTATGTGTCAGACAACATTGTGT
Source organism: Philonthus spinipes (assembly GCA_963082785.1). Classification (NCBI taxonomy): domain Eukaryota; kingdom Metazoa; phylum Arthropoda; class Insecta; order Coleoptera; family Staphylinidae; genus Philonthus; species Philonthus spinipes. The sequence continues at coordinate 149,404 of OY720303.1, forward strand.
AAAAGTGAACTGAGTGCGAGATACAAAAAAATGAATTTTTTATATAGTGGACAAATCACGTAGAGTTAAAAAACGGTTTAGTAGTCTCTCAGTGATATGTGTCAGACACAAAAGTGAACAGAGTGTGAAGTAAGTGAGGTACAAAAAAATTAAAATTTGAAATCGTGCACAAATCACGTAAAGAGAGCTAAAAAATGATTTACAAGTCTGTAAGTTTTATGTTTCAGACAACATTGTGTAAAAGTGAACAGAGTGTGAGATACAAAAAAATGATTTTTTGAAATCGTGGACAAATCACGTAAAGAGAGTTAAAAAACGGTATAGTAGTCTCTCAGTGATATGTGTCCAACACAAAAGTGAACAGAGTGTGAAGTACGTGAGGTACAAAAAAATTAATATTTGAAATCGTGCACAAATCACGTAAAGAGAGCTAAAAAATGGTTTACGAGTATGTAAGTGTTATGTGTCAGACAACATTGTGTAAAAGTGAACAGAGTGTGAGATACAAAAAAATGATTTTTTGAAATCGTGAACAAATCACGTAAAGAGAGTTAAAAAATGGTTTAGGAGTATCTCAGTGATATGTGTCACACACAAAAGTGAACAGAGTGTGAAGTAAGAGAGGTACAAAAAAATTAATATTTGAAATCGTGCACAAATCACGTAAAGAGAGCTAAAAAATGGTTTACGAGTCTGTAAGTGTTATGTGACAGACAACATTGTGTAAAAGTGAAATGAGTGCGAGATACAAAACAATGATTTTTTTATTTAGTGGACAAATCACGTAAAGAGAGTTAAAAAACGGTTTAGTAGTCTCTCAGTGATATGTGTCAGACACAAAAGTGAACAGAGTGTGAAGTAAGTGAGGTACAAAAAAATTAATATTTGAAATCGTGCACAAATCACGTAAAGAGAGCTAAAAAATGGTTTACGAGTCTGTAAGTCTTATGTGTCAGACAACATTGTGTAAAAGTGAAAAGAGTGTGAGATACAAAAAATGATTTTTTTATTTAGTGGACAAATCACGTAAAGAGAGTTAAAAAACGGTTTAGTAGTCTCTCAGTGATATGTGTCAGACACAAAAGTGAACAGAGTGTGAAGTAAGTGAGGTACAAAAAAATTAATATTTGAAATCGTGCACAAATCATGTAAAGAGAGCTAAAAAATGGTCTACGAGTCTGTAAGTGTTATTTGTCAGACAACATTGTGTAAAAGTGAACAGAGTGTGAGATACAAAAAAATGATTTTTTGAAATCGTGGACATATCACGTAAAGAGAGTTAAAAAATGGTTTAGTAGCATCTTAGTGATATGTGTCGCACACAAAAGTGAACAGAGTGTGAAGTAAGTGAGGTACAAAAAAACTAATATTTGAAATCGTGCACAAATCACGTAAAGAGAGCTAAAAAATGGTTTACGAGTCCGTAAGTGTTATGTGTCAGACAACATTGTGTAAAAGTGAACAGAGTGTGAGATACAAAAAAATGATTTTTTTAAATCGTGGACAAATCACGTAAAGAGAGTTAAAAAACGGTTTAGTAGTCTCTCAGTGATATGTTTCACACACAAAAGTGAACAGAGTGTGAAGTAAGTGAGGTACAAAAAAATTAATATTTGAAATCGTGCACAAATCACGTAAAGAGAGCTAAAAAATGGTTTACGAGTCTGTAAGTGTTAAGTGTCAGACAACATTGTGTAAAAGTGAAAAGAGTGTGAGATACAAAAAAATGATTTTTTGAAATCGTGGACATATCACGTAAAGAGAGTTAAAAAATCGTTTAGTAGTATCTCAGTGATATGTGTCACACACAAAAGTGAACAGTGTGTGAAGTAAGTGAGGTACAAAAAAATTAATATTTGAAATCGTGCACAAATCACGTAAAGAGAGCTAAAAAATGGTTTACGAGTCTGTAAGAGTTATGTGTCAGACAACATTGTGTAAAAGTGAAATGAGTGCGAGATACAAAAAAATGATTTTTTTATTTAGTGGACAAATCACGTAAAGAGAGTTAAAAAACGGTTTAGTAGTCTCTCAGTGATATGTGTCAGACACAAAAGTGAACAGAGTGTGACGTAAGTGAGGTACAAAATAACTAATATTTGAAATCGTGCACAAATCACGTAAAGAGAGCTAAAAAATGGTTTACGAGTCTGTAAGTGTTATGTTTCAGACAACATTGTGTAATAGTGAACAGAGTGTGAGATACAAAAAAAAGATTTTTTAAAATCGTGGACATATCACGTAAAGAGAGTTAAAAAATGGTTTAGTAGTATCTCAGTGATATGTGTCACACACAAAAGTGAACAGAATGTGAAGTAAGTGAGGCACAAAAAAAATAATATTTAAAATCGTGTACAAATCACGTAAAGAGAGCTAAAAAATGGTTTACGAGTCTGTAAGAGTTATGTGTCAGACAACATTGTGTAAAAGTGAATTGAGTGCGAGATACAAAAAAAATGAATTTTTTATATAGTGGACAAATCACGTAAAGAGAGTTAAAAAACTGTTTAGTAGTCTCTCAGTGATATGTGTCACACACAAAAGTGAACTGTGTGTTAAGTAAGTGAGGTACAAAAAAATTAATATTTGAAATCGTGCACAAATCACGTAAAGAGAGCTAAAAAATGGTTTACGAGTCTGTAAGCGTTATGTGTCAGACAACATTGTGTAAAAGTGTACAGAGTGTGAGATACAAAAAAATGATTTTTTGAAATCGTGGACATATCACGTAAAGAGAGTTAAAAAATGGTTTAGTAGTATCTCAGTGATATATGTCGCACACAAAAGTGAACAGAGTGTGAAGTAAGTGAGTTACAAAAAAACTAATATTTGAAATCGTGCACAAATCACGTAAAGAGAGCTAAAAAATGGTTTACGAGTCTGTAAGTGTTATGTGTCAGACAACATTGTGTAAAAGTGAACAGAGTGTGAGATACAAAAAAATGATTTTTTTAAATCGTGGACAAATCACGTAAAGAGAATTAAAAAACGGTTTAGTAGTCTCTCAGTGATTTGTGTCACACACAAAAGTGAACAGAGTGTGAAGTAAGTGAGGTACAAAAAAATTAATATTTGAAATCGTGCACAAATCACGTAAAGAGAGCTAAAAAATGGTTTACGAGTCAGTAAGTGTTATGTGTCAGACAACATTGTGTAAAAGTGAACTGAGTGCGAGATACAAAAAAATGAATTTTTTATATAGTGGACAAATCACGTAGAGTTAAAAAACGGATTAGTAGTCTCTCAGTGATATGTGTCAGACACAAAAGTGAACAGAGTGTGAAGTAAGTGAGGTACAAAAAAATTAATATTTGAAATCGTGCACAAATCACGTAAAGAGAGCTAAAAAATGATTTACGAGTCAGTAAGTGTTATGTTTCAGACAACATTGTGTAAAAGTGAACAGAGTGTGAGATACAAAAAAATGATTTTTTGAAATCGTGGACAAATCACGTAAAGAGAGTTAAAAAACGGTATACTAGTCTCTCAGTGATATGTGTCAAACACAAAAGTGAACAGAGTGTGAAGTAAGTGAGGTACAAAAAAATTAATATTTGAAATCGTGCACAAATCACGTAAAGAGAGCTAAAAAATGGTTTACGAGTATGTAAGTGTTATGTGTCAGACAATATATTGTAAAAGTGAACAGAGTGTGAGATACAAAAAAATGATTTTTTGAAATCGTGGACAAATCACGTAAAGAGAGTTAAAAAATGGTTTAGGAGTATCTCAGTGATATGTGTCACACACAAAAGTGAACAGAGTGTGAAGTAAGTGAGGTACAAAAAAATAATATTTGAAATCGTGCACAAATCACGTAAAGAGAGCTAAAAAATGGTTTACGAGTCTGTAAGTGTTATGTGACAGACAACATTGTGTAAAAGTGAAATGAGTGCGAGATACAAAACAATGATTTTTTTATTTAGTAGACAAATCACGTAAGGAGAGTTATAAAACGGTTTAGTAGTCTCTCAGTGATATGTGTCAGACACAAAATTGAACGGAGGGTGAAGTAAGTGAGGTACAAAAAAATTAATATTTGAAATCGTGCACAAATCACGTAAAGAGAGCTAAAAAATGGTTTACGAGTCTGTAAGTCTTATGTGTCAGACAACATTGTGTAAAAAATGAACTGAGTGCGAGATACAAAAAAATGAATTTTTTATATAGTGGACAAATCACGTAAAGAGAGTTAAAAAACGGTTTAATAGTCTCTCAGTGATATGTGTCAGACACAAAAAAAAATGAACAGAGTGTGAAGTAAGTGAGGTACAAAAAAAATAATATTTGAAATCGTGCACAAATCACGTAAAGAGAGCTAAAAAATGATTTACGAGTCTGTAAGTGTTATGTTTCAGACAACATTGTGTAAAAGTGAACAGAGTGTGAGATACAAAAAAATGATTTATTTAAATCGTGGACAAATCACGTAAAGAGATTTAAAAAATGGTTTAGTAGTATCTCAGTGATATGTGTCACACACAAAAGTGAACAGAGTGTGAAGTAAGTGAGGTACAAAAAAATTAATATTTGAAATCGTGCACAAATCACGTAAAGAGAGCTAAAAAATGGTTTACGAGTCTGTAAGTGTTATGTGTCAGACAACATTGTGTAAAAGTGAACAGAGTGTGAGATACAAAAAAATGATTTTTTTAAATCGTGGACAAATCACGTAAAGAGAGTTAAAAAACGGTTTAGTAGTCTCTCAGTGATATGTGTCACACACAAAAGTGAACAGAGTGTGAAATAAGTGAGGTACAAAAAAATTAATATTTGAAATCGTGCACAAATCACGTAAAGAGAGCTAAAAAATGGTTTACGAGTCTGTAAGTCTTATGTGTCATTGTGTAAAAGTGAACAGAGTGTGAGATACAAAAAAATGATTTATTGAAATCGTGGAAAAATCACGTAAAGAGAGTTAAAAAATTGTTTAGTAGTATCTCAGTGAAATGTGTCACACACAAAAGTGAACAGAGTGTGAAGTAAGTGAGGTACAAAAAAATTAATATTTGAAATCGTGCACAAATCACGTAAAGAGAGCTAAAAAATGGTTTACGAGTCTGTAAGTGTTATGTGCAGACAACATTGTGTAAAAGTGAATTGAGTGCGATTTACAAAAAAATGATTTTTTTATATAGTGGACAAATCACGTAAAGAGAGTTAAAAAACGGTTTAGTAGTCTCTCAGTGATATGTGTCACACACAAAAGTGAACAGTGTGAAGTAAGTGAGGTACAAAAAAATTAATTTTTGAAATCGTGTACAAATCACGTAAAGAGATCTAAAAAATGGTTTACGAGTCTGTAAGTGTTATGTGTCAGACAACATTGTGTAAAAGTGAAAAGACTGTGAGATACAAAAAAATGATTTTTTGAAATCGTGGACATATCACGTAAAGAGAGTTAATAAATTGTTTAGAAGTATCTCAGTGATATGTGTCACACACAAAAGTGAACAGAGTGTGAAGGAAGTGAGGTACAAAAAAATTAATATTTGAAATCATGCACAAACGTAAAGAGAGCTAAAAAATGGTTTACGAGTCTGTAAGTGTTATGTGTCAAACAATATTGTATAAAAGTGAACTGAGTGCGAGATACAAAAAAATGATTTTTTTATATAGTGGACAAATCACGTAAAGTGAGTTAAAAAACGGTTTAGTAGTCTTTCAGTGATATGTGTCACACTCAAAAGTGAACAGAGTATAAAGTAAGTGAGGTACAAAAAAATTAATATTTGAAATCGTGCACAAATCACGTAAAGAGAGCTAAAAAATGGTTTACGAGTCTGTAAATGTTATGTGTTAGACAACATTGTGTAAAAGTGAAAAGACTGTGAGATACAAAAAAATGATTTTTTGAAATCGTGGACATATCACGTAAAGAGAGTTAAGAAATTGTTTAGTAGTATCTCAGTGAAATGAGTCACACACAAAAGTGAACAGAGTGTGAAGTAAGTGAGGTACAAAAAAATTAATATTTGAAATCGTGCACAAATCACGTAAAGAGAGCTAAAAAATGGTTTACGAGTCTGTAAGTGTTATGTGTCAGACAACATTGTGTAAAAGTGAACAGAGTGTGAGATACAAAGAAAAGATTTTTTTAAATCGTGGACAAATCACGTAGAGTTAAAAAATGGTTATTAGTCTCTCAGTGATATGTGTCAGACACAAAAGTGAACAGAGTGTGAAGTAAGTGAGGTACAAAAAAATTAATATTTGAAATCATGCACATATCACGTAAAGAGAGCTAAAAAATGGTTTACGAGTCTGTAAGTGTTATGTGTCAGACAACATTGTGTAAAAGTGAACAGAGTGTGAGATACAAAAAAATGATTTTTTGAAATCGTGGACATATCACGTAAAGAGAGTTTAAAAATGGTTTAGTAGTATCTCAGTGATATGTGTCGCACACAAAAGTGAACAGAGTGTGAGGTAAGTGAGGTACAAAAAAACTAATATTTGAAATCGTGCACAAATCACGCAAAGAGAGCTAAAAAATGGTTTACGAGTCTGTAAGTGTTATGTGTCAGACAACATTGTGTAAAAGTGAAAAGACTGTGAGATACAAAAAAATGATTTTTTGAAATCGTGGACATATCACGTAAAGACAGTTAATAAATTGTTTAGAAGTATCTCAGTGATATGTGTCACACACAAAAGTGAACAGAGTGTGAAGGAAGTGAGGTACAAAAAAATTATTATTTGAAATCGTGCACAAATCACGTAAAGAGAGCTAAAAAATGGTTTACGAGTCTGTAAGTGTTATGTGTCAAACAACATTGTATAAAAGTGAACTGAGTGCGAGATACAAAAAAATGAATTTTTTATATAGTGGACAAATCACGTAAAGAGAGTTAAAAAACGGTTTAGTAGTCTCTCAGTGATTAGTGTCAATCACAAAAGTGAACAGAGTCTATAAGTGTTATGTTTCAGACAACATTGTGTAAAAGTGAACAGAGTGTGAGATACAAAAAAATGATTTTTTGAAATCGTGGTCATATCACGTAAAGAGAGTTAAAAAATGGTTTAGTAGTATCTCAGTTATATGTGTCACACACAAAAGTGAACAGAGTGTGAAGTAAGTGAGGTACAAAAAAATTAATATTTGAAACCGTGCACAAATCAAGTAAAGAGAACTAAAAAATGGTTTACAAGTCTGTAAGTGTTATGTGTCAGACAACATTGTGTAAAAGTGAACAGAGTGTGAGATACAAAAAAAAGATTTTTTTAAATCGTGGACAAATCACGTAGAGTTAAAAAATGGTTATTAGTCTCTCAGTGATATGTGTCAGACACAAAAGTGAACAGAGTGTGAAGTATGTGAGGTACAAAAAAATTAATATTTGAAATCATGCACAAATAACGTAAAGAGAGCTAAAAAATGGTTTACAATTCTGTAAGTGTAATGTGTCAGACAACATTGTGTAAAAGTGAACAGAGTGTGAGATACAAAAAAATATTTTTTTGAAATCGTGGACAAATCACGTAAAGAGAGTTAATAAATTGTTTAGAAGTATCTCAGTGATATGTGTCACACACAAAAGTAAACAGAGTGTGAAGTAAGTGAGGTACAAAAAAATTAATATTTGAAATCGTGCACAAATCACGTAAAGAGAGCTAAAAAATGGTTTACGAGTCTGTAAGTGTTATGTGTCAGACAACATTGTATAAAAGTGAACTGATTGCGAGATACAAAAAAATGAATTTTTTATATAGTGGACAAATCACGTAAAGAGAGTTAAAAAGCGGTTTAGTGGTCTCTCAGTGATATGTGTCACACACAAAAGTGAACAGAGTGTGAAGTAAGTGAGGTACAAAAAAATTATAATTTGAAATCGTGCACAAATCACGTAAAGAGAGCTAAAAAAATGGTTTACGAGTCTGTAAGTCTTATGAGTCAGACAACATTGTGTAAAAGTGAACAGATTGTGAGATACAAAAAAATGATTTATTTAAATCGTGGACAAATCACGTAAAGAGAGTTAAAAAATGGTTTAGTAGTATCTCAGTGATATGTGTCACACACAAAAGTGAACAGAGTGTGAAGTAAGTGAGGTACAACAAAATTAATATTTGAAATCGTGCACAAATCACGTAAAGAGAGCTAAAAAATGATTTAAGAGTCTGTATGTGTTATGTTTCAGACAACATTATGTAAAAGTGAACAGAGAGTGAGATACAAAAAAATGATTTTTTGAAATCGTGGACAAATCACGTAAAGAGAGTTAAAAAACGGTTTAGTAGTCTCTCAGTGATATGTGTCAGACACAAAAGTGAACAGAGTGTGAAGTAAGTGAGGTACAAAAAAATTAATATTTGAAATCGTGCACTAATCACGTAAAGAGAGCTAAGAAATGGTTTACGAGTCTGTAAGTCTTATGTGTCAGAAAACATTGTGTAAAAGTGAACTGAGTGCGAGATACAAAAAAATGATTTTTTTATAAAGTGGACAAATCACGTAAAGAGAGTTAAAAAACGGTTTAGTAGTCTCTCTGTGATATGTGTCACACACAAAAGTGAATAGTGTGTGAAGTAAGTGAGGTACAAAAAAATTAATATTTGAAATCGTGCACAAATCACGTAAAGAGAGCTAAAAAATGGTTTACGAGTCTGTAAGTGTTATGTGTCAGACAACATTGTGTAAAAGTGAAAAGAGTGTGAGATACAAAAAAATGATTTTTTTAAATCGTGGACATATCACGTAAAGAGAGTTAAAAAATGGTTTAGTAGTATCTCAGTGATATGTGTCACACACAAAAGTGAACAGTGTGTGAAGTAAGTGAGGTACAAAAAAATTAATATTTGAAATCGTGCACAAATCACGTAAAGAGAGCTAAAAATGGTTTACGAGTCTGTAAGTGTTATGTGTCAGACGACATTGTATAAAAGTGAACTGAGTGCGAGATACAAAAAAATGAATTTTTTATATAGTGGACAAATCACGTAAAGAGAGTTAAAAAACGGTTTAGTAGTCTCTCAGTGATATGTGTCAGACACACAAGTGAACAGAGTGTGAAGTAAGTGAGGTACAAAAAAATTAATATTTGAAATCGTGCACAAATCACGTAAAGAGAGCTAAAAAACGATTTACGAGTCTGTAAGTGTTATGTTTCAGACAACATTGTGTAAAAGTGAACAGAGTGTGAGATACAAAAAAATGAATTATTTAAATCGTGGACAAATCACGTAAAGAGATTTAAAAAATGGTTTAGTAATATCTCAGTGATATGCGTCACATACAAAAGTGAACAGAGTGTGAAGTAAGTGAGGTACAAAAAAATTAATTTTTGAAATCGTGCACAAATCACGTAAAGAGAGCTAAAAAATGGTTTACGAGTCTGTAAGTGTTATGTGTCAGACTACATTGTGTAAAAGTGAAAAGACTGTGAGATACAAAAAAATGATTTTTTGAAATCGTGGACATTTCACGTAAAGAGAGTTAAGAAATTGTTTAGTAGTATCTCAGTGATATGTGTCAGACACAAAATTGAACAGAGTGTGAAGTAAGTGAGGTACAAATAAATTAATATTTGAAATCGTGCACAAATCACGTAAAGAGAGCTAAAAAATGATTTACGAGTCTGTAAGTGTTATGTTTCAGACAACATTGTGTAAAAGTGAAATGAGTGCGAGATACAAAAAAATGATTTTTTTATTTAGTGGACAAATCACGTAAAGAGAGTTAAAAAACGGTATACTAGTCTCTCAGTGATATGTGTCAAACACAAAAGTGAAGAGAGTGTGAAGTAAGTGAGGTACAAAAAAATTAATATTTGAAATCGTGCACAAATCACGTAAAGAGAGCTAAAAAATGGTTTACGAGTCTGTAAGTGTTATGTGTCAGACAACATTGTGTAAAAGTGAACAGAGTGTGAGATACAAAAAAATGATTTTTTGAAATCGTGGACATATCACGTAAAGAGAGTTAAAAAATGGTTTAGTAGTATCTCAGTGAAATGTGTCGCACACAAAAGTGAACAGAGTGTGAAGTAAGTGAGGTACAAAAAAATTAATATTTGAAATCGTGCACAAATCACGTAAAGAGAGCTAAAAAATAGTTTACGAGTCTGTAAGTGTTATGTGAGAGACAATATTGTGTAAAAGTGAAATGAGTGCGAGATACAAAAAAATGATTTTTTTATTTAGTGGACAAATCACGTAAAGATAGTTAAAAAACGGTTTAGTAGTCTCTCAGTGATATGTGTCAGACACAAAAGTGAACAGAGTGTGAAGTAAGTGAGGTACAAAAAAATTAATCTTTGAAATCGTGCACAAATCACGTAAAGGGAGCTAAAAAATGGTTTACGAGTCTGTAAGTGTTATGTGTCAGACAACATTGTGTAAAAGTGAACAGAGTGTGAGATACAAAAAAATGATTTTTTGAAATCGTGGACATATCACGTAAGGAGAGTTAAAAAATGGTTTAGTGGTATCTCAGTGAAATGTGTCGCACACAAAAGTGAACAGAGTGTGAAGTAAGTGAGGTACAAAAAAACTAATATTTGAAATCGTGCACAAATCACGTAAAGAGAGCTAAAATATGGTTTACGAGTCTGTAAGTCTTATGGGTCAGACAACATTGTGTAAAAGTGAACAGAGTGTGAGATACGAAAAAATGATTTATTTAAATCGTGGACAAATCACGTAAGGAGAGTTAAAAAATGGTTTAGTAGTATCTCAGTGATATGTGTCACACACAAAAGTGAACAGAGTGTGAAGTAAGTGAGGTACAACAAAATTAATATTTGAAATCGTGCACAAATCACGTAAAGAGAGCTAAAAAATGGTTTACGAGTCTGTAAGTGTTATGTGTCAGACAACATTGTGTAAAAGTGAAATGAGTGCGAGATACAAAAAAATGATTTTTTTAATTAGTGGACAAATCACGTAAAGAGAGTTAAAAAACGGTTTAGTAGTCTCTCAGTGATATGTGTCAGACACAAAAGTGAACAGAGTGTGAAGTAAGTGAGGTACAACAAAATTAATATTAGAAATCTTGCACAAATCACGTAAAGAGAGCTAAAAAATGGTTTACGTGTCTGTAAGTGTTAAGTGTCAGACAACATTGTGTAAAAGTGAAAAGAGTGTGAGATACAAAAAAATGATTTTTTTATTTAGTGGACAAATCACGTAAAGAGAGTTAAAAACGGTTTAGTAGTCTCTCAGTGATATGTTTCACACACAAAAGTGAACAGAGTGTGAAGTAAGTGAGGTACAAAAAAATTAATATTTGAAATCGTGCACAAATCACGTAAAGAGAGCTAAAAATGGTTTACGAGTCTGTAAGTGTTATGTGTCAGACGACATTGTATAAAAGTGAACTGAGTGCGAGATACAAAAAAATGAATTTTTTATATAGTGGACAAATCACGTAAAGAGAGTTAAAAAACGGTTTAGTAGTCTCTCAGTGATATGTGTCAGACACACAAGTGAACAGAGTGTGAAGTAAGTGAGGTACAAAAAAATTAATATTTGAAATCGTGCACAAATCACGTAAAGAGAGCTAAAAAACGATTTACGAGTCTGTAAGTGTTATGTTTCAGACAACATTGTGTAAAAGTGAACAGAGTGTGAGATACAAAAAAATGAATTATTTAAATCGTGGACAAATCACGTAAAGAGATTTAAAAAATGGTTTAGTAATATCTCAGTGATATGCGTCACATACAAAAGTGAACAGAGTGTGAAGTAAGTGAGGTACAAAAAAATTAATTTTTGAAATCGTGCACAAATCACGTAAAGAGAGCTAAAAAATGGTTTACGAGTCTGTAAGTGTTATGTGTCAGACTACATTGTGTAAAAGTGAAAAGACTGTGAGATACAAAAAAATGATTTTTTGAAATCGTGGACATTTCACGTAAAGAGAGTTAAGAAATTGTTTAGTAGTATCTCAGTGATATGTGTCAGACACAAAATTGAACAGAGTGTGAAGTAAGTGAGGTACAAATAAATTAATATTTGAAATCGTGCACAAATCACGTAAAGAGAGCTAAAAAATGATTTACGAGTCTGTAAGTGTTATGTTTCAGACAACATTGTGTAAAAGTGAAATGAGTGCGAGATACAAAAAAATGATTTTTTTATTTAGTGGACAAATCACGTAAAGAGAGTTAAAAAACGGTATACTAGTCTCTCAGTGATATGTGTCAAACACAAAAGTGAAGAGAGTGTGAAGTAAGTGAGGTACAAAAAAATTAATATTTGAAATCGTGCACAAATCACGTAAAGAGAGCTAAAAAATGGTTTACGAGTCTGTAAGTGTTATGTGTCAGACAACATTGTGTAAAAGTGAACAGAGTGTGAGATACAAAAAAATGATTTTTTGAAATCGTGGACATATCACGTAAAGAGAGTTAAAAAATGGTTTAGTAGTATCTCAGTGAAATGTGTCGCACACAAAAGTGAACAGAGTGTGAAGTAAGTGAGGTACAAAAAAATTAATATTTGAAATCGTGCACAAATCACGTAAAGAGAGCTAAAAAATAGTTTACGAGTCTGTAAGTGTTATGTGAGAGACAATATTGTGTAAAAGTGAAATGAGTGCGAGATACAAAAAAATGATTTTTTTATTTAGTGGACAAATCACGTAAAGATAGTTAAAAAACGGTTTAGTAGTCTCTCAGTGATATGTGTCAGACACAAAAGTGAACAGAGTGTGAAGTAAGTGAGGTACAAAAAAATTAATCTTTGAAATCGTGCACAAATCACGTAAAGGGAGCTAAAAAATGGTTTACGAGTCTGTAAGTGTTATGTGTCAGACAACATTGTGTAAAAGTGAACAGAGTGTGAGATACAAAAAAATGATTTTTTGAAATCGTGGACATATCACGTAAGGAGAGTTAAAAAATGGTTTAGTGGTATCTCAGTGAAATGTGTCGCACACAAAAGTGAACAGAGTGTGAAGTAAGTGAGGTACAAAAAAACTAATATTTGAAATCGTGCACAAATCACGTAAAGAGAGCTAAAATATGGTTTACGAGTCTGTAAGTCTTATGGGTCAGACAACATTGTGTAAAAGTGAACAGAGTGTGAGATACGAAAAAATGATTTATTTAAATCGTGGACAAATCACGTAAGGAGAGTTAAAAAATGGTTTAGTAGTATCTCAGTGATATGTGTCACACACAAAAGTGAACAGAGTGTGAAGTAAGTGAGGTACAACAAAATTAATATTTGAAATCGTGCACAAATCACGTAAAGAGAGCTAAAAAATGGTTTACGAGTCTGTAAGTGTTATGTGTCAGACAACATTGTGTAAAAGTGAAATGAGTGCGAGATACAAAAAAATGATTTTTTTAATTAGTGGACAAATCACGTAAAGAGAGTTAAAAAACGGTTTAGTAGTCTCTCAGTGATATGTGTCAGACACAAAAGTGAACAGAGTGTGAAGTAAGTGAGGTACAACAAAATTAATATTAGAAATCTTGCACAAATCACGTAAAGAGAGCTAAAAAATGGTTTACGTGTCTGTAAGTGTTAAGTGTCAGACAACATTGTGTAAAAGTGAAAAGAGTGTGAGATACAAAAAAATGATTTTTTTATTTAGTGGACAAATCACGTAAAGAGAGTTAAAAACGGTTTAGTAGTCTCTCAGTGATATGTTTCACACACAAAAGTGAACAGAGTGTGAAGTAAGTGAGGTACAAAAAAATTAATATTTGAAATCGTGCACAAATCACGTAAAGAGAGCTAAAAAAATGGTTTACGAGTCTGTAAGTGTTATGTGTCAGACAAATTTGAATAAAAGTGAACTGAGTGCGAGATACAAAAAAATGAATTTTTTATATAGTGGACAAATCACGTAAAGAGAGTTAAAAAACGGTTTAGTAGTCTCTCAGTGATATTTGTCACACACAAAAGTGAACAGTGTGTGAAGTAAGTGAGGTACAAAAAAATTAATATTTGAAATCGTGCACAAATCACGTAAAGAGAGCTAAAAAATGGTTTACGAGTCTGTAAGTGTTATGTGTCAGACAACATTGTGTAAAAGTGAACTGAGTGCGAGATACAAAAAAATGATTTTTTTATATAGTGGACAAATCACGTAAAGAGAGTTAAAAAACGGTTTAGTAGTCTCTCAGTGATATGTGTCAGACACAAAAGTGAACAGAGTGTGAAGTAAGTGAGGTACAAAAAAATTAATACTTGAAATCGTGCACAAATCACGTAAAGAGAGCTAAAAAATGATTTACAAGTCTGTAAGTGTTATGTTTCAGACAACATTGTGTAAAAGTGAACAGAGTGTGAGATACAAAAAAATAATTTATTTAAATCGTGGACAAATCACGTAAAGAGAGTTAAAAAATGGTTTAGTAGTATCTCAGTGATATGTGTCACACAAAAAAGTGAACAGAGTGTGAAGTAAGTGAGGTACAAAAAAATTAATATTTGAAATCGTGCACAAATCACGTAAAGAGAGCTAAAAAATGGTTTACGAGTCTGTAAGTGTTATGAGTCAGACAACATTGTGTAAAAGTGAATTGAGTGCGATATACAAAAAAATGAATTTTTTATATAGTGGACAAATCACGTAAAGAGAGTTAAAAAACGGTTTAGTAGTCTCTCAGTGATATGTGTCAGACACAAAAGTGAACAGTGTGAAGTAAGTGAGGTACAAAAAAATTAATATTTGAAATCGTGTACAAATCACGTAAAGAGAGCTAAAAAATGGTTTACGAGTCTGTAAGTGTTATGTGTCAGACAACATTGTGTAAAAGTGAATTGAGTGCGAGATACAAAAAAATGAATTTTTTATATAGTGGACAAATCACGTAAAGAGAGTTAAAAAACGGTTTAGTAGTCTCTCAGTGATATGTGTCACACACAAAAGTGAACAGTGTGTGAAGTAAGTGAGGTACAAAAAAATTAATATTTGAAATCGTGCACAAATCACGTAAAAAGAGCTAAAAAATGGTTTACGAGTCTGTAAGTGTTATGTGTCAGACAACATTGTGTAAAAGTGAACTGAGTGTGAGATACAAAAAAATGACTTTTTGAAATCGTGGACATATCACGTAAAGAGAGTTAAAAAATGGTTTAGTAGTATCTCAGTGATATGTGTCACACACAAAAGTGAACAGAGTGTGAAGTAAGTGAGGTACAAAAAAATTAATATTTGAAATCGTGCACAAATCACGTAAAGAGAGCTAAAAAATGGTTTACGAGTCTGTAAGTGTTATGTGTCAGACAACATTGTGTAAAAGTGAATTGAGTGCGATATACAAAAAAATGATTTTTTTATATAGTGGACAAATCACGTAAAGAGAGTTAAAAAATGGTTTAGTAGTTTCTCAGTGATATGTGTCGCACACAAAAGTGAACAGAGTGTGAAGTAAGTGAGGTACAAAAAAACTAATATTTGAAATCGTGCACAAATCACGTAAAGAGAGCTAAAAAATGGTTTACGAGTCTGTAAGTCTTATGTGTCAGACAACATTGTGTAAAAGTGAACAGAGTGTGAGATACAAAAAATGATTTTTTTAAATCGTGGACAAATCACGTAAAGAGAGTTAAAAAACGGTTTAGTAGTCTCTCAGTGATATGTGTCACACACAAAAGTGAACAGAGTGTGAAGTAAGTGAGGTCCAAAAAAATTAATATTTGAAATCGTGCACAAATCACGTAAAGAGAGCTAAAAAATGGTTTACGAGTCTGTAAGTCTTATGTGTCAGACAACATTGTGTAAAAGTGAACAGAGTGTGAGATACAAAAAAATGATTTATTTAAATCGTGGACAAATCACGTAAAGAGAGTTAAAAAATGGTTTAGTAGTATCTCAGTGATATGTGCCACACACAAAAGTGAACAGAGTGTGAAGTAAGTGAGGTACAAAAAAATTAGTATTTGAAATCGTGCACAAATCACGTAAAGAGAGCTAAAAAATGGTTAACGAGTCTGTAAGTGTTATGTGTCAGACAACATTGTGTAAAAGTGAATTGAGTGCGATTTACAAAAAAATGAATTTTTTATATAGTGGACAAATCACGTAAAGAGAGTTAAAAACGGTTTAGTAGGCTCTCAGTGATATGTGTCACAAACAAAAGTGAACAGTGAGTGAAGTAAGTGAGGTACAAAAAAATTAATATTTGAAATCGTGCACAAATCACGTAAAGAGAGCTAAAATATGGTTTACGAGTCTGTAAGTGTTATGTGTCAGACAACATTGTGTAAAAGTGAACTGAGTGCGAGATACAAAAAAATGAATTTTTTATATAGTGGACAAATCACGTAGAGTTAAAAAACAGTTTAGTAGTCTCTCAGTGATATGTGTCAGACACAAAAGTGAACAGAGTGTGAAGTAAGTGAGGTACAAAAAAATTAAAATTTGAAATCGTGCACAAATCACGTAAAGAGAGCTAAAAAATGATTTACGAGTCTGTAAGTTTTATGTTTCAGACAACATTGTGTAAAAGTGAACAGAGTGTGAGATACAAAAAAATGATTTTTTGAAATCGTGGACAAATCACGTAAAGAGAGTTAAAAAACGGTATAGTAGTCTCTCAGTGATATGTGTCAAACACAAAAGTGAACAGAGTGTGAAGTACGTGAGGTACAAAAAAATTAATATTTGAAATCGTGCACAAATCACGTAAAGAGAGCTAAAAAATGGTTTACGAGTATGTAAGTGTTATGTGTCAGACAACATTGTGTAAAAGTGAACAGAGTGTGAGATACAAAAAAATGATTTTTTGAAATCGTGAACAAATCACGTAAAGAGAGTTAAAAAATGGTTTAGGAGTATCTCAGTGATATGTGTCACACACAAAAGTGAACAGAGTGTGAAGTAAGAGAGGTACAAAAAAATTAATATTTGAAATCGTGCACAAATCACGTAAAGAGAGCTAAAAAATGGTTTACAAGTCTGTAAGTGTTATGTGACAGACAACATTGTGTAAAAGTGAAATGAGTGCGAGATACAAAACAATGATTTTTTTATTTAGTGGACAAATCACGTAAAGAGAGTTAAAAAACGGTTTAGTAGTCTCTCAGTGATATGTGTCAGACACAAAAGTGAACAGAGTGTGAAGTAAGTGAGGTACAAAAAAATTAATATTTGAAATCGTGCACAAATCACGTAAAGAGAGCTAAAAAATGGTTTACGAGTCTGTAAGTGTTATGTGTCAGACAACATTGTGTAAAAGTGAAAAGAGTGTGAGATACAAAAAATGATTTTTTTATTTAGTGGACAAATCACGTAAAGAGAGTTAAAAAACGGTTTAGTAGTCTCTCAGTGATATGTGTCAGACACAAAAGTGAACAGAGTGTGAAGTAAGTGAGGTACAAAAAAATTAATATTTGAAATCGTGCACAAATCATGTAAAGAGAGCTAAAAAATGGTCTACGAGTCTGTAAGTGTTATTTGTCAGACAACATTGTGTAAAAGTGAACAGAGTGTGAGATACAAAAAAATGATTTTTTGAAATCGTAGACATATCACGTAAAGAGAGTTAAAAAATGGTTTAGTAGCATCTTAGTGATATGTGTCGCACACAAAAGTGAACAGAGTGTGAAGTAAGTGAGGTACAAAAAAACTAATATTTGAAATCGTGCACAAATCACGTAAAGAGAGCTAAAAAATGGTTTACGAGTCCGTAAGTGTTATGTGTCAGACAACATTGTGTAAAAGTGAACAGAGTGTGAGATACAAAAAAATGATTTTTTTAAATCGTGGACAAATCACGTAAAGAGAGTTAAAAAACGGTTTAGTAGTCTCTCAGTGATATGTTTCACACACAAAAGTGAACAGAGTGTGAAGTAAGTGAGGTACAAAAAAATTAATATTTGAAATCGTGCACAAATCACGTAAAGAGAGCTAAAAAATGGTTTACGAGTCTGTAAGTGTTAAGTGTCAGACAACATTGTGTAAAAGTGAAAAGAGTGTGAGATACAAAAAAATGATTTTTTGAAATCGTGGACATATCACGTAAAGAGAGTTAAAAAATCGTTTAGTAGTATCTCAGTGATATGTGTCACACACAAAAGTGAACAGTGTGTGAAGTAAGTGAGGTACAAAAAAATTAATATTTGAAATCGTGCACAAATCACGTAAAGAGAGCTAAAAAATGGTTTACGAGTCTGTAAGAGTTATGTGTCAGACAACATTGTGTAAAAGTGAAATGAGTGCGAGATACAAAAAAATGATTTTTTTATTTAGTGGACAAATCACGTAAAGAGAGTTAAAAAACGGTTTAGTAGTCTCTCAGTGATATGTGTCAGACACAAAAGTGAACGGAGTGTGAAGTAAGTGAGGTACAAAAAAATTAATAATTGAAATCGTGCACAAATCACGTAAAGAGAGCTAAAAAATGATTTACGAGTCTGTAAGTGTTATGTTTCAGACAACATTGTGTAAAAGTGAACAGAGTGTGAGATACAAAAAAATGATTTATTTAAATCGTGGACAAATCACGTAAAGAGATTTAAAAAATGGTTTAGTAGTATCTCAGTGAAATGTGTCACACACAAAAGTGAACAGAGTGTGAAGTAAGTAAGGTACAAAAAAATTAATATTTGAAAGCGTGCACAAATCACGTAAAGAGAGCTAAAAAATGGTTTACGAGTCTGTGTTATGTGTCAGACAACATTGTGGAAAAGTGAAAAGATTGTGAGATACAAAAAAATGATTTTTTGAAATCGTGGACATATCACGTAAAGAGAGTCAGGAAATTGTTTAGTAGTATCTCAGTGATATGTGTCACACACAAAAGTGAACAGAGTGTGAAGTAAGTGAGGTACAAAAAAATTAATATTTGAAATCGTGCACAAATCACGTAAAGAGAGCTAAAAAATGGTTTACGAGTCTGTAAGTGTTATGTGTCAGACAACATTGTGTAAAAGTGAAATGAGTGCGAGATACAAAAAAATGATTTTTTATTTAGTGGACAAATCACGTAAAGAGAGTTAAAAAACGGTTTAGTAGTCTCTCAGTGATATGTGTCAGACACAAAAGTAAACAGAGTGTGAAGTAAGTGAGGTACAAAAAAATTAATATTTGAAATCGTGCACAAATCACGTAAAGAGAGCTAAAACATGATTTAAGAGTCTGTAAGTGTTATGTTTCAGACAACTTTATGTAAAAGTGAACAGAGTGTGAGATACAAAAAAATGATTTTTTGAAATCGTGGACAAATCACGTAAAGAAAGTTAAAAAACGGTTTAGTAGTCTCTCAGTGATATGTGTCAGACACAAAAGTGAACAGAGTGTGAAGTAAGTGAGGTACAAAAAAATTAATATTTGAAATCGTGCACAAATCACGTAAAGAGAGCTAAAAAATGGTTTACGAGTATGTAAGTGTTATGTGTCAGACAACATTGTGTAAAAGTGAACAGAGTGTGAGATACAAAAAAATGATTTTTTGAAATCGTGGACAAATCACGTAAAGAGAGTTAAAAAATGGTTTAGGAGTATATCAGTGATATGTGTCACACACAAAAGTGAACAGAGTGTGAAGTAAGTGAGGTACAAAAAAATTAATATTTGAAATCGTGCACAAATCACGTAAAGAGAGCTAAAAAATGGTTTACGAGTGTGTAAGTGTTATGTGTCAGACAACATTGTGTAAAAGTGAACAGAGTGTGAGATACAAAAAAATGATTTTTTGAAATCGTGGACAAATCACGTAAAGAGAGTTATAAAATGGTTTAGGAGTATCTCAGTGATATGTGTCACACACAAAAGTGAACAGAGTGTGAAGTAAGTGAGGTACAAAAAAATTAATATTTGAAATCGTGCACAAATCACGTAAAGAGAGCTAAAAAATGGTTTACGAGTATGTAAGTGTTATGTGTCAGACAACATTGTGTAAACGTGAATTGAGTGCGATTTACAAAAAAATATTTTTTTTATTTTGTGGACAAATCACGTAAAGAGAGTTAAAAAACGGTTTAGTAGTCTCTCAGTGATATGTGTCAGACACAAAAGTGAACAGTGTGAAGTAAGTGAGGTAGAAAAAAATTAATTTTTGAAATCGTGTACAAATCACGTAAAGAGAGCTAAAAAATGGTTTACGAGTCTGTAAGTGTTATGTGTCAGACAACAATGTGTAAAAGTGAATTGAGTGCGAGATACAAAAAAATGAATTTTTTATATAGTAGACAAATCACGTAAAGAGAGTTAAAAAACGGTTTAGTAGGCTCTCAGTGATATGTGTCACACACAAAAGTGAACAGTGTGTGAAGTAAGTGAGGTACAAAAAAATTAATATTTGAAATCGTGCACAAATCACGTTAAGAGAGCTAAAAAATGGTTTACGAGTCTGTAAGTGTTATGTGTCAGACAACATTGTGTAAAAGTGAACTGAGTGCGAGATACAAAAAAATGAATTTTTTATATATTGGACAAATCACGTAGAGTTAAAAAACGGTTTAGTAGTCTCTCAGTGATATGTGTCAGACACAAAAGTGAACAGAGTGTGAAGTAAGTGAGGTAAAAAAAAATTAATATTTGAAATCGTGCACAAATCACGTAAAGAGAGCTAAAAAATGATTTACGAGTCTGTAAGTGTTATGTTTCAGACAACATTGTGTAAAAGTGAACAGAGTGTGAGATACAAAAAAATGATTTTTTGAAATAGTGGACAAATCACGTAAAGAGAGTTAAAAAACTGTATACTAGTCTCTCAGTGATATGTGTCAAACACAAAAGTGAACAGAGTGTGAAGTAAGTGAGGAACAAAAAAATTAATATTTGAAATCGTGCACAAATCACGTAAAGAGAGCTAAAAAATGGTTTACGAGTATGTAAGTGTTATGTGTCAGACAACATTGTGTAAAAGTGAACAGAGTGTGAGATACAAAAAAATGATTTTTTGAAATCGTAGACAAATCACGTAAAGAGAGTTAAAAAATGGTTTAGTAGTATCTCAGTGATATATGTCACACACAAAAGTGAACAGAGTGTGAAGTTAGTGAGGTACAAAAAAATTAATATTTGAAATCGTGCACAAATCACGTAAAGAGAGCTAAAAAATGGTTTACGAGTCTGTAAGTGTTATGTGACAGACAACATTGTGTAAAAGTGAAATGAGTGCGAGATACAAAAAAATGATTTTTTTATTTAGTGGACAAATCACGTAAAGAGATTTAAAAAACGGTTTAGTAGTCTCTCAGTGTTATGTGTCAGACACAAAAGTGAACAGAGTGTGAAGTAAGTGAGGTACAAAAAAATTAATATTTGAAATCGTGCACAAATCACGTAAAGAGAGCTAAAAAATGGTTTACGAGTCTGTAAGTCTTATGTGTCAGACAACATTGTGTAATAGTGAACAGAGTGTGAGATACAAAAAAATGAATTTTTTATATTGTGGACAAATCACGTAAAGTGAGTTAAAAAACGGTTTAGTAGTCTTTCAGTGATATGTGTCACACACAAAAGTGAACAGAGTATGAAGTAAGTGAGGTACAAAAAAATTAATATTTGAAATCGTGCACAAATCACGTAAAGAGAGCTAAAAAATGGTTTACGAGTCTGTAAGTGTTATGTGTCAAACAACATTGTATAAAAGTGAACTGAGTGCGAGATACAAAAAAATGATTTTTTTATATTGTGGACAAATCACGTAAAGAGATTTAAAAAATGGTTTAGTAGTATCTCAGTGAAAAGTGTCACACACAAAAGTGAACAGAGTGTGAAGTAAGTGAGGTACAAAAAAATTAATATTTGAAATCGTGCACAAATCACGTAAAGAGAGCTAAAAAATGGTTTACGAGTCTGTAAGTGTTATGTGTCAAACAATATTGTATAAAAGTGAACTGAGTGCGAGATACAAAAAAATGAATTTTTTATATAGTGGACAAATCACGTAAAGTGAGTTAAAAAACGGTTTAGTAGTCTTTCAGTGATATGTGTCACACACAAAAGTGAACAGAGAATGAAGTAAGTGAGGTACAAAAAAATTAATATTTGAAATCGTGCACAAATCACGTAAAGAGAGCTAAAAAATGGTTTACGAGTCTGTAAGTGTTATGTGTCAGACAACATTGTGTAAAAGTGAAAAGACAGTGAGATACAAAAAAATGATTTTTTGAAATCGTGGACATATCACGTAAAGAGAGTTAAGAAATTGTTTAGTAGTATCTCAGTGATATGTGTCACACACACAAGTGAACAGAGTGTGAAATAAGTGAGGTACAAAAAAATTAATATTTGAAATCGTGCACAAATCACGTAAAGAGAGCTAAAAAATGGTTTACGAGTCTGTAAGTGTTATGTGTCAGACAACATTGTGTAAAAGTGAAATGAGTGCGAGATACAAAAAAATGATTTTTTTATTTAGTGGACAAATCACGTAAAGAGAGTTAAAAAACGGTTTAGTAGTCTCTCAGTGATATGTGTCAGACGCAAAAGTAAACAGAGTGTCAAGTAAGTGAGGTACAAAAAAATTAATATTTGAAATCGTGCACAAATCACCTAAAGAGAGCTAAAAAATGATTTAAGAGTCTGTAAGTGTTATGTTTCAGACAACATTATGTAAAAGTGAACAGAGTGTGAGATACAAAAAATTGATTTTTTGAAATCGTGGACAAATCTCGTAAAGAGAGTTAAAAAACGGTTTAGTAGTCTCTCAGTGATGTGTCAGACACAAAAGTGAACAGAGTGTGAAGTAAGTGAGGTACAAAAAAATTAATATTTGAAATCGTGCACAAATCACGTAAAGAGAGCTAAAAAATGGTTTACGAGTCTGTAAGTGTTATGTGTCAGACAACATTGTGTTAAAAGTGAACAGAGTGTGAGATACAAAAAAAAGATTTTTTTAAATCGTGGACAAATCACGTAAAGAGAGTTAAAAAACGGTTTAGTAGTCTCTCAGTGAAATGTGTCACACACAAAAGTGAACAGAGTGTGAAGTAAGTGAGGTACAAAAAAAATAATATTTGAAATCGTGCACAAATCACGTAAAGAGAGCTAAAAAATGGTTTACGAGTCTGTAAGTGTTATGTGTCAGACAACATTGTGTAAAAGTGAACTGAGTGCGAGATACAATAAAATGAATTTTTTATATAGTGGACAAATCACGTAAAGAGAGTTAAAAAACGGTTTAGTAGTCTCTCAGTGATATGTGTCAGACACAAAAGTAAACAGAGTGTGAAGTAAGTGAGGTACAAAAAAATTAATATTTGAAATCGTGCACAAATCACGCAAAGAGAGCTAAAAAATGATTTACGAGTTTGTAAGTGTTATGTTTCAGACAACATTGTGTAAAAGTGAACAGAGTGTGAGATACAAAAAAATGATTTTTTGAAATCGTGGACAAATCACGTAGAGTTAAAAAACGGTTTAGTAGTCTCTCAGTGATTAGTGTCAATCACAAAAGTGAACAGAGTCTATAAGTGTTATGTTTCAGACAACATTGTGTAAAAGTGAACAGAGTGTGAGATACAAAAAAATGATTTTTTTAAATCGTGGACAAATCACGTAGAGTTAAAAAATGGTTATTAGTCTCTCAGTGATATGTGTCAGACACAAAAGTGAACAGACTGTGAAGTAAGTGAGGTACAAAAAAATTAATATTTGAAATCATGCACATATTACGTAAAGAGAGCTAAAAAATGGTTTACGAGTCTGTAAGTGTTATGTGTCAGACTACATTGTGTAAAAGTGAACAGAGTGTGAGATAGAAAAAAATGATTTTTTGAAATCGAGGACATATCACGTAAAGAGAGTTAAAAAATGGTTTAGTAGTATCTCAGTTATATGTGTCACACACAAAAGTGAACAGAGTCTGAAGTAAGTGAGGTACAAAAAAATTAGTATTTGAAACCGTGCACAAATCACGTAAAGAGAACTAAAAAATGGTTTACAAGTCTGTAAGTGTTATGTGTCAGACAACATTGTGTAAAAGTGAACAGAGTGTGAGATACAAAAAAAAGATTTTTTTAAATCGTGGACAAATCACGTAGAGTTAAAAAATGGTTATTAGCCTCTCAGTGATATGTGTCACACACAAAAGTGAACAGAGTGTGAAGTAAGTGAGGTACAAAAAAATTAATATTTGAAACCGTGCACAAATCACGTAAAGAGAACTAAAAAATGGTTTACAAGTCTGTAAGTGTTATGTGTCAGACAACATTGTGTAAAAGTGAACAGAGTGTGAGATACAAAATAATGATTTTTTGAAATCGTGGACATATCACGTAAAGAGAGTTAAAAAATGGTTTAGTAGTATCTCAGTGATATGTGTCGCACACAAAAGTGAACAAAGTGTGAAGTAAGTGAGGTACAAAAAAACTAATATTTGAAATCGTGCACAAATCACGTAAAGAGAGCTAAAAAATGGTTTACGAGTCTGTAAGTCTTATGTGTCTGACAACATTGTGTAATAGTGAACAGAGTGTGAGATACAAAAAAATGATTTATTTAAATCGTGGACAAATCATGTAAAGAGAGTTAAAAAATGGTTTAGTAGTATCTCAGTGATATGTGTCACACACAAAAGTGAACAGAGTGTGAAGTAAGTGAGGTACAACAAAATTAATCTTTGAAATCGTGCACAAATCACGTAAAGAGAGCTAAAAAATGGTTTACGAGTCTGTAAGTGTTATGTGTCAGACAACATTGTGTAAAAGTGAAAAGACTGTGAGATACAAAAAAATGATTTTTTGAAATCGTGGACATATCACGTAAAGAGAGTTAATAAATTGTTTAGAAGTATCTCAGTGATATGTGTCACACACAAAAGTGAACAGAGTGTGAAGGAAGTGAGGTACAAAAAAATTAATATTTGAAATCATGCACAAACGTAAAGAGAGCTAAAAAATGGTTTACGAGTCTGTAAGTGTTATGTGTCAAACAATATTGTATAAAAGTGAACTGAGTGCGAGATACAAAAAAATGATTTTTTTATATAGTGGACAAATCACGTAAAGTGAGTTAAAAAACGGTTTAGTAGTCTTTCAGTGATATGTGTCACACTCAAAAGTGAACAGAGTATGAAGTAAGTGAGGTACAAAAAAATTAATATTTGAAATCGTGCACAAATCACGTAAAGAGAGCTAAAAAATGGTTTACGAGTCTGTAAATGTTATGTGTTAGACAACATTGTGTAAAAGTGAAAAGACTGTGAGATACAAAAAAATGATTTTTTGAAATCGTGGACATATCACGTAAAGAGAGTTAAGAAATTGTTTAGTAGTATCTCAGTGAAATGAGTCACACACAAAAGTGAACAGAGTGTGAAGTAAGTGAGGTACAAAAAAATTAATATTTGAAATCGTGCACAAATCACGTAAAGAGAGCTAAAAAATGGTTTACGAGTCTGTAAGTGTTATGTGTCAGACAACATTGTGTAAAAGTGAACAGAGTGTGAGATACAAAGAAAAGATTTTTTTAAATCGTGGACAAATCACGTAGAGTTAAAAAATGGTTATTAGTCTCTCAGTGATATGTGTCAGACACAAAAGTGAACAGAGTGTGAAGTAAGTGAGGTACAAAAAAATTAATATTTGAAATCATGCACATATCACGTAAAGAGAGCTAAAAAATGGTTTACGAGTCTGTAAGTGTTATGTGTCAGACAACATTGTGTAAAAGTGAACAGAGTGTGAGATACAAAAAAATGATTTTTTGAAATCGTGGACATATCACGTAAAGAGAGTTTAAAAATGGTTTAGTAGTATCTCAGTGATATGTGTCGCACACAAAAGTGAACAGAGTGTGAGGTAAGTGAGGTACAAAAAAACTAATATTTGAAATCGTGCACAAATCACGCAAAGAGAGCTAAAAAATGGTTTACGAGTCTGTAAGTGTTATGTGTCAGACAACATTGTGTAAAAGTGAAAAGACTGTGAGATACAAAAAAATGATTTTTTGAAATCGTGGACATATCACGTAAAGAGAGTTAATAAATTGTTTAGAAGTATCTCAGTGATATGTGTCACACACAAAAGTGAACAGAGTGTGAAGGAAGTGAGGTACAAAAAAATTATTATTTGAAATCGTGCACAAATCACGTAAAGAGAGCTAAAAAATGGTTTACGAGTCTGTAAGTGTTATGTGTCAAACAACATTGTATAAAAGTGAACTGAGTGCGAGATACAAAAAAATGAATTTTTTATATAGTGGACAAATCACGTAAAGAGAGTTAAAAAACGGTTTAGTAGTCTCTCAGTGATTAGTGTCAATCACAAAAGTGAACAGAGTCTATAAGTGTTATGTTTCAGACAACATTGTGTAAAAGTGAACAGAGTGTGAGATACAAAAAAATGATTTTTTGAAATCGTGGTCATATCACGTAAAGAGAGTTAAAAAATGGTTTAGTAGTATCTCAGTTATATGTGTCACACACAAAAGTGAACAGAGTGTGAAGTAAGTGAGGTACAAAAAAATTAATATTTGAAACCGTGCACAAATCAAGTAAAGAGAACTAAAAAATGGTTTACAAGTCTGTAAGTGTTATGTGTCAGACAACATTGTGTAAAAGTGAACAGAGTGTGAGATACAAAAAAAAGATTTTTTTAAATCGTGGACAAATCACGTAGAGTTAAAAAATGGTTATTAGTCTCTCAGTGATATGTGTCAGACACAAAAGTGAACAGAGTGTGAAGTATGTGAGGTACAAAAAAATTAATATTTGAAATCATGCACAAATAACGTAAAGAGAGCTAAAAA
Source organism: Philonthus spinipes (assembly GCA_963082785.1). Taxonomy (NCBI): domain Eukaryota; kingdom Metazoa; phylum Arthropoda; class Insecta; order Coleoptera; family Staphylinidae; genus Philonthus; species Philonthus spinipes. Next base: position 176,006 of record OY720303.1, read on the forward strand.
ATGGTTTACAATTCTGTAAGTGTAATGTGTCAGACAACATTGTGTAAAAGTGAACAGAGTGTGAGATACAAAAAAATATTTTTTTGAAATCGTGGACAAATCACGTAAAGAGAGTTAATAAATTGTTTAGAAGTATCTCAGTGATATGTGTCACACACAAAAGTAAACAGAGTGTGAAGTAAGTGAGGTACAAAAAAATTAATATTTGAAATCGTGCACAAATCACGTAAAGAGAGCTAAAAAATGGTTTACGAGTCTGTAAGTGTTATGTGTCAGACAACATTGTATAAAAGTGAACTGATTGCGAGATACAAAAAAATGAATTTTTTATATAGTGGACAAATCACGTAAAGAGAGTTAAAAAGCGGTTTAGTGGTCTCTCAGTGATATGTGTCACACACAAAAGTGAACAGAGTGTGAAGTAAGTGAGGTACAAAAAAATTATAATTTGAAATCGTGCACAAATCACGTAAAGAGAGCTAAAAAAATGGTTTACGAGTCTGTAAGTCTTATGAGTCAGACAACATTGTGTAAAAGTGAACAGATTGTGAGATACAAAAAAATGATTTATTTAAATCGTGGACAAATCACGTAAAGAGAGTTAAAAAATGGTTTAGTAGTATCTCAGTGATATGTGTCACACACAAAAGTGAACAGAGTGTGAAGTAAGTGAGGTACAACAAAATTAATATTTGAAATCGTGCACAAATCACGTAAAGAGAGCTAAAAAATGATTTAAGAGTCTGTATGTGTTATGTTTCAGACAACATTATGTAAAAGTGAACAGAGAGTGAGATACAAAAAAATGATTTTTTGAAATCGTGGACAAATCACGTAAAGAGAGTTAAAAAACGGTTTAGTAGTCTCTCAGTGATATGTGTCAGACACAAAAGTGAACAGAGTGTGAAGTAAGTGAGGTACAAAAAAATTAATATTTGAAATCGTGCACTAATCACGTAAAGAGAGCTAAGAAATGGTTTACGAGTCTGTAAGTCTTATGTGTCAGAAAACATTGTGTAAAAGTGAACTGAGTGCGAGATACAAAAAAATGATTTTTTTATAAAGTGGACAAATCACGTAAAGAGAGTTAAAAAACGGTTTAGTAGTCTCTCTGTGATATGTGTCACACACAAAAGTGAATAGTGTGTGAAGTAAGTGAGGTACAAAAAAATTAATATTTGAAATCGTGCACAAATCACGTAAAGAGAGCTAAAAAATGGTTTACGAGTCTGTAAGTGTTATGTGTCAGACAACATTGTGTAAAAGTGAAAAGAGTGTGAGATACAAAAAAATGATTTTTTTAAATCGTGGACATATCACGTAAAGAGAGTTAAAAAATGGTTTAGTAGTATCTCAGTGATATGTGTCACACACAAAAGTGAACAGTGTGTGAAGTAAGTGAGGTACAAAAAAATTAATATTTGAAATCGTGCACAAATCACGTAAAGAGAGCTAAAAATGGTTTACGAGTCTGTAAGTGTTATGTGTCAGACGACATTGTATAAAAGTGAACTGAGTGCGAGATACAAAAAAATGAATTTTTTATATAGTGGACAAATCACGTAAAGAGAGTTAAAAAACGGTTTAGTAGTCTCTCAGTGATATGTGTCAGACACACAAGTGAACAGAGTGTGAAGTAAGTGAGGTACAAAAAAATTAATATTTGAAATCGTGCACAAATCACGTAAAGAGAGCTAAAAAACGATTTACGAGTCTGTAAGTGTTATGTTTCAGACAACATTGTGTAAAAGTGAACAGAGTGTGAGATACAAAAAAATGAATTATTTAAATCGTGGACAAATCACGTAAAGAGATTTAAAAAATGGTTTAGTAATATCTCAGTGATATGCGTCACATACAAAAGTGAACAGAGTGTGAAGTAAGTGAGGTACAAAAAAATTAATTTTTGAAATCGTGCACAAATCACGTAAAGAGAGCTAAAAAATGGTTTACGAGTCTGTAAGTGTTATGTGTCAGACTACATTGTGTAAAAGTGAAAAGACTGTGAGATACAAAAAAATGATTTTTTGAAATCGTGGACATTTCACGTAAAGAGAGTTAAGAAATTGTTTAGTAGTATCTCAGTGATATGTGTCAGACACAAAATTGAACAGAGTGTGAAGTAAGTGAGGTACAAATAAATTAATATTTGAAATCGTGCACAAATCACGTAAAGAGAGCTAAAAAATGATTTACGAGTCTGTAAGTGTTATGTTTCAGACAACATTGTGTAAAAGTGAAATGAGTGCGAGATACAAAAAAATGATTTTTTTATTTAGTGGACAAATCACGTAAAGAGAGTTAAAAAACGGTATACTAGTCTCTCAGTGATATGTGTCAAACACAAAAGTGAAGAGAGTGTGAAGTAAGTGAGGTACAAAAAAATTAATATTTGAAATCGTGCACAAATCACGTAAAGAGAGCTAAAAAATGGTTTACGAGTCTGTAAGTGTTATGTGTCAGACAACATTGTGTAAAAGTGAACAGAGTGTGAGATACAAAAAAATGATTTTTTGAAATCGTGGACATATCACGTAAAGAGAGTTAAAAAATGGTTTAGTAGTATCTCAGTGAAATGTGTCGCACACAAAAGTGAACAGAGTGTGAAGTAAGTGAGGTACAAAAAAATTAATATTTGAAATCGTGCACAAATCACGTAAAGAGAGCTAAAAAATAGTTTACGAGTCTGTAAGTGTTATGTGAGAGACAATATTGTGTAAAAGTGAAATGAGTGCGAGATACAAAAAAATGATTTTTTTATTTAGTGGACAAATCACGTAAAGATAGTTAAAAAACGGTTTAGTAGTCTCTCAGTGATATGTGTCAGACACAAAAGTGAACAGAGTGTGAAGTAAGTGAGGTACAAAAAAATTAATCTTTGAAATCGTGCACAAATCACGTAAAGGGAGCTAAAAAATGGTTTACGAGTCTGTAAGTGTTATGTGTCAGACAACATTGTGTAAAAGTGAACAGAGTGTGAGATACAAAAAAATGATTTTTTGAAATCGTGGACATATCACGTAAGGAGAGTTAAAAAATGGTTTAGTGGTATCTCAGTGAAATGTGTCGCACACAAAAGTGAACAGAGTGTGAAGTAAGTGAGGTACAAAAAAACTAATATTTGAAATCGTGCACAAATCACGTAAAGAGAGCTAAAATATGGTTTACGAGTCTGTAAGTCTTATGGGTCAGACAACATTGTGTAAAAGTGAACAGAGTGTGAGATACGAAAAAATGATTTATTTAAATCGTGGACAAATCACGTAAGGAGAGTTAAAAAATGGTTTAGTAGTATCTCAGTGATATGTGTCACACACAAAAGTGAACAGAGTGTGAAGTAAGTGAGGTACAACAAAATTAATATTTGAAATCGTGCACAAATCACGTAAAGAGAGCTAAAAAATGGTTTACGAGTCTGTAAGTGTTATGTGTCAGACAACATTGTGTAAAAGTGAAATGAGTGCGAGATACAAAAAAATGATTTTTTTAATTAGTGGACAAATCACGTAAAGAGAGTTAAAAAACGGTTTAGTAGTCTCTCAGTGATATGTGTCAGACACAAAAGTGAACAGAGTGTGAAGTAAGTGAGGTACAACAAAATTAATATTAGAAATCTTGCACAAATCACGTAAAGAGAGCTAAAAAATGGTTTACGTGTCTGTAAGTGTTAAGTGTCAGACAACATTGTGTAAAAGTGAAAAGAGTGTGAGATACAAAAAAATGATTTTTTTATTTAGTGGACAAATCACGTAAAGAGAGTTAAAAACGGTTTAGTAGTCTCTCAGTGATATGTTTCACACACAAAAGTGAACAGAGTGTGAAGTAAGTGAGGTACAAAAAAATTAATATTTGAAATCGTGCACAAATCACGTAAAGAGAGCTAAAAAAATGGTTTACGAGTCTGTAAGTGTTATGTGTCAGACAAATTTGAATAAAAGTGAACTGAGTGCGAGATACAAAAAAATGAATTTTTTATATAGTGGACAAATCACGTAAAGAGAGTTAAAAAACGGTTTAGTAGTCTCTCAGTGATATTTGTCACACACAAAAGTGAACAGTGTGTGAAGTAAGTGAGGTACAAAAAAATTAATATTTGAAATCGTGCACAAATCACGTAAAGAGAGCTAAAAAATGGTTTACGAGTCTGTAAGTGTTATGTGTCAGACAACATTGTGTAAAAGTGAACTGAGTGCGAGATACAAAAAAATGATTTTTTTATATAGTGGACAAATCACGTAAAGAGAGTTAAAAAACGGTTTAGTAGTCTCTCAGTGATATGTGTCAGACACACAAGTGAACAGAGTGTGAAGTAAGTGAGGTACAAAAAAATTAATATTTGAAATCGTGCACAAATCACGTAAAGAGAGCTAAAAAACGATTTACGAGTCTGTAAGTGTTATGTTTCAGACAACATTGTGTAAAAGTGAACAGAGTGTGAGATACAAAAAAATGAATTATTTAAATCGTGGACAAATCACGTAAAGAGATTTAAAAAATGGTTTAGTAATATCTCAGTGATATGCGTCACATACAAAAGTGAACAGAGTGTGAAGTAAGTGAGGTACAAAAAAATTAATTTTTGAAATCGTGCACAAATCACGTAAAGAGAGCTAAAAAATGGTTTACGAGTCTGTAAGTGTTATGTGTCAGACTACATTGTGTAAAAGTGAAAAGACTGTGAGATACAAAAAAATGATTTTTTGAAATCGTGGACATTTCACGTAAAGAGAGTTAAGAAATTGTTTAGTAGTATCTCAGTGATATGTGTCAGACACAAAATTGAACAGAGTGTGAAGTAAGTGAGGTACAAATAAATTAATATTTGAAATCGTGCACAAATCACGTAAAGAGAGCTAAAAAATGATTTACGAGTCTGTAAGTGTTATGTTTCAGACAACATTGTGTAAAAGTGAAATGAGTGCGAGATACAAAAAAATGATTTTTTTATTTAGTGGACAAATCACGTAAAGAGAGTTAAAAAACGGTATACTAGTCTCTCAGTGATATGTGTCAAACACAAAAGTGAAGAGAGTGTGAAGTAAGTGAGGTACAAAAAAATTAATATTTGAAATCGTGCACAAATCACGTAAAGAGAGCTAAAAAATGGTTTACGAGTCTGTAAGTGTTATGTGTCAGACAACATTGTGTAAAAGTGAACAGAGTGTGAGATACAAAAAAATGATTTTTTGAAATCGTGGACATATCACGTAAAGAGAGTTAAAAAATGGTTTAGTAGTATCTCAGTGAAATGTGTCGCACACAAAAGTGAACAGAGTGTGAAGTAAGTGAGGTACAAAAAAATTAATATTTGAAATCGTGCACAAATCACGTAAAGAGAGCTAAAAAATAGTTTACGAGTCTGTAAGTGTTATGTGAGAGACAATATTGTGTAAAAGTGAAATGAGTGCGAGATACAAAAAAATGATTTTTTTATTTAGTGGACAAATCACGTAAAGATAGTTAAAAAACGGTTTAGTAGTCTCTCAGTGATATGTGTCAGACACAAAAGTGAACAGAGTGTGAAGTAAGTGAGGTACAAAAAAATTAATCTTTGAAATCGTGCACAAATCACGTAAAGGGAGCTAAAAAATGGTTTACGAGTCTGTAAGTGTTATGTGTCAGACAACATTGTGTAAAAGTGAACAGAGTGTGAGATACAAAAAAATGATTTTTTGAAATCGTGGACATATCACGTAAGGAGAGTTAAAAAATGGTTTAGTGGTATCTCAGTGAAATGTGTCGCACACAAAAGTGAACAGAGTGTGAAGTAAGTGAGGTACAAAAAAACTAATATTTGAAATCGTGCACAAATCACGTAAAGAGAGCTAAAATATGGTTTACGAGTCTGTAAGTCTTATGGGTCAGACAACATTGTGTAAAAGTGAACAGAGTGTGAGATACGAAAAAATGATTTATTTAAATCGTGGACAAATCACGTAAGGAGAGTTAAAAAATGGTTTAGTAGTATCTCAGTGATATGTGTCACACACAAAAGTGAACAGAGTGTGAAGTAAGTGAGGTACAACAAAATTAATATTTGAAATCGTGCACAAATCACGTAAAGAGAGCTAAAAAATGGTTTACGAGTCTGTAAGTGTTATGTGTCAGACAACATTGTGTAAAAGTGAAATGAGTGCGAGATACAAAAAAATGATTTTTTTAATTAGTGGACAAATCACGTAAAGAGAGTTAAAAAACGGTTTAGTAGTCTCTCAGTGATATGTGTCAGACACAAAAGTGAACAGAGTGTGAAGTAAGTGAGGTACAACAAAATTAATATTAGAAATCTTGCACAAATCACGTAAAGAGAGCTAAAAAATGGTTTACGTGTCTGTAAGTGTTAAGTGTCAGACAACATTGTGTAAAAGTGAAAAGAGTGTGAGATACAAAAAAATGATTTTTTTATTTAGTGGACAAATCACGTAAAGAGAGTTAAAAACGGTTTAGTAGTCTCTCAGTGATATGTTTCACACACAAAAGTGAACAGAGTGTGAAGTAAGTGAGGTACAAAAAAATTAATATTTGAAATCGTGCACAAATCACGTAAAGAGAGCTAAAAAAATGGTTTACGAGTCTGTAAGTGTTATGTGTCAGACAAATTTGAATAAAAGTGAACTGAGTGCGAGATACAAAAAAATGAATTTTTTATATAGTGGACAAATCACGTAAAGAGAGTTAAAAAACGGTTTAGTAGTCTCTCAGTGATATTTGTCACACACAAAAGTGAACAGTGTGTGAAGTAAGTGAGGTACAAAAAAATTAATATTTGAAATCGTGCACAAATCACGTAAAGAGAGCTAAAAAATGGTTTACGAGTCTGTAAGTGTTATGTGTCAGACAACATTGTGTAAAAGTGAACTGAGTGCGAGATACAAAAAAATGATTTTTTTATATAGTGGACAAATCACGTAAAGAGAGTTAAAAAACGGTTTAGTAGTCTCTCAGTGATATGTGTCAGACACAAAAGTGAACAGAGTGTGAAGTAAGTGAGGTACAAAAAAATTAATACTTGAAATCGTGCACAAATCACGTAAAGAGAGCTAAAAAATGATTTACAAGTCTGTAAGTGTTATGTTTCAGACAACATTGTGTAAAAGTGAACAGAGTGTGAGATACAAAAAAATAATTTATTTAAATCGTGGACAAATCACGTAAAGAGAGTTAAAAAATGGTTTAGTAGTATCTCAGTGATATGTGTCACACACAAAAGTGAACAGAGTGTGAAGTAAGTGAGGTACAAAAAAATTAATATTTGAAATCGTGCACAAATCACGTAAAGAGAGCTAAAAAATGGTTTACGAGTCTGTAAGTGTTATGAGTCAGACAACATTGTGTAAAAGTGAATTGAGTGCGATATACAAAAAAATGAATTTTTTATATAGTGGACAAATCACGTAAAGAGAGTTAAAAAACGGTTTAGTAGTCTCTCAGTGATATGTGTCAGACACAAAAGTGAACAGTGTGAAGTAAGTGAGGTACAAAAAAATTAATATTTGAAATCGTGTACAAATCACGTAAAGAGAGCTAAAAAATGGTTTACGAGTCTGTAAGTGTTATGTGTCAGACAACATTGTGTAAAAGTGAATTGAGTGCGAGATACAAAAAAATGAATTTTTTATATAGTGGACAAATCACGTAAAGAGAGTTAAAAAACGGTTTAGTAGTCTCTCAGTGATATGTGTCACACACAAAAGTGAACAGTGTGTGAAGTAAGTGAGGTACAAAAAAATTAATATTTGAAATCGTGCACAAATCACGTAAAAAGAGCTAAAAAATGGTTTACGAGTCTGTAAGTGTTATGTGTCAGACAACATTGTGTAAAAGTGAACTGAGTGTGAGATACAAAAAAATGACTTTTTGAAATCGTGGACATATCACGTAAAGAGAGTTAAAAAATGGTTTAGTAGTATCTCAGTGATATGTGTCACACACAAAAGTGAACAGAGTGTGAAGTAAGTGAGGTACAAAAAAATTAATATTTGAAATCGTGCACAAATCACGTAAAGAGAGCTAAAAAATGGTTTACGAGTCTGTAAGTGTTATGTGTCAGACAACATTGTGTAAAAGTGAATTGAGTGCGATATACAAAAAAATGATTTTTTTATATAGTGGACAAATCACGTAAAGAGAGTTAAAAAATGGTTTAGTAGTTTCTCAGTGATATGTGTCGCACACAAAAGTGAACAGAGTGTGAAGTAAGTGAGGTACAAAAAAACTAATATTTGAAATCGTGCACAAATCACGTAAAGAGAGCTAAAAAATGGTTTACGAGTCTGTAAGTCTTATGTGTCAGACAACATTGTGTAAAAGTGAACAGAGTGTGAGATACAAAAAATGATTTTTTTAAATCGTGGTCAAATCACGTAAAGAGAGTTAAAAAACGGTTTAGTAGTCTCTCAGTGATATGTGTCACACACAAAAGTGAACAGTGTGTGAAGTAAGTGAGGTACAAAAAAATTAATATTTGAAATCGTGCACAAATCACGTAAAAAGAGCTAAAAAATGGTTTACGAGTCTGTAAGTGTTATGTGTCAGACAACATTGTGTAAAAGTGAACTGAGTGCGAGATACAAAAAAATGATTTTTTTATATAGTGGACAAATCACGTAAAGAGAGTTAAAAAACGGTTTAGTAGTCTCTCAGTGATATGTGTCAGACACAAAAGTGAACAGAGTGTGAAGTAAGTGAGGTACAAAAAAATTAATACTTGAAATCGTGCACAAATCACGTAAAGAGAGCTAAAAAATGATTTACAAGTCTGTAAGTGTTATGTTTCAGACAACATTGTGTAAAAGTGAACAGAGTGTGAGATACAAAAAATAATTTATTTAAATCGTGGACAAATCACGTAAAGAGAGTTAAAAAATGGTTTAGTAGTATCTCAGTGATATGTGTCACACACAAAAGTGAACAGAGTGTGAAGTAAGTGAGGTACAAAAAAATTAATATTTGAAATCGTGCACAAATCACGTAAAGAGAGCTAAAAAATGGTTTACGAGTCTGTAAGTGTTATGAGTCAGACAACATTGTGTAAAAGTGAATTGAGTGCGATATACAAAAAAATGAATTTTTTATATAGTGGACAAATCACGTAAAGAGAGTTAAAAAACGGTTTAGTAGTCTCTCAGTGATATGTGTCAGACACAAAAGTGAACAGTGTGAAGTAAGTGAGGTACAAAAAAATTAATATTTGAAATCGTGTACAAATCACGTAAAGAGAGCTAAAAAATGGTTTACGAGTCTGTAAGTGTTATGTGTCAGACAACATTGTGTAAAAGTGAATTGAGTGCGAGATACAAAAAAATGAATTTTTTATATAGTGGACAAATCACGTAAAGAGAGTTAAAAAACGGTTTAGTAGTCTCTCAGTGATATGTGTCACACACAAAAGTGAACAGTGTGTGAAGTAAGTGAGGTACAAAAAAATTAATATTTGAAATCGTGCACAAATCACGTAAAAAGAGCTAAAAAATGGTTTACGAGTCTGTAAGTGTTATGTGTCAGACAACATTGTGTAAAAGTGAACTGAGTGTGAGATACAAAAAAATGACTTTTTGAAATCGTGGACATATCATGTAAAGAGAGTTAAAAAATGGTTTAGTAGTATCTCAGTGATATGTGTCACACACAAAAGTGAACAGAGTGTGAAGTAAGTGAGGTACAAAAAAATTAATATTTGAAATCGTGCACAAATCACGTAAAGAGAGCTAAAAAATGGTTTACGAGTCTGTAAGTGTTATGTGTCAGACAACATTGTGTAAAAGTGAATTGAGTGCGATATACAAAAAAATGATTTTTTTATATAGTGGACAAATCACGTAAAGAGAGTTAAAAAATGGTTTAGTAGTTTCTCAGTGATATGTGTCGCACACAAAAGTGAACAGAGTGTGAAGTAAGTGAGGTACAAAAAAACTAATATTTGAAATCGTGCACAAATCACGTAAAGAGAGCTAAAAAATGGTTTAGTGGTATCTCAGTGAAATGTGTCGCACACAAAAGTGAACAGAGTGTGAAGTAAGTGAGGTACAAAAAAACTAATATTTGAAATCGTGCACAAATCACGTAAAGAGAGCTAAAATATGGTTTACGAGTCTGTAAGTCTTATGGGTCAGACAACATTGTGTAAAAGTGAACAGAGTGTGAGATACGAAAAAATGATTTATTTAAATCGTGGACAAATCACGTAAGGAGAGTTAAAAAATGGTTTAGTAGTATCTCAGTGATATGTGTCACACACAAAAGTGAACAGAGTGTGAAGTAAGTGAGGTACAACAAAATTAATATTTGAAATCGTGCACAAATCACGTAAAGAGAGCTAAAAAATGGTTTACGAGTCTGTAAGTGTTATGTGTCAGACAACATTGTGTAAAAGTGAAATGAGTGCGAGATACAAAAAAATGATTTTTTTAATTAGTGGACAAATCACGTAAAGAGAGTTAAAAAACGGTTTAGTAGTCTCTCAGTGATATGTGTCAGACACAAAAGTGAACAGAGTGTGAAGTAAGTGAGGTACAACAAAATTAATATTAGAAATCTTGCACAAATCACGTAAAGAGAGCTAAAAAATGGTTTACGTGTCTGTAAGTGTTAAGTGTCAGACAACATTGTGTAAAAGTGAAAAGAGTGTGAGATACAAAAAAATGATTTTTTTATTTAGTGGACAAATCACGTAAAGAGAGTTAAAAACGGTTTAGTAGTCTCTCAGTGATATGTTTCACACACAAAAGTGAACAGAGTGTGAAGTAAGTGAGGTACAAAAAAATTAATATTTGAAATCGTGCACAAATCACGTAAAGAGAGCTAAAAAAATGGTTTACGAGTCTGTAAGTGTTATGTGTCAGACAAATTTGAATAAAAGTGAACTGAGTGCGAGATACAAAAAAATGAATTTTTTATATAGTGGACAAATCACGTAAAGAGAGTTAAAAAACGGTTTAGTAGTCTCTCAGTGATATTTGTCACACACAAAAGTGAACAGTGTGTGAAGTAAGTGAGGTACAAAAAAATTAATATTTGAAATCGTGCACAAATCACGTAAAGAGAGCTAAAAAATGGTTTACGAGTCTGTAAGTGTTATGTGTCAGACAACATTGTGTAAAAGTGAACTGAGTGCGAGATACAAAAAAATGATTTTTTTATATAGTGGACAAATCACGTAAAGAGAGTTAAAAAACGGTTTAGTAGTCTCTCAGTGATATGTGTCAGACACAAAAGTGAACAGAGTGTGAAGTAAGTGAGGTACAAAAAAATTAATACTTGAAATCGTGCACAAATCACGTAAAGAGAGCTAAAAAATGATTTACAAGTCTGTAAGTGTTATGTTTCAGACAACATTGTGTAAAAGTGAACAGAGTGTGAGATACAAAAAAATAATTTATTTAAATCGTGGACAAATCACGTAAAGAGAGTTAAAAAATGGTTTAGTAGTATCTCAGTGATATGTGTCACACACAAAAGTGAACAGAGTGTGAAGTAAGTGAGGTACAAAAAAATTAATATTTGAAATCGTGCACAAATCACGTAAAGAGAGCTAAAAAATGGTTTACGAGTCTGTAAGTGTTATGAGTCAGACAACATTGTGTAAAAGTGAATTGAGTGCGATATACAAAAAAATGAATTTTTTATATAGTGGACAAATCACGTAAAGAGAGTTAAAAAACGGTTTAGTAGTCTCTCAGTGATATGTGTCAGACACAAAAGTGAACAGTGTGAAGTAAGTGAGGTACAAAAAAATTAATATTTGAAATCGTGTACAAATCACGTAAAGAGAGCTAAAAAATGGTTTACGAGTCTGTAAGTGTTATGTGTCAGACAACATTGTGTAAAAGTGAATTGAGTGCGAGATACAAAAAAATGAATTTTTTATATAGTGGACAAATCACGTAAAGAGAGTTAAAAAACAGTTTAGTAGTCTCTCAGTGATATGTGTCACACACAAAAGTGAACAGTGTGTGAAGTAAGTGAGGTACAAAAAAATTAATATTTGAAATCGTGCACAAATCACGTAAAAAGAGCTAAAAAATGGTTTACGAGTCTGTAAGTGTTATGTGTCAGACAACATTGTGTAAAAGTGAACTGAGTGTGAGATACAAAAAAATGACTTTTTGAAATCGTGGACATATCATGTAAAGAGAGTTAAAAAATGGTTTAGTAGTATCTCAGTGATATGTGTCACACACAAAAGTGAACAGAGTGTGAAGTAAGTGAGGTACAAAAAAATTAATATTTGAAATCGTGCACAAATCACGTAAAGAGAGCTAAAAAATGGTTTACGAGTCTGTAAGTGTTATGTGTCAGACAACATTGTGTAAAAGTGAATTGAGTGCGATATACAAAAAAATGATTTTTTTATATAGTGGACAAATCACGTAAAGAGAGTTAAAAAATGGTTTAGTAGTTTCTCAGTGATATGTGTCGCACACAAAAGTGAACAGAGTGTGAAGTAAGTGAGGTACAAAAAAACTAATATTTGAAATCGTGCACAAATCACGTAAAGAGAGCTAAAAAATGGTTTACGAGTCTGTAAGTCTTATGTGTCAGACAACATTGTGTAAAAGTGAACAGAGTGTGAGATACAAAAAATGATTTTTTTAAATCGTGGACAAATCACGTAAAGAGAGTTAAAAAACGGTTTAGTAGTCTCTCAGTGATATGTGTCACACACAAAAGTGAACAGAGTGTGAAGTAAGTGAGGTCCAAAAAAATTAATATTTGAAATCGTGCACAAATCACGTAAAGAGAGCTAAAAAATGGTTTACGAGTCTGTAAGTCTTATGTGTCAGACAACATTGTGTAAAAGTGAACAGAGTGTGAGATACAAAAAAATGATTTATTTAAATCGTGGACAAATCACGTAAAGAGAGTTAAAAAATGGTTTAGTAGTATCTCAGTGATATGTGCCACACACAAAAGTGAACAGAGTGTGAAGTAAGTGAGGTACAAAAAAATTAGTATTTGAAATCGTGCACAAATCACGTAAAGAGAGCTAAAAAATGGTTAACGAGTCTGTAAGTGTTATGTGTCAGACAACATTGTGTAAAAGTGAATTGAGTGCGATTTACAAAAAAATGAATTTTTTATATAGTGGACAAATCACGTAAAGAGAGTTAAAAACGGTTTAGTAGGCTCTCAGTGATATGTGTCACAAACAAAAGTGAACAGTGAGTGAAGTAAGTGAGGTACAAAAAAATTAATATTTGAAATCGTGCACAAATCACGTAAAGAGAGCTAAAATATGGTTTACGAGTCTGTAAGTGTTATGTGTCAGACAACATTGTGTAAAAGTGAACTGAGTGCGAGATACAAAAAAATGAATTTTTTATATAGTGGACAAATCACGTAGAGTTAAAAAACGGTTTAGTAGTCTCTCAGTGATATGTGTCAGACACAAAAGTGAACAGAGTGTGAAGTAAGTGAGGTACAAAAAAATTAAAATTTGAAATCGTGCACAAATCACGTAAAGAGAGCTAAAAAATGATTTACGAGTCTGTAAGTTTTATGTTTCAGACAACATTGTGTAAAAGTGAACAGAGTGTGAGATACAAAAAAATGATTTTTTGAAATCGTGGACAAATCACGTAAAGAGAGTTAAAAAACGGTATAGTAGTCTCTCAGTGATATGTGTCCAACACAAAAGTGAACAGAGTGTGAAGTACGTGAGGTACAAAAAAATTAATATTTGAAATCGTGCACAAATCACGTAAAGAGAGCTAAAAAATGGTTTACGAGTATGTAAGTGTTATGTGTCAGACAACATTGTGTAAAAGTGAACAGAGTGTGAGATACAAAAAAATGATTTTTTGAAATCGTGAACAAATCACGTAAAGAGAGTTAAAAAATGGTTTAGGAGTATCTCAGTGATATGTGTCACACACAAAAGTGAACAGAGTGTGAAGTAAGAGAGGTACAAAAAAATTAATATTTGAAATCGTGCACAAATCACGTAAAGAGAGCTAAAAAATGGTTTACGAGTCTGTAAGTGTTATGTGACAGACAACATTGTGTAAAAGTGAAATGAGTGCGAGATACAAAACAATGATTTTTTTATTTAGTGGACAAATCACGTAAAGAGAGTTAAAAAACGGTTTAGTAGTCTCTCAGTGATATGTGTCAGACACAAAAGTGAACAGAGTGTGAAGTAAGTGAGGTACAAAAAAATTAATATTTGAAATCGTGCACAAATCACGTAAAGAGAGCTAAAAAATGGTTTACGAGTCTGTAAGTGTTATGTGTCAGACAACATTGTGTAAAAGTGAAAAGAGTGTGAGATACAAAAAATGATTTTTTTATTTAGTGGACAAATCACGTAAAGAGAGTTAAAAAACGGTTTAGTAGTCTCTCAGTGATATGTGTCAGACACAAAAGTGAACAGAGTGTGAAGTAAGTGAGGTACAAAAAAATTAATATTTGAAATCGTGCACAAATCATGTAAAGAGAGCTAAAAAATGGTCTACGAGTCTGTAAGTGTTATTTGTCAGACAACATTGTGTAAAAGTGAACAGAGTGTGAGATACAAAAAAATGATTTTTTGAAATCGTGGACATATCACGTAAAGAGAGTTAAAAAATGGTTTAGTAGCATCTTAGTGATATGTGTCGCACACAAAAGTGAACAGAGTGTGAAGTAAGTGAGGTACAAAAAAACTAATATTTGAAATCGTGCACAAATCACGTAAAGAGAGCTAAAAAATGGTTTACGAGTCCGTAAGTGTTATGTGTCAGACAACATTGTGTAAAAGTGAACAGAGTGTGAGATACAAAAAAATGATTTTTTTAAATCGTGGACAAATCACGTAAAGAGAGTTAAAAAACGGTTTAGTAGTCTCTCAGTGATATGTTTCACACACAAAAGTGAACAGAGTGTGAAGTAAGTGAGGTACAAAAAAATTAATATTTGAAATCGTGCACAAATCACGTAAAGAGAGCTAAAAAATGGTTTACGAGTCTGTAAGTGTTAAGTGTCAGACAACATTGTGTAAAAGTGAAAAGAGTGTGAGATACAAAAAAATGATTTTTTGAAATCGTGGACATATCACGTAAAGAGAGTTAAAAAATCGTTTAGTAGTATCTCAGTGATATGTGTCACACACAAAAGTGAACAGTGTGTGAAGTAAGTGAGGTACAAAAAAATTAATATTTGAAATCGTGCACAAATCACGTAAAGAGAGCTAAAAAATGGTTTACGAGTCTGTAAGAGTTATGTGTCAGACAACATTGTGTAAAAGTGAAATGAGTGCGAGATACAAAAAAATGATTTTTTTATTTAGTGGACAAATCACGTAAAGAGAGTTAAAAAACGGTTTAGTAGTCTCTCAGTGATATGTGTCAGACACAAAAGTGAACAGAGTGTGACGTAAGTGAGGTACAAAATAACTAATATTTGAAATCGTGCACAAATCACGTAAAGAGAGCTAAAAAATGGTTTACGAGTCTGTAAGTGTTATGTTTCAGACAACATTGTGTAATAGTGAACAGAGTGTGAGATACAAAAAAAAGATTTTTTAAAATCGTGGACATATCACGTAAAGAGAGTTAAAAAATGGTTTAGTAGTATCTCAGTGATATGTGTCACACACAAAAGTGAACAGAATGTGAAGTAAGTGAGGCACAAAAAAAATAATATTTAAAATCGTGTACAAATCACGTAAAGAGAGCTAAAAAATGGTTTACGAGTCTGTAAGAGTTATGTGTCAGACAACATTGTGTAAAAGTGAATTGAGTGCGAGATACAAAAAAAATGAATTTTTTATATAGTGGACAAATCACGTAAAGAGAGTTAAAAAACTGTTTAGTAGTCTCTCAGTGATATGTGTCACACACAAAAGTGAACTGTGTGTTAAGTAAGTGAGGTACAAAAAAATTAATATTT
Organism: Philonthus spinipes; assembly: GCA_963082785.1. NCBI lineage: Eukaryota > Metazoa > Arthropoda > Insecta > Coleoptera > Staphylinidae > Philonthus > Philonthus spinipes. The sequence goes on from OY720303.1 coordinate 191,873, forward strand.
GAAATCGTGCACAAATCACGTAAAGAGAGCTAAAAAATGGTTTACGAGTCTGTAAGCGTTATGTGTCAGACAACATTGTGTAAAAGTGTACAGAGTGTGAGATACAAAAAAATGATTTTTTGAAATCGTGGACATATCACGTAAAGAGAGTTAAAAAATGGTTTAGTAGTATCTCAGTGATATATGTCGCACACAAAAGTGAACAGAGTGTGAAGTAAGTGAGTTACAAAAAAACTAATATTTGAAATCGTGCACAAATCACGTAAAGAGAGCTAAAAAATGGTTTACGAGTCTGTAAGTGTTATGTGTCAGACAACATTGTGTAAAAGTGAACAGAGTGTGAGATACAAAAAAATGATTTTTTTAAATCGTGGACAAATCACGTAAAGAGAATTAAAAAACGGTTTAGTAGTCTCTCAGTGATTTGTGTCACACACAAAAGTGAACAGAGTGTGAAGTAAGTGAGGTACAAAAAAATTAATATTTGAAATCGTGCACAAATCACGTAAAGAGAGCTAAAAAATGGTTTACGAGTCTGTAAGTGTTATGTGTCAGACAACATTGTGTAAAAGTGAACTGAGTGCGAGATACAAAAAAATGAATTTTTTATATAGTGGACAAATCACGTAGAGTTAAAAAACGGATTAGTAGTCTCTCAGTGATATGTGTCAGACACAAAAGTGAACAGAGTGTGAAGTAAGTGAGGTACAAAAAAATTAATATTTGAAATCGTGCACAAATCACGTAAAGAGAGCTAAAAAATGATTTACGAGTCAGTAAGTGTTATGTTTCAGACAACATTGTGTAAAAGTGAACAGAGTGTGAGATACAAAAAAATGATTTTTTGAAATCGTGGACAAATCACGTAAAGAGAGTTAAAAAACGGTATACTAGTCTCTCAGTGATATGTGTCAAACACAAAAGTGAACAGAGTGTGAAGTAAGTGAGGTACAAAAAAATTAATATTTGAAATCGTGCACAAATCACGTAAAGAGAGCTAAAAAATGGTTTACGAGTATGTAAGTGTTATGTGTCAGACAATATATTGTAAAAGTGAACAGAGTGTGAGATACAAAAAAATGATTTTTTGAAATCGTGGACAAATCACGTAAAGAGAGTTAAAAAATGGTTTAGGAGTATCTCAGTGATATGTGTCACACACAAAAGTGAACAGAGTGTGAAGTAAGTGAGGTACAAAAAAATAATATTTGAAATCGTGCACAAATCACGTAAAGAGAGCTAAAAAATGGTTTACGAGTCTGTAAGTGTTATGTGACAGACAACATTGTGTAAAAGTGAAATGAGTGCGAGATACAAAACAATGATTTTTTTATTTAGTAGACAAATCACGTAAGGAGAGTTAAAAAACGGTTTAGTAGTCTCTCAGTGATATGTGTCAGACACAAAATTGAACGGAGGGTGAAGTAAGTGAGGTACAAAAAAATTAATATTTGAAATCGTGCACAAATCACGTAAAGAGAGCTAAAAAATGGTTTACGAGTCTGTAAGTCTTATGTGTCAGACAACATTGTGTAAAAAATGAACTGAGTGCGAGATACAAAAAAATGAATTTTTTATATAGTGGACAAATCACGTAAAGAGAGTTAAAAAACGGTTTAATAGTCTCTCAGTGATATGTGTCAGACACAAAAAAAAATGAACAGAGTGTGAAGTAAGTGAGGTACAAAAAAAATAATATTTGAAATCGTGCACAAATCACGTAAAGAGAGCTAAAAAATGATTTACGAGTCTGTAAGTGTTATGTTTCAGACAACATTGTGTAAAAGTGAACAGAGTGTGAGATACAAAAAAATGATTTATTTAAATCGTGGACAAATCACGTAAAGAGATTTAAAAAATGGTTTAGTAGTATCTCAGTGATATGTGTCACACACAAAAGTGAACAGAGTGTGAAGTAAGTGAGGTACAAAAAAATTAATATTTGAAATCGTGCACAAATCACGTAAAGAGAGCTAAAAAATGGTTTACGAGTCTGTAAGTGTTATGTGTCAGACAACATTGTGTAAAAGTGAACAGAGTGTGAGATACAAAAAAATGATTTTTTTAAATCGTGGACAAATCACGTAAAGAGAGTTAAAAAACGGTTTAGTAGTCTCTCAGTGATATGTGTCACACACAAAAGTGAACAGAGTGTGAAATAAGTGAGGTACAAAAAAATTAATATTTGAAATCGTGCACAAATCACGTAAAGAGAGCTAAAAAATGGTTTACGAGTCTGTAAGTCTTATGTGTCATTGTGTAAAAGTGAACAGAGTGTGAGATACAAAAAAATGATTTATTGAAATCGTGGAAAAATCACGTAAAGAGAGTTAAAAAATTGTTTAGTAGTATCTCAGTGAAATGTGTCACACACAAAAGTGAACAGAGTGTGAAGTAAGTGAGGTACAAAAAAATTAATATTTGAAATCGTGCACAAATCACGTAAAGAGAGCTAAAAAATGGTTTACGAGTCTGTAAGTGTTATGTGCAGACAACATTGTGTAAAAGTGAATTGAGTGCGATTTACAAAAAAATGATTTTTTTATATAGTGGACAAATCACGTAAAGAGAGTTAAAAAACGGTTTAGTAGTCTCTCAGTGATATGTGTCACACACAAAAGTGAACAGTGTGAAGTAAGTGAGGTACAAAAAAATTAATTTTTGAAATCGTGTACAAATCACGTAAAGAGATCTAAAAAATGGTTTACGAGTCTGTAAGTGTTATGTGTCAGACAACATTGTGTAAAAGTGAAAAGACTGTGAGATACAAAAAAATGATTTTTTGAAATCGTGGACATATCACGTAAAGAGAGTTAATAAATTGTTTAGAAGTATCTCAGTGATATGTGTCACACACAAAAGTGAACAGAGTGTGAAGGAAGTGAGGTACAAAAAAATTAATATTTGAAATCATGCACAAACGTAAAGAGAGCTAAAAAATGGTTTACGAGTCTGTAAGTGTTATGTGTCAAACAATATTGTATAAAAGTGAACTGAGTGCGAGATACAAAAAAATGATTTTTTTATATAGTGGACAAATCACGTAAAGTGAGTTAAAAAACGGTTTAGTAGTCTTTCAGTGATATGTGTCACACTCAAAAGTGAACAGAGTATGAAGTAAGTGAGGTACAAAAAAATTAATATTTGAAATCGTGCACAAATCACGTAAAGAGAGCTAAAAAATGGTTTACGAGTCTGTAAATGTTATGTGTTAGACAACATTGTGTAAAAGTGAAAAGACTGTGAGATACAAAAAAATGATTTTTTGAAATCGTGGACATATCACGTAAAGAGAGTTAAGAAATTGTTTAGTAGTATCTCAGTGAAATGAGTCACACACAAAAGTGAACAGAGTGTGAAGTAAGTGAGGTACAAAAAAATTAATATTTGAAATCGTGCACAAATCACGTAAAGAGAGCTAAAAAATGGTTTACGAGTCTGTAAGTGTTATGTGTCAGACAACATTGTGTAAAAGTGAACAGAGTGTGAGATACAAAGAAAAGATTTTTTTAAATCGTGGACAAATCACGTAGAGTTAAAAAATGGTTATTAGTCTCTCAGTGATATGTGTCAGACACAAAAGTGAACAGAGTGTGAAGTAAGTGAGGTACAAAAAAATTAATATTTGAAATCATGCACATATCACGTAAAGAGAGCTAAAAAATGGTTTACGAGTCTGTAAGTGTTATGTGTCAGACAACATTGTGTAAAAGTGAACAGAGTGTGAGATACAAAAAAATGATTTTTTGAAATCGTGGACATATCACGTAAAGAGAGTTTAAAAATGGTTTAGTAGTATCTCAGTGATATGTGTCGCACACAAAAGTGAACAGAGTGTGAGGTAAGTGAGGTACAAAAAAACTAATATTTGAAATCGTGCACAAATCACGCAAAGAGAGCTAAAAAATGGTTTACGAGTCTGTAAGTGTTATGTGTCAGACAACATTGTGTAAAAGTGAAAAGACTGTGAGATACAAAAAAATGATTTTTTGAAATCGTGGACATATCACGTAAAGAGAGTTAATAAATTGTTTAGAAGTATCTCAGTGATATGTGTCACACACAAAAGTGAACAGAGTGTGAAGGAAGTGAGGTACAAAAAAATTATTATTTGAAATCGTGCACAAATCACGTAAAGAGAGCTAAAAAATGGTTTACGAGTCTGTAAGTGTTATGTGTCAAACAACATTGTATAAAAGTGAACTGAGTGCGAGATACAAAAAAATGAATTTTTTATATAGTGGACAAATCACGTAAAGAGAGTTAAAAAACGGTTTAGTAGTCTCTCAGTGATTAGTGTCAATCACAAAAGTGAACAGAGTCTATAAGTGTTATGTTTCAGACAACATTGTGTAAAAGTGAACAGAGTGTGAGATACAAAAAAATGATTTTTTGAAATCGTGGTCATATCACGTAAAGAGAGTTAAAAAATGGTTTAGTAGTATCTCAGTTATATGTGTCACACACAAAAGTGAACAGAGTGTGAAGTAAGTGAGGTACAAAAAAATTAATATTTGAAACCGTGCACAAATCAAGTAAAGAGAACTAAAAAATGGTTTACAAGTCTGTAAGTGTTATGTGTCAGACAACATTGTGTAAAAGTGAACAGAGTGTGAGATACAAAAAAAAGATTTTTTTAAATCGTGGACAAATCACGTAGAGTTAAAAAATGGTTATTAGTCTCTCAGTGATATGTGTCAGACACAAAAGTGAACAGAGTGTGAAGTATGTGAGGTACAAAAAAATTAATATTTGAAATCATGCACAAATAACGTAAAGAGAGCTAAAAAATGGTTTACAATTCTGTAAGTGTAATGTGTCAGACAACATTGTGTAAAAGTGAACAGAGTGTGAGATACAAAAAAATATTTTTTTGAAATCGTGGACAAATCACGTAAAGAGAGTTAATAAATTGTTTAGAAGTATCTCAGTGATATGTGTCACACACAAAAGTAAACAGAGTGTGAAGTAAGTGAGGTACAAAAAAATTAATATTTGAAATCGTGCACAAATCACGTAAAGAGAGCTAAAAAATGGTTTACGAGTCTGTAAGTGTTATGTGTCAGACAACATTGTATAAAAGTGAACTGATTGCGAGATACAAAAAAATGAATTTTTTATATAGTGGACAAATCACGTAAAGAGAGTTAAAAAGCGGTTTAGTGGTCTCTCAGTGATATGTGTCACACACAAAAGTGAACAGAGTGTGAAGTAAGTGAGGTACAAAAAAATTATAATTTGAAATCGTGCACAAATCACGTAAAGAGAGCTAAAAAAATGGTTTACGAGTCTGTAAGTCTTATGAGTCAGACAACATTGTGTAAAAGTGAACAGATTGTGAGATACAAAAAAATGATTTATTTAAATCGTGGACAAATCACGTAAAGAGAGTTAAAAAATGGTTTAGTAGTATCTCAGTGATATGTGTCACACACAAAAGTGAACAGAGTGTGAAGTAAGTGAGGTACAACAAAATTAATATTTGAAATCGTGCACAAATCACGTAAAGAGAGCTAAAAAATGATTTAAGAGTCTGTATGTGTTATGTTTCAGACAACATTATGTAAAAGTGAACAGAGAGTGAGATACAAAAAAATGATTTTTTGAAATCGTGGACAAATCACGTAAAGAGAGTTAAAAAACGGTTTAGTAGTCTCTCAGTGATATGTGTCAGACACAAAAGTGAACAGAGTGTGAAGTAAGTGAGGTACAAAAAAATTAATATTTGAAATCGTGCACTAATCACGTAAAGAGAGCTAAGAAATGGTTTACGAGTCTGTAAGTCTTATGTGTCAGAAAACATTGTGTAAAAGTGAACTGAGTGCGAGATACAAAAAAATGATTTTTTTATAAAGTGGACAAATCACGTAAAGAGAGTTAAAAAACGGTTTAGTAGTCTCTCTGTGATATGTGTCACACACAAAAGTGAATAGTGTGTGAAGTAAGTGAGGTACAAAAAAATTAATATTTGAAATCGTGCACAAATCACGTAAAGAGAGCTAAAAAATGGTTTACGAGTCTGTAAGTGTTATGTGTCAGACAACATTGTGTAAAAGTGAAAAGAGTGTGAGATACAAAAAAATGATTTTTTTAAATCGTGGACATATCACGTAAAGAGAGTTAAAAAATGGTTTAGTAGTATCTCAGTGATATGTGTCACACACAAAAGTGAACAGTGTGTGAAGTAAGTGAGGTACAAAAAAATTAATATTTGAAATCGTGCACAAATCACGTAAAGAGAGCTAAAAATGGTTTACGAGTCTGTAAGTGTTATGTGTCAGACGACATTGTATAAAAGTGAACTGAGTGCGAGATACAAAAAAATGAATTTTTTATATAGTGGACAAATCACGTAAAGAGAGTTAAAAAACGGTTTAGTAGTCTCTCAGTGATATGTGTCAGACACACAAGTGAACAGAGTGTGAAGTAAGTGAGGTACAAAAAAATTAATATTTGAAATCGTGCACAAATCACGTAAAGAGAGCTAAAAAACGATTTACGAGTCTGTAAGTGTTATGTTTCAGACAACATTGTGTAAAAGTGAACAGAGTGTGAGATACAAAAAAATGAATTATTTAAATCGTGGACAAATCACGTAAAGAGATTTAAAAAATGGTTTAGTAATATCTCAGTGATATGCGTCACATACAAAAGTGAACAGAGTGTGAAGTAAGTGAGGTACAAAAAAATTAATTTTTGAAATCGTGCACAAATCACGTAAAGAGAGCTAAAAAATGGTTTACGAGTCTGTAAGTGTTATGTGTCAGACTACATTGTGTAAAAGTGAAAAGACTGTGAGATACAAAAAAATGATTTTTTGAAATCGTGGACATTTCACGTAAAGAGAGTTAAGAAATTGTTTAGTAGTATCTCAGTGATATGTGTCAGACACAAAATTGAACAGAGTGTGAAGTAAGTGAGGTACAAATAAATTAATATTTGAAATCGTGCACAAATCACGTAAAGAGAGCTAAAAAATGATTTACGAGTCTGTAAGTGTTATGTTTCAGACAACATTGTGTAAAAGTGAAATGAGTGCGAGATACAAAAAAATGATTTTTTTATTTAGTGGACAAATCACGTAAAGAGAGTTAAAAAACGGTATACTAGTCTCTCAGTGATATGTGTCAAACACAAAAGTGAAGAGAGTGTGAAGTAAGTGAGGTACAAAAAAATTAATATTTGAAATCGTGCACAAATCACGTAAAGAGAGCTAAAAAATGGTTTACGAGTCTGTAAGTGTTATGTGTCAGACAACATTGTGTAAAAGTGAACAGAGTGTGAGATACAAAAAAATGATTTTTTGAAATCGTGGACATATCACGTAAAGAGAGTTAAAAAATGGTTTAGTAGTATCTCAGTGAAATGTGTCGCACACAAAAGTGAACAGAGTGTGAAGTAAGTGAGGTACAAAAAAATTAATATTTGAAATCGTGCACAAATCACGTAAAGAGAGCTAAAAAATAGTTTACGAGTCTGTAAGTGTTATGTGAGAGACAATATTGTGTAAAAGTGAAATGAGTGCGAGATACAAAAAAATGATTTTTTTATTTAGTGGACAAATCACGTAAAGATAGTTAAAAAACGGTTTAGTAGTCTCTCAGTGATATGTGTCAGACACAAAAGTGAACAGAGTGTGAAGTAAGTGAGGTACAAAAAAATTAATCTTTGAAATCGTGCACAAATCACGTAAAGGGAGCTAAAAAATGGTTTACGAGTCTGTAAGTGTTATGTGTCAGACAACATTGTGTAAAAGTGAACAGAGTGTGAGATACAAAAAAATGATTTTTTGAAATCGTGGACATATCACGTAAGGAGAGTTAAAAAATGGTTTAGTGGTATCTCAGTGAAATGTGTCGCACACAAAAGTGAACAGAGTGTGAAGTAAGTGAGGTACAAAAAAACTAATATTTGAAATCGTGCACAAATCACGTAAAGAGAGCTAAAATATGGTTTACGAGTCTGTAAGTCTTATGGGTCAGACAACATTGTGTAAAAGTGAACAGAGTGTGAGATACGAAAAAATGATTTATTTAAATCGTGGACAAATCACGTAAAGAGAGTTAAAAAATGGTTTAGTAGTATCTCAGTGATATGTGTCACACACAAAAGTGAACAGAGTGTGAAGTAAGTGAGGTACAACAAAATTAATATTTGAAATCGTGCACAAATCACGTAAAGAGAGCTAAAAAATGATTTAAGAGTCTGTATGTGTTATGTTTCAGACAACATTATGTAAAAGTGAACAGAGAGTGAGATACAAAAAAATGATTTTTTGAAATCGTGGACAAATCACGTAAAGAGAGTTAAAAAACGGTTTAGTAGTCTCTCAGTGATATGTGTCAGACACAAAAGTGAACAGAGTGTGAAGTAAGTGAGGTACAAAAAAATTAATATTTGAAATCGTGCACTAATCACGTAAAGAGAGCTAAGAAATGGTTTACGAGTCTGTAAGTCTTATGTGTCAGAAAACATTGTGTAAAAGTGAACTGAGTGCGAGATACAAAAAAATGATTTTTTTATAAAGTGGACAAATCACGTAAAGAGAGTTAAAAAACGGTTTAGTAGTCTCTCTGTGATATGTGTCACACACAAAAGTGAATAGTGTGTGAAGTAAGTGAGGTACAAAAAAATTAATATTTGAAATCGTGCACAAATCACGTAAAGAGAGCTAAAAAATGGTTTACGAGTCTGTAAGTGTTATGTGTCAGACAACATTGTGTAAAAGTGAAAAGAGTGTGAGATACAAAAAAATGATTTTTTTAAATCGTGGACATATCACGTAAAGAGAGTTAAAAAATGGTTTAGTAGTATCTCAGTGATATGTGTCACACACAAAAGTGAACAGTGTGTGAAGTAAGTGAGGTACAAAAAAATTAATATTTGAAATCGTGCACAAATCACGTAAAGAGAGCTAAAAATGGTTTACGAGTCTGTAAGTGTTATGTGTCAGACGACATTGTATAAAAGTGAACTGAGTGCGAGATACAAAAAAATGAATTTTTTATATAGTGGACAAATCACGTAAAGAGAGTTAAAAAACGGTTTAGTAGTCTCTCAGTGATATGTGTCAGACACACAAGTGAACAGAGTGTGAAGTAAGTGAGGTACAAAAAAATTAATATTTGAAATCGTGCACAAATCACGTAAAGAGAGCTAAAAAACGATTTACGAGTCTGTAAGTGTTATGTTTCAGACAACATTGTGTAAAAGTGAACAGAGTGTGAGATACAAAAAAATGAATTATTTAAATCGTGGACAAATCACGTAAAGAGATTTAAAAAATGGTTTAGTAATATCTCAGTGATATGCGTCACATACAAAAGTGAACAGAGTGTGAAGTAAGTGAGGTACAAAAAAATTAATTTTTGAAATCGTGCACAAATCACGTAAAGAGAGCTAAAAAATGGTTTACGAGTCTGTAAGTGTTATGTGTCAGACTACATTGTGTAAAAGTGAAAAGACTGTGAGATACAAAAAAATGATTTTTTGAAATCGTGGACATTTCACGTAAAGAGAGTTAAGAAATTGTTTAGTAGTATCTCAGTGATATGTGTCAGACACAAAATTGAACAGAGTGTGAAGTAAGTGAGGTACAAATAAATTAATATTTGAAATCGTGCACAAATCACGTAAAGAGAGCTAAAAAATGATTTACGAGTCTGTAAGTGTTATGTTTCAGACAACATTGTGTAAAAGTGAAATGAGTGCGAGATACAAAAAAATGATTTTTTTATTTAGTGGACAAATCACGTAAAGAGAGTTAAAAAACGGTATACTAGTCTCTCAGTGATATGTGTCAAACACAAAAGTGAAGAGAGTGTGAAGTAAGTGAGGTACAAAAAAATTAATATTTGAAATCGTGCACAAATCACGTAAAGAGAGCTAAAAAATGGTTTACGAGTCTGTAAGTGTTATGTGTCAGACAACATTGTGTAAAAGTGAACAGAGTGTGAGATACAAAAAAATGATTTTTTGAAATCGTGGACATATCACGTAAAGAGAGTTAAAAAATGGTTTAGTAGTATCTCAGTGAAATGTGTCGCACACAAAAGTGAACAGAGTGTGAAGTAAGTGAGGTACAAAAAAATTAATATTTGAAATCGTGCACAAATCACGTAAAGAGAGCTAAAAAATAGTTTACGAGTCTGTAAGTGTTATGTGAGAGACAATATTGTGTAAAAGTGAAATGAGTGCGAGATACAAAAAAATGATTTTTTTATTTAGTGGACAAATCACGTAAAGATAGTTAAAAAACGGTTTAGTAGTCTCTCAGTGATATGTGTCAGACACAAAAGTGAACAGAGTGTGAAGTAAGTGAGGTACAAAAAAATTAATCTTTGAAATCGTGCACAAATCACGTAAAGGGAGCTAAAAAATGGTTTACGAGTCTGTAAGTGTTATGTGTCAGACAACATTGTGTAAAAGTGAACAGAGTGTGAGATACAAAAAAATGATTTTTTGAAATCGTGGACATATCACGTAAGGAGAGTTAAAAAATGGTTTAGTGGTATCTCAGTGAAATGTGTCGCACACAAAAGTGAACAGAGTGTGAAGTAAGTGAGGTACAAAAAAACTAATATTTGAAATCGTGCACAAATCACGTAAAGAGAGCTAAAATATGGTTTACGAGTCTGTAAGTCTTATGGGTCAGACAACATTGTGTAAAAGTGAACAGAGTGTGAGATACGAAAAAATGATTTATTTAAATCGTGGACAAATCACGTAAGGAGAGTTAAAAAATGGTTTAGTAGTATCTCAGTGATATGTGTCACACACAAAAGTGAACAGAGTGTGAAGTAAGTGAGGTACAACAAAATTAATATTTGAAATCGTGCACAAATCACGTAAAGAGAGCTAAAAAATGGTTTACGAGTCTGTAAGTGTTATGTGTCAGACAACATTGTGTAAAAGTGAAATGAGTGCGAGATACAAAAAAATGATTTTTTTAATTAGTGGACAAATCACGTAAAGAGAGTTAAAAAACGGTTTAGTAGTCTCTCAGTGATATGTGTCAGACACAAAAGTGAACAGAGTGTGAAGTAAGTGAGGTACAACAAAATTAATATTAGAAATCTTGCACAAATCACGTAAAGAGAGCTAAAAAATGGTTTACGTGTCTGTAAGTGTTAAGTGTCAGACAACATTGTGTAAAAGTGAAAAGAGTGTGAGATACAAAAAAATGATTTTTTTATTTAGTGGACAAATCACGTAAAGAGAGTTAAAAACGGTTTAGTAGTCTCTCAGTGATATGTTTCACACACAAAAGTGAACAGAGTGTGAAGTAAGTGAGGTACAAAAAAATTAATATTTGAAATCGTGCACAAATCACGTAAAGAGAGCTAAAAAAATGGTTTACGAGTCTGTAAGTGTTATGTGTCAGACAAATTTGAATAAAAGTGAACTGAGTGCGAGATACAAAAAAATGAATTTTTTATATAGTGGACAAATCACGTAAAGAGAGTTAAAAAACGGTTTAGTAGTCTCTCAGTGATATTTGTCACACACAAAAGTGAACAGTGTGTGAAGTAAGTGAGGTACAAAAAAATTAATATTTGAAATCGTGCACAAATCACGTAAAGAGAGCTAAAAAATGGTTTACGAGTCTGTAAGTGTTATGTGTCAGACAACATTGTGTAAAAGTGAACTGAGTGCGAGATACAAAAAAATGATTTTTTTATATAGTGGACAAATCACGTAAAGAGAGTTAAAAAACGGTTTAGTAGTCTCTCAGTGATATGTGTCAGACACAAAAGTGAACAGAGTGTGAAGTAAGTGAGGTACAAAAAAATTAATACTTGAAATCGTGCACAAATCACGTAAAGAGAGCTAAAAAATGATTTACAAGTCTGTAAGTGTTATGTTTCAGACAACATTGTGTAAAAGTGAACAGAGTGTGAGATACAAAAAAATAATTTATTTAAATCGTGGACAAATCACGTAAAGAGAGTTAAAAAATGGTTTAGTAGTATCTCAGTGATATGTGTCACACACAAAAGTGAACAGAGTGTGAAGTAAGTGAGGTACAAAAAAATTAATATTTGAAATCGTGCACAAATCACGTAAAGAGAGCTAAAAAATGGTTTACGAGTCTGTAAGTGTTATGAGTCAGACAACATTGTGTAAAAGTGAATTGAGTGCGATATACAAAAAAATGAATTTTTTATATAGTGGACAAATCACGTAAAGAGAGTTAAAAAACGGTTTAGTAGTCTCTCAGTGATATGTGTCAGACACAAAAGTGAACAGTGTGAAGTAAGTGAGGTACAAAAAAATTAATATTTGAAATCGTGTACAAATCACGTAAAGAGAGCTAAAAAATGGTTTACGAGTCTGTAAGTGTTATGTGTCAGACAACATTGTGTAAAAGTGAATTGAGTGCGAGATACAAAAAAATGAATTTTTTATATAGTGGACAAATCACGTAAAGAGAGTTAAAAAACGGTTTAGTAGTCTCTCAGTGATATGTGTCACACACAAAAGTGAACAGTGTGTGAAGTAAGTGAGGTACAAAAAAATTAATATTTGAAATCGTGCACAAATCACGTAAAAAGAGCTAAAAAATGGTTTACGAGTCTGTAAGTGTTATGTGTCAGACAACATTGTGTAAAAGTGAACTGAGTGTGAGATACAAAAAAATGACTTTTTGAAATCGTGGACATATCACGTAAAGAGAGTTAAAAAATGGTTTAGTAGTATCTCAGTGATATGTGTCACACACAAAAGTGAACAGAGTGTGAAGTAAGTGAGGTACAAAAAAATTAATATTTGAAATCGTGCACAAATCACGTAAAGAGAGCTAAAAAATGGTTTACGAGTCTGTAAGTGTTATGTGTCAGACAACATTGTGTAAAAGTGAATTGAGTGCGATATACAAAAAAATGATTTTTTTATATAGTGGACAAATCACGTAAAGAGAGTTAAAAAATGGTTTAGTAGTTTCTCAGTGATATGTGTCGCACACAAAAGTGAACAGAGTGTGAAGTAAGTGAGGTACAAAAAAACTAATATTTGAAATCGTGCACAAATCACGTAAAGAGAGCTAAAAAATGGTTTACGAGTCTGTAAGTCTTATGTGTCAGACAACATTGTGTAAAAGTGAACAGAGTGTGAGATACAAAAAATGATTTTTTTAAATCGTGGACAAATCACGTAAAGAGAGTTAAAAAACGGTTTAGTAGTCTCTCAGTGATATGTGTCACACACAAAAGTGAACAGAGTGTGAAGTAAGTGAGGTCCAAAAAAATTAATATTTGAAATCGTGCACAAATCACGTAAAGAGAGCTAAAAAATGGTTTACGAGTCTGTAAGTCTTATGTGTCAGACAACATTGTGTAAAAGTGAACAGAGTGTGAGATACAAAAAAATGATTTATTTAAATCGTGGACAAATCACGTAAAGAGAGTTAAAAAATGGTTTAGTAGTATCTCAGTGATATGTGCCACACACAAAAGTGAACAGAGTGTGAAGTAAGTGAGGTACAAAAAAATTAGTATTTGAAATCGTGCACAAATCACGTAAAGAGAGCTAAAAAATGGTTAACGAGTCTGTAAGTGTTATGTGTCAGACAACATTGTGTAAAAGTGAATTGAGTGCGATTTACAAAAAAATGAATTTTTTATATAGTGGACAAATCACGTAAAGAGAGTTAAAAACGGTTTAGTAGGCTCTCAGTGATATGTGTCACAAACAAAAGTGAACAGTGAGTGAAGTAAGTGAGGTACAAAAAAATTAATATTTGAAATCGTGCACAAATCACGTAAAGAGAGCTAAAATATGGTTTACGAGTCTGTAAGTGTTATGTGTCAGACAACATTGTGTAAAAGTGAACTGAGTGCGAGATACAAAAAAATGAATTTTTTATATAGTGGACAAATCACGTAGAGTTAAAAAACAGTTTAGTAGTCTCTCAGTGATATGTGTCAGACACAAAAGTGAACAGAGTGTGAAGTAAGTGAGGTACAAAAAAATTAAAATTTGAAATCGTGCACAAATCACGTAAAGAGAGCTAAAAAATGATTTACGAGTCTGTAAGTTTTATGTTTCAGACAACATTGTGTAAAAGTGAACAGAGTGTGAGATACAAAAAAATGATTTTTTGAAATCGTGGACAAATCACGTAAAGAGAGTTAAAAAACGGTATAGTAGTCTCTCAGTGATATGTGTCAAACACAAAAGTGAACAGAGTGTGAAGTACGTGAGGTACAAAAAAATTAATATTTGAAATCGTGCACAAATCACGTAAAGAGAGCTAAAAAATGGTTTACGAGTATGTAAGTGTTATGTGTCAGACAACATTGTGTAAAAGTGAACAGAGTGTGAGATACAAAAAAATGATTTTTTGAAATCGTGAACAAATCACGTAAAGAGAGTTAAAAAATGGTTTAGGAGTATCTCAGTGATATGTGTCACACACAAAAGTGAACAGAGTGTGAAGTAAGAGAGGTACAAAAAAATTAATATTTGAAATCGTGCACAAATCACGTAAAGAGAGCTAAAAAATGGTTTACGAGTCTGTAAGTGTTATGTGACAGACAACATTGTGTAAAAGTGAAATGAGTGCGAGATACAAAACAATGATTTTTTTATTTAGTGGACAAATCACGTAAAGAGAGTTAAAAAACGGTTTAGTAGTCTCTCAGTGATATGTGTCAGACACAAAAGTGAACAGAGTGTGAAGTAAGTGAGGTACAAAAAAATTAATATTTGAAATCGTGCACAAATCACGTAAAGAGAGCTAAAAAATGGTTTACGAGTCTGTAAGTGTTATGTGTCAGACAACATTGTGTAAAAGTGAAAAGAGTGTGAGATACAAAAAATGATTTTTTTATTTAGTGGACAAATCACGTAAAGAGAGTTAAAAAACGGTTTAGTAGTCTCTCAGTGATATGTGTCAGACACAAAAGTGAACAGAGTGTGAAGTAAGTGAGGTACAAAAAAATTAATATTTGAAATCGTGCACAAATCATGTAAAGAGAGCTAAAAAATGGTCTACGAGTCTGTAAGTGTTATTTGTCAGACAACATTGTGTAAAAGTGAACAGAGTGTGAGATACAAAAAAATGATTTTTTGAAATCGTGGACATATCACGTAAAGAGAGTTAAAAAATGGTTTAGTAGCATCTTAGTGATATGTGTCGCACACAAAAGTGAACAGAGTGTGAAGTAAGTGAGGTACAAAAAAACTAATATTTGAAATCGTGCACAAATCACGTAAAGAGAGCTAAAAAATGGTTTACGAGTCCGTAAGTGTTATGTGTCAGACAACATTGTGTAAAAGTGAACAGAGTGTGAGATACAAAAAAATGATTTTTTTAAATCGTGGACAAATCACGTAAAGAGAGTTAAAAAACGGTTTAGTAGTCTCTCAGTGATATGTTTCACACACAAAAGTGAACAGAGTGTGAAGTAAGTGAGGTACAAAAAAATTAATATTTGAAATCGTGCACAAATCACGTAAAGAGAGCTAAAAAATGGTTTACGAGTCTGTAAGTGTTAAGTGTCAGACAACATTGTGTAAAAGTGAAAAGAGTGTGAGATACAAAAAAATGATTTTTTGAAATCGTGGACATATCACGTAAAGAGAGTTAAAAAATCGTTTAGTAGTATCTCAGTGATATGTGTCACACACAAAAGTGAACAGTGTGTGAAGTAAGTGAGGTACAAAAAAATTAATATTTGAAATCGTGCACAAATCACGTAAAGAGAGCTAAAAAATGGTTTACGAGTCTGTAAGAGTTATGTGTCAGACAACATTGTGTAAAAGTGAAATGAGTGCGAGATACAAAAAAATGATTTTTTTATTTAGTGGACAAATCACGTAAAGAGAGTTAAAAAACGGTTTAGTAGTCTCTCAGTGATATGTGTCAGACACAAAAGTGAACAGAGTGTGACGTAAGTGAGGTACAAAATAACTAATATTTGAAATCGTGCACAAATCACGTAAAGAGAGCTAAAAAATGGTTTACGAGTCTGTAAGTGTTATGTTTCAGACAACATTGTGTAATAGTGAACAGAGTGTGAGATACAAAAAAAAGATTTTTTAAAATCGTGGACATATCACGTAAAGAGAGTTAAAAAATGGTTTAGTAGTATCTCAGTGATATGTGTCACACACAAAAGTGAACAGAATGTGAAGTAAGTGAGGCACAAAAAAAATAATATTTAAAATCGTGTACAAATCACGTAAAGAGAGCTAAAAAATGGTTTACGAGTCTGTAAGAGTTATGTGTCAGACAACATTGTGTAAAAGTGAATTGAGTGCGAGATACAAAAAAAATGAATTTTTTATATAGTGGACAAATCACGTAAAGAGAGTTAAAAAACTGTTTAGTAGTCTCTCAGTGATATGTGTCACACACAAAAGTGAACTGTGTGTTAAGTAAGTGAGGTACAAAAAAATTAATATTTGAAATCGTGCACAAATCACGTAAAGAGAGCTAAAAAATGGTTTACGAGTCTGTAAGCGTTATGTGTCAGACAACATTGTGTAAAAGTGTACAGAGTGTGAGATACAAAAAAATGATTTTTTGAAATCGTGGACATATCACGTAAAGAGAGTTAAAAAATGGTTTAGTAGTATCTCAGTGATATATGTCGCACACAAAAGTGAACAGAGTGTGAAGTAAGTGAGTTACAAAAAAACTAATATTTGAAATCGTGCACAAATCACGTAAAGAGAGCTAAAAAATGGTTTACGAGTCTGTAAGTGTTATGTGTCAGACAACATTGTGTAAAAGTGAACAGAGTGTGAGATACAAAAAAATGATTTTTTTAAATCGTGGACAAATCACGTAAAGAGAATTAAAAAACGGTTTAGTAGTCTCTCAGTGATTTGTGTCACACACAAAAGTGAACAGAGTGTGAAGTAAGTGAGGTACAAAAAAATTAATATTTGAAATCGTGCACAAATCACGTAAAGAGAGCTAAAAAATGGTTTACGAGTCTGTAAGTGTTATGTGTCAGACAACATTGTGTAAAAGTGAACTGAGTGCGAGATACAAAAAAATGAATTTTTTATATAGTGGACAAATCACGTAGAGTTAAAAAACGGATTAGTAGTCTCTCAGTGATATGTGTCAGACACAAAAGTGAACAGAGTGTGAAGTAAGTGAGGTACAAAAAAATTAATATTTGAAATCGTGCACAAATCACGTAAAGAGAGCTAAAAAATGATTTACGAGTCAGTAAGTGTTATGTTTCAGACAACATTGTGTAAAAGTGAACAGAGTGTGAGATACAAAAAAATGATTTTTTGAAATCGTGGACAAATCACGTAAAGAGAGTTAAAAAACGGTATACTAGTCTCTCAGTGATATGTGTCAAACACAAAAGTGAACAGAGTGTGAAGTAAGTGAGGTACAAAAAAATTAATATTTGAAATCGTGCACAAATCACGTAAAGAGAGCTAAAAAATGGTTTACGAGTATGTAAGTGTTATGTGTCAGACAATATATTGTAAAAGTGAACAGAGTGTGAGATACAAAAAAATGATTTTTTGAAATCGTGGACAAATCACGTAAAGAGAGTTAAAAAATGGTTTAGGAGTATCTCAGTGATATGTGTCACACACAAAAGTGAACAGAGTGTGAAGTAAGTGAGGTACAAAAAAATAATATTTGAAATCGTGCACAAATCACGTAAAGAGAGCTAAAAAATGGTTTACGAGTCTGTAAGTGTTATGTGACAGACAACATTGTGTAAAAGTGAAATGAGTGCGAGATACAAAACAATGATTTTTTTATTTAGTAGACAAATCACGTAAGGAGAGTTAAAAAACGGTTTAGTAGTCTCTCAGTGATATGTGTCAGACACAAAATTGAACGGAGGGTGAAGTAAGTGAGGTACAAAAAAATTAATATTTGAAATCGTGCACAAATCACGTAAAGAGAGCTAAAAAATGGTTTACGAGTCTGTAAGTCTTATGTGTCAGACAACATTGTGTAAAAAATGAACTGAGTGCGAGATACAAAAAAATGAATTTTTTATATAGTGGACAAATCACGTAAAGAGAGTTAAAAAACGGTTTAATAGTCTCTCAGTGATATGTGTCAGACACAAAAAAAAATGAACAGAGTGTGAAGTAAGTGAGGTACAAAAAAAATAATATTTGAAATCGTGCACAAATCACGTAAAGAGAGCTAAAAAATGATTTACGAGTCTGTAAGTGTTATGTTTCAGACAACATTGTGTAAAAGTGAACAGAGTGTGAGATACAAAAAAATGATTTATTTAAATCGTGGATAAATCACGTAAAGAGATTTAAAAAATGGTTTAGTAGTATCTCAGTGATATGTGTCACACACAAAAGTGAACAGAGTGTGAAGTAAGTGAGGTACAAAAAAATTAATATTTGAAATCGTGCACAAATCACGTAAAGAGAGCTAAAAAATGGTTTACGAGTCTGTAAGTGTTATGTGTCAGACAACATTGTGTAAAAGTGAACAGAGTGTGAGATACAAAAAAATGATTTTTTTAAATCGTGGACAAATCACGTAAAGAGAGTTAAAAAACGGTTTAGTAGTCTCTCAGTGATATGTGTCACACACAAAAGTGAACAGAGTGTGAAATAAGTGAGGTACAAAAAAATTAATATTTGAAATCGTGCACAAATCACGTAAAGAGAGCTAAAAAATGGTTTACGAGTCTGTAAGTCTTATGTGTCATTGTGTAAAAGTGAACAGAGTGTGAGATACAAAAAAATGATTTATTGAAATCGTGGAAAAATCACGTAAAGAGAGTTAAAAAATTGTTTAGTAGTATCTCAGTGAAATGTGTCACACACAAAAGTGAACAGAGTGTGAAGTAAGTGAGGTACAAAAAAATTAATATTTGAAATCGTGCACAAATCACGTAAAGAGAGCTAAAAAATGGTTTACGAGTCTGTAAGTGTTATGTGCAGACAACATTGTGTAAAAGTGAATTGAGTGCGATTTACAAAAAAATGATTTTTTTATATAGTGGACAAATCACGTAAAGAGAGTTAAAAAACGGTTTAGTAGTCTCTCAGTGAAATGTGTCACACACAAAAGTGAACAGTGTGAAGTAAGTGAGGTACAAAAAAATTAATTTTTGAAATCGTGTACAAATCACGTAAAGAGATCTAAAAAATGGTTTACGAGTCTGTAAGTGTTATGTGTCAGACAACATTGTGTAAAAGTGAATTGAGTGCGAGATGCAAAAAAATGAATTTTTTATATAGTGGACAAATCACGTAAAGAGAGTTAAAAAACGGTTTAGTAGGCTCTCTGTGATATGTGTCACACACAAAAGTGAACAGTGTGTGAAGTAAGTGAGGTACAAAAAAAATAATATTTGAAATCGTGCACAAATCACGTAAAGAGAGCTAACAAATGGTTTACGAGTCTGTAAGTGTTATGTGTCAGACAACATTGTGTAAAAGTGAACAGAGTGTGAGATTCAAAAAAATGATTTTTTGAAATCGTGGACAAATCACGTAAAGAGAGTTAAAAAACGGTATACTAGTCTCTCAGTGATATGTGTCAAACACAATAGTGAACAGAGTGTGAAGTAAGTGAGGTACAAAAAAAATATTATTTGAAATCGTGCACAAATCACGTAAAGAGAGCTAAAAAATGGTTTACGAGTCTGTAAGTGTTATGTGTCAAACAACATTGTATAAAAGTGAACTGAGTGCGAGATACAAAAAAATGAATTTTTTATATAGTGGACAAATCACGTAAAGTGAGTTAAAAAACGGTTTAGTAGTCTTTCAGTGATATGTGTCACACACAAAAGTGAACAGAGGATGAAGTAAGTGAGGTACAAAAAAATTAATATTTGAAATCGTGCACAAATCACGTAAAGAGAGCTAAAAAATGGTTTACGAGTCTGTAAGTGTTATGTGTCAAACAACATTGTATAAAAGTGAACTGAGTGCGAGATACAAAAAAATGAATTTTTTATATTGTGGACAAATCACGTAAAGAGATTTAAAAAATGGTTTAGTAGTATCTCAGTGAAATGTGTCACACACAAAAGTGAACAGAGTGTGAAGTAAGTGAGGTACAAAAAAATTAATATTTGAAATCGTGCACAAATCACGTAAAGAGAGCTAAAAAATGGTTTACGAGTCTGTAAGTGTTATGTGTCAAACAATATTGTATAAAAGTGAACTGAGTGCGAGATACAAAAAAATGAATTTTTTATATAGTGGACAAATCACGTAAAGTGAGTTAAAAAACGGTTTAGTAGTCTTTCAGTGATATGTGTCACACACAAAAGTGAACAGAGAATGAAGTAAGTGAGGTACAAAAAAATTAATATTTGAAATCGTGCACAAATCACGTAAAGAGAGCTAAAAAATGGTTTACGAGTCTGTAAGTGTTATGTGTCAGACAACATTGTGTTAAAAGTGAACAGAGTGTGAGATACAAAAAAAAGATTTTTTTAAATCGTGGACAAATCACGTAAAGAGAGTTAAAAAACGGTTTAGTAGTCTCTCAGTGAAATGTGTCACACACAAAAGTGAACAGAGTGTGAAGTAAGTGAGGTACAAAAAAAATAATATTTGAAATCGTGCACAAATCACGTAAAGAGAGCTAAAAAATGGTTTACGAGTCTGTAAGTGTTATGTGTCAGACAACATTGTGTAAAAGTGAACTGAGTGCGAGATACAAAAAAATGAATTTTTTATATAGTGGACAAATCACGTAAAGAGAGTTAAAAAACGGTTTAGTAGTCTCTCAGTGATATGTGTCAGACACAAAAGTAAACAGAGTGTGAAGTAAGTGAGGTACAAAAAAATTAATATTTGAAATCGTGCACAAATCACGCAAAGAGAGCTAAAAAATGATTTACGAGTTTGTAAGTGTTATGTTTCAGACAACATTGTGTAAAAGTGAACAGAGTGTGAGATACAAAAAAATGATTTTTTGAAATCGTGGACAAATCACGTAGAGTTAAAAAACGGTTTAGTAGTCTCTCAGTGATTAGTGTCAATCACAAAAGTGAACAGAGTCTATAAGTGTTATGTTTCAGACAACATTGTGTAAAAGTGAACAGAGTGTGAGATACAAAAAAATGATTTTTTTAAATCGTGGACAAATCACGTAGAGTTAAAAAATGGTTATTAGTCTCTCAGTGATATGTGTCAGACACAAAAGTGAACAGACTGTGAAGTAAGTGAGGTACAAAAAAATTAATATTTGAAATCATGCACATATTACGTAAAGAGAGCTAAAAAATGGTTTACGAGTCTGTAAGTGTTATGTGTCAGACTACATTGTGTAAAAGTGAACAGAGTGTGAGATAGAAAAAAATTATTTTTTGAAATCGAGGACATATCACGTAAAGAGAGTTAAAAAATGGTTTAGTAGTATCTCAGTTATATGTGTCACACACAAAAGTGAACAGAGTCTGAAGTAAGTGAGGTACAAAAAAATTAATATTTGAAACCGTGCACAAATCACGTAAAGAGAACTAAAAAATGGTTTACAAGTCTGTAAGTGTTATGTGTCAGACAACATTGTGTAAAAGTGAACAGAGTGTGAGATACAAAAAAAAGATTTTTTTAAATCGTGGACAAATCACGTAGAGTTAAAAAATGGTTATTAGCCTCTCAGTGATATGTGTCACACACAAAAGTGAACAGAGTGTGAAGTAAGTGAGGTACAAAAAAATTAATATTTGAAACCGTGCACAAATCACGTAAAGAGAACTAAAAAATGGTTTACAAGTCTGTAAGTGTTATGTGTCAGACAACATTGTGTAAAAGTTAACAGAGTGTGAGATACAAAATAATGATTTTTTGAAATCGTGGACATATCACGTAAAGAGAGTTAAAAAATGGTTTAGTAGTATCTCAGTGATATGTATCGCACACAAAAGTGAACAAAGTGTGAAGTAAGTGAGGTACAAAAAAACTAATATTTGAAATCGTGCACAAATCACGTAAAGAGAGCTAAAAAATGGTTTACGAGTCTGTAAGTCTTATGTGTCTGACAACATTGTGTAATAGTGAACAGAGTGTGAGATACAAAAAAATGATTTATTTAAATCGTGGACAAATCATGTAAAGAGAGTTAAAAAATGGTTTAGTAGTATCTCAGTGATATGTGTCACACACAAAAGTGAACAGAGTGTGAAGTAAGTGAGGTACAACAAAATTAATCTTTGAAATCGTGCACAAATCACGTAAAGAGAGCTAAAAAATGGTTTACGAGTCTGTAAGTGTTATGTGTCAGACAACATTGTGTAAAAGTGAAAAGACTGTGAGATACAAAAAAATGATTTTTTGAAATCGTGGACATATCACGTAAAGAGAGTTAATAAATTGTTTAGAAGTATCTCAGTGATATGTGTCACACACAAAAGTGAACAGAGTGTGAAGGAAGTGAGGTACAAAAAAATTAATATTTGAAATCATGCACAAACGTAAAGAGAGCTAAAAAATGGTTTACGAGTCTGTAAGTGTTATGTGTCAAACAATATTGTATAAAAGTGAACTGAGTGCGAGATACAAAAAAATGATTTTTTTATATAGTGGACAAATCACGTAAAGTGAGTTAAAAAACGGTTTAGTAGTCTTTCAGTGATATGTGTCACACTCAAAAGTGAACAGAGTATGAAGTAAGTGAGGTACAAAAAAATTAATATTTGAAATCGTGCACAAATCACGTAAAGAGAGCTAAAAAATGGTTTACGAGTCTGTAAATGTAATGTGTTAGACAACATTGTGTAAAAGTGAAAAGACTGTGAGATACAAAAAAATGATTTTTTGAAATCGTGGACATATCACGTAAAGAGAGTTAAGAAATTGTTTAGTAGTATCTCAGTGAAATGAGTCACACACAAAAGTGAACAGAGTGTGAAGTAAGTGAGGTACAAAAAAATTAATATTTGAAATCGTGCACAAATCACGTAAAGAGAGCTAAAAAATGGTTTACGAGTCTGTAAGTGTTATGTGTCAGACAACATTGTGTAAAAGTGAACAGAGTGTGAGATACAAAGAAAAGATTTTTTTAAATCGTGGACAAATCACGTAGAGTTAAAAAATGGTTATTAGTCTCTCAGTGATATGTGTCAGACACAAAAGTGAACAGAGTGTGAAGTAAGTGAGGTACAAAAAAATTAATATTTGAAATCATGCACATATCACGTAAAGAGAGCTAAAAAATGGTTTACGAGTCTGTAAGTGTTATGTGTCAGACAACATTGTGTAAAAGTGAACAGAGTGTGAGATACAAAAAAATGATTTTTTGAAATCGTGGACATATCACGTAAAGAGAGTTTAAAAATGGTTTAGTAGTATCTCAGTGATATGTGTCGCACACAAAAGTGAACAGAGTGTGAAGTAAGTGAGGTACAAAAAAACTAATATTTGAAATCGTGCACAAATCACGCAAAGAGAGCTAAAAAATGGTTTACGAGTCTGTAAGTGTTATGTGTCAGACAACATTGTGTAAAAGTGAAAAGACTGTGAGATACAAAAAAATGATTTTTTGAAATCGTGGACATATCACGTAAAGAGAGTTAATAAATTGTTTAGAAGTATCTCAGTGATATGTGTCACACACAAAAGTGAACAGAGTGTGAAGGAAGTGAGGTACAAAAAAATTAATATTTGAAATCGTGCACAAATCACGTAAAGAGAGCTAAAAAATGGTTTACGAGTCTGTAAGTGTTATGTGTCAAACAACATTGTATAAAAGTGAACTGAGTGCGAGATACAAAAAAATGAATTTTTTATATAGTGGACAAATCACGTAAAGAGAGTTAAAAAACGGTTTAGTAGTCTCTCAGTGATTAGTGTCAATCACAAAAGTGAACAGAGTCTATAAGTGTTATGTTTCAGACAACATTGTGTAAAAGTGAACAGAGTGTGAGATACAAAAAAATGATTTTTTGAAATCGTGGTCATATCACGTAAAGAGAGTTAAAAAATGGTTTAGTAGTATCTCAGTTATATGTGTCACACACAAAAGTGAACAGAGTGTGAAGTAAGTGAGGTACAAAAAAATTAATATTTGAAACCGTGCACAAATCAAGTAAAGAGAACTAAAAAATGGTTTACAAGTCTGTAAGTGTTATGTGTCAGACAACATTGTGTAAAAGTGAACAGAGTGTGAGATACAAAAAAAAGATTTTTTTAAATCGTGGACAAATCACGTAGAGTTAAAAAATGGTTATTAGTCTCTCAGTGATATGTGTCAGACACAAAAGTGAACAGAGTGTGAAGTATGTGAGGTACAAAAAAATTAATATTTGAAATCATGCACAAATAACGTAAAGAGAGCTAAAAAATGGTTTACAATTCTGTAAGTGTAATGTGTCAGACAACATTGTGTAAAAGTGAACAGAGTGTGAGATACAAAAAAATATTTTTTTGAAATCGTGGACAAATCACGTAAAGAGAGTTAATAAATTGTTTAGAAGTATCTCAGTGATATGTGTCACACACAAAAGTGAACAGAGTGTGAAGTAAGTGAGGTACAAAAAAATTAATATTTGAAATCGTGCACAAATCACGTAAAGAGAGCTAAAAAATGGTTTACGAGTCTGTAAGTGTTATGTGTCAGACAACATTGTATAAAAGTGAACTGATTGCGAGATACAAAAAAATGAATTTTTTATATAGTGGACAAATCACGTAAAGAGAGTTAAAAAGCGGTTTAGTGGTCTCTCAGTGATATGTGTCACACACAAAAGTGAACAGAGTGTGAAGTAAGTGAGGTACAAAAAAATTAATATTTGAAATCGTGCACAAATCACGTAAAGAGAGCTAAGAAATGGTTTACGAGTCTGTAAGTCTTATGTGTCAGAAAACATTGTGTAAAAGTGAACTGAGTGCGAGATACAAAAAAATGATTTTTTTATAAAGTGGACAAATCACGTAAAGAGAGTTAAAAAACGGTTTAGTAGTCTCTCTGTGATATGTGTCACACACAAAAGTGAATAGTGTGTGAAGTAAGTGAGGTACAAAAAAATTAATATTTGAAATCGTGCACAAATCACGTAAAGAGAGCTAAAAAATGGTTTACGAGTCTGTAAGTGTTATGTGTCAGACAACATTGTGTAAAAGTGAAAAGAGTGTGAGATACAAAAAAATGATTTTTTTAAATCGTGGACATATCACGTAAAGAGAGTTAAAAAATGGTTTAGTAGTATCTCAGTGATATGTGTCACACACAAAAGTGAACAGTGTGTGAAGTAAGTGAGGTACAAAAAAATTAATATTTGAAATCGTGCACAAATCACGTAAAGAGAGCTAAAAATGGTTTACGAGTCTGTAAGTGTTATGTGTCAGACGACATTGTATAAAAGTGAACTGAGTGCGAGATACAAAAAAATGAATTTTTTATATAGTGGACAAATCACGTAAAGAGAGTTAAAAAACGGTTTAGTAGTCTCTCAGTGATATGTGTCAGACACACAAGTGAACAGAGTGTGAAGTAAGTGAGGTACAAAAAAATTAATATTTGAAATCGTGCACAAATCACGTAAAGAGAGCTAAAAAACGATTTACGAGTCTGTAAGTGTTATGTTTCAGACAACATTGTGTAAAAGTGAACAGAGTGTGAGATACAAAAAAATGAATTATTTAAATCGTGGACAAATCACGTAAAGAGATTTAAAAAATGGTTTAGTAATATCTCAGTGATATGTGTCACATACAAAAGTGAACAGAGTGTGAAGTAAGTGAGGTACAAAAACATTAATTTTTGAAATCGTGCACAAATCACGTAAAGAGAGCTAAAAAATGGTTTACGAGTCTGTAAGTGTTATGTGTCAGACAACATTGTGTAAAAGTGAAAAGACTGTGAGATACAAAAAAATGATTTTTTGAAATCGTGGACATATCACGTAAAGAGAGTTAAGAAATTGTTTAGTAGTATCTCAGTGATATGTGTCAGACACAAAAGTGAACAGAGTGTGAGGTAAGTGAGGTACAAATAAATTAATATTTGAAATCGTGCACAAATCACGTAAAGAGAGCTAAAAAATGATTTACGAGTCTGTAAGTGTTATGTTTCAGACAACATTGTGTAAAAGTGAAATGAGTGCGAGATACAAAAAAATGATTTTTTTATTTAGTGGACAAATCACGTAAAGAGAATTAAAAACGGTATACTAGTCTCTCAGTGATATGTGTCAAACACAAAAGTGAACAGAGTGTGAAGTAAGTGAGGTACAAAAAAATTAATATCTGAAATCGTGCACAAATCACGTAAAGAGAGCTAAAAAATAGTTTACGAGTCTGTAAGTGTTATGTGAAAGACAACATTGAGTAAAAGTGAAATGAGTGCGAGATACAAAAAAATGATTTTTTTATTTAGTGGACAAATCACGTAAAGATAGTTAAAAAACGGTTTAGTAATATCTCAGTGATATGCGTCACATCCAAAAGTGAACAGAGTGTGAAGTAAGTGAGGTACAAAAAAATTAATTTTTGAAATCGTGCACAAATCACGTAAAGAGAGCTAAAAAATGGTTTACGAGTCTGTAAGTGTTATGTGTCAGACTACATTGTGTAAAAGTGAAAAGACTGTGAGATACAAAAAAATGATTTTTTGAAATCGTGGACATTTCACGTAAAGAGAGTTAAGAAATTGTTTAGTAGTATCTCAGTGATATGTGTCATACACAAAATTGAACAGAGTGTGAAGTAAGTGAGGTACAAATAAATTAATATTTGAAATCGTGCACAAATCACGTAAAGAGAGCTAAAAAATGATTTACGAGTCTGTAAGTGTTATGTTTCAGACAACATTGTGTAAAAGTGAAATGAGTGCGAGATACAAAAAAATGATTTTTTTATTTAGTGGACAAATCACGTAAAGAGAATTAAAAACGGTATACTAGTCTCTCAGTGATATGTGTCAAACACAAAAGTGAACAGAGTGTGAAGTAAGTGAGGTACAAAAAAATTAATATCTGAAATCGTGCACAAATCACGTAAAGAGAGCTAAAAAATAGTTTACGAGTCTGTAAGTGTTATGTGAAAGACAACATTGAGTAAAAGTGAAATGAGTGCGAGATACAAAAAAATGATTTTTTTATTTAGTGGACAAATCACGTAAAGATAGTTAAAAAACGGTTTAGTAATATCTCAGTGATATGCGTCACATCCAAAAGTGAACAGAGTGTGAAGTAAGTGAGGTACAAAAAAATTAATTTTTGAAATCGTGCACAAATCACGTAAAGAGAGCTATAAAATGGTTTACGAGTCTGTAAGTGTTATGTGTCAGACTACATTGTGTAAAAGTGAAAAGACTGTGAGATACAAAAAAATGATTTTTTGAAATCGTGGACATTTCACGTAAAGAGAGTTAAGAAATTGTTTAGTAGTATCTCAGTGATATGTGTCATACACAAAATTGAACAGAGTGTGAAGTAAGTGAGGTACAAATAAATTAATATTTGAAATCGTGCACAAATCACGTAAAGAGAGCTAAAAAATGATTTACGAGTCTGTAAGTGTTATGTTTCAGACAACATTGTGTAAAAGTGAAATGAGTGCGAGATACAAAAAAATGATTTTTTTATTTAGTGGACAAATCACGTAAAGAGAGTTAAAAAACGGTATACTAGTCTCTCAGTGATATGTGTCAAACACAAAAGTGAAGAGAGTGTGAAGTAAGTGAGGTACAAAAAAATTAATTTTTGAAATCGTGCACAAATCACGTAAAGAGAGCTAAAAAATGGTTTACGAGTCTGTAAGTGTTATGTGTCAGACTACATTGTGTAAAAGTGAAAAGACTGTGAGATACAAAAAAATAATTTTTTGAAATCGTGGACATTTCACGTAAAGAGAGTTAAAAAATGGTTTAGTAGTATCTCAGTGAAATGTGTCGCACACAAAAGTGAACAGAGTGTGAAGTAAGTGAGGTACAAAAAAATTAATATTTGAAATCGTGCACAAATCACGTAAAGAGAGCTAAAAAATAGTTTACGAGTCTGTAAGTGTTATGTGAAAGACAATATTGTGTAAAAGTGAAATGAGTGCGAGATACAAAAAAATGATTTTTTTATTTAGTGGACAAATCACGTAAAGATAGTTAAAAAACGGTTTAGTAGTCTCTCAGTGATATGTGTCAGACACAAAAGTGAACAGAGTGTGAAGTAAGTGAGGTACAAAAAAATTAATCTTTGAAATCGTGCACAAATCACGTAAAGGGAGCTAAAAAATGGTTTACGAGTCTGTAAGTGTTATGTGTCAGACAACATTGTGTAAAAGTGAACAGAGTGTGAGATACAAAAAAATGATTTTTTGAAATCGTGGACATATCACGTAAGGAGAGTTAAAAAATGGTTTAGTGGTATCTCACTAAAATGTGTCGCACACAAAAGTGAACAGAGTGTGAAGTAAGTGAGGTACAAAAAAACTAATATTTGAAATCGTGCACAAATCACGTAAAGAGAGCTAAAATATGGTTTACGAGTCTGTAAGTCTTATGGGTCAGACAACATTGTGTAAAAGTGAACAGAGTGTGAGATACGAAAAAATGATTTATTTAAATCGTGGACAAATCACGTAAGGAGAGTTAAAAAATGGTTTAGTAGTATCTCAGTGATATGTGTCACACACAAAAGTGAACAGAGTGTGAAGTAAGTGAGGTACAACAAAATTAATATTTGAAATCGTGCACAAATCACGTAAAGAGAGCTAAAAAATGGTTTACGAGTCTGTAAGTGTTATGTGTCAGACAACATTGTGTAAAAGTGAAATGAGTGCGAGATACAAAAAAATGATTTTTTTAATTAGTGGACAAATCACGTAAAGAGAGTTAAAAAACGGTTTAGTAGTCTCTCAGTGATATGTGTCAGACACAAAAGTGAACAGAGTGTGAAGTAAGTGAGGTACAACAAAATTAATATTAGAAATCTTGCACAAATCACGTAAAGAGAGCTAAAAAATGGTTTACGTGTCTGTAAGTGTTAAGTGTCAGACAACATTGTGTAAAAGTGAAAAGAGTGTGAGATACAAAAAAATGATTTTTTTATTTAGTGGACAAATCACGTAAAGAGAGTTAAAAACGGTTTAGTAGTCTCTCAGTGATATGTTTCACACACAAAAGTGAACAGAGTGTGAAGTAAGTGAGGTACAAAAAAATTAATATTTGAAATCGTGCACAAATCACGTAAAGAGAGCTAAAAAAATGGTTTACGAGTCTGTAAGTGTTATGTGTCAGACAAATTTGAATAAAAGTGAACTGAGTGCGAGATACAAAAAAATGAATTTTTTATATAGTGGACAAATCACGTAAAGAGAGTTAAAAAACGGTTTAGTAGTCTCTCAGTGATATTTGTCACACACAAAAGTGAACAGTGTGTGAAGTAAGTGAGGTACAAAAAAATTAATATTTGAAATCGTGCACAAATCACGTAAAGAGAGCTAAAAAATGGTTTACGAGTCTGTAAGTGTTATGTGTCAGACAACATTGTGTAAAAGTGAACTGAGTGCGAGATACAAAAAAATGAATTTTTTATATAGTGGACAAATCACGTAAAGAGAGTTAAAAAACGGTTTAGTAGTCTCTCAGTTATATGTGTCAGACACAAAAGTGAACAGAGTGTGAAGTAAGTGAGGTACAAAAAAATTAATACTTGAAATCGTGCACAAATCACGTAAAGAGAGCTAAAAAATGATTTACAAGTCTGTAAGTGTTATGTTTCAGACAACATTGTGTAAAAGTGAACAGAGTGTGAGATACAAAAAAATAATTTATTTAAATCGTGGACAAATCACGTAAAGAGAGTTAAAAAATGGTTTAGTAGTATCTCAGTGATATGTGTCACACACAAAAGTGAACAGAGTGTGAAGTAAGTGAGGTACAAAAAAATTAATATTTGAAATCGTGCACAAATCACGTAAAGAGAGCTAAAAAATGGTTTACGAGTCTGTAAGTGTTATGTGTCAGACAACATTGTGTAAAAGTGAATTGAGTGCGATATACAAAAAAATGAATTTTTTATATAGTGGACAAATCACGTAAAGAGAGTTAAAAAACGGTTTAGTAGTCTCTCAGTGATATGTGTAAGACACAAAAGTGAACAGTGTGAAGTAAGTGAGGTACAAAAAAATTAATATTTGAAATCGTGTACAAATCACGTAAAGAGAGCTAAAAAATGGTTTACGAGTCTGTAAGTGTTATGTGTCAGACAACATTGTGTAAAAGTGAATTGAGTGCGAGATACAAAAAAATGAATTTTTTATATAGTGGACAAATCACGTAAAGAGAGTTAAAAAACGGTTTAGTAGTCTCTCAGTGATATGTGTCACACACAAAAGTGAACAGTGTGTGAAGTAAGTGAGGTACAAAAAAATTAATATTTGAAATCGTGCACAAATCACGTAAAAAGAGCTAAAAAATGGTTTACGAGTCTGTAAGTGTTATGTGTCAGACAACATTGTGTAAAAGTGAACTGAGTGTGAGATACAAAAAAATGACTTTTTGAAATCGTGGACATATCACGTAAAGAGAGTTAAAAAATGGTTTAGTAGTATCTCAGTGATATGTGTCACACACAAAAGTGAACAGAGTGTGAAGTAAGTGAGGTACAAAAAAATTAATATTTGAAATCGTGCACAAATCACGTAAAGAGAGCTAAAAAATGGTTTACGAGTCTGTAAGTGTTATGTGTCAGACAACATTGTGTAAAAGTGAATTGAGTGCGATATACAAAAAAATGATTTTTTTATATAGTGGACAAATCACGTAAAGAGAGTTAAAAAACGGTTTAGTAGTCTCTCAGTGATATGTGTCACACACAAAAGTGAACAGTGTGAAGTAAGTGAGGTACAAAAAAATTAATATTTGAAATCGTGTACAAATCACGTAAAGAGAGCTAAAAAATGGTTTACGAGTCTGTAAGTGTTATGTGTCAGACAACATTGTGTAAAAGTGAATTGAGTGCGAGATACAAAAAAATGAATTTTTTATATAGTGGACAAATCACGTAAAGAGAGTTAAAAAACGGTTTAGTAGTCTCTCAGTGATATGTGTCACTCACAAAAGTGAACAGTGTGTGAAGTAAGTGAGGTACAAAAAAATTAATATTTGAAATCGTGCACAAATCACGTAAAAAGAGCTAAAAAATGGTTTACGAGTCTGTAAGTGTTATGTGTCAGACAACATTGTGTAAAAGTGAACTGAGTGTGAGATACAAAAAAATGACTTTTTGAAATCGTGGACATATCACGTAAAGAGAGTTAAAAAATGGTTTAGTAGTTTCTCAGTGATATGTGTCGCACACAAAAGTGAACAGAGTGTGAAGTAAGTGAGGTACAAAAAAACTAATATTTGAAATCGTGCACAAATCACGTAAAGAGAGCTAAAAAATGGTTTACGAGTCTGTAAGTCTTATGTGTCAGACAACATTGTGTAAAAGTGAACAGAGTGTGAGATACAAAAAATGATTTTTTTAAATCGTGGACAAATCACGTAAAGAGAGTTAAAAAACGGTTTAGTTGTCTCTCAGTGATATGTGTCACACACAAAAGTGAACAGAGTGTGAAGTAAGTGAGGTCCAAAAAAATTAATATTTGAAATCGTGCACAAATCACGTAAAGAGAGCTAAAAAATGGTTTACGAGTCTGTAAGTCTTATGTGTCAGACAACATTGTGTAAAAGTGAACAGAGTGTGAGATACAAAAAAATGATTTATTTAAATCGTGGACAAATCACGTAAAGAGAGTTAAAAAATGGTTTAGTAGTATCTCAGTGATATGTGCCACACACAAAAGTGAACAGAGTGTGAAGTAAGTGAGGTACAAAAAAATTAGTATTTGAAATCGTGCACAAATCACGTAAAGAGAGCTAAAAAATGGTTAACGAGTCTGTAAGTGTTATGTGTCAGACAACATTGTGTAAAAGTGAATTGAGTGCGATTTACAAAAAAATGAATTTTTTATATAGTGGACAAATCACGTAAAGAGAGTTAAAAACGGTTTAGTAGGCTCTCAGTGATATGTGTCACAAACAAAAGTGAACAGTGAGTGAAGTAAGTGAGGTACAAAAAAATTAATATTTGAAATCGTGCACAAATCACGTAAAGAGAGCTAAAATATGGTTTACGAGTCTGTAAGTGTTATG
Source organism: Philonthus spinipes (assembly GCA_963082785.1). Classification (NCBI taxonomy): domain Eukaryota; kingdom Metazoa; phylum Arthropoda; class Insecta; order Coleoptera; family Staphylinidae; genus Philonthus; species Philonthus spinipes. The sequence continues at coordinate 223,929 of OY720303.1, forward strand.
TGTCAGACAACATTGTGTAAAAGTGAACTGAGTGCGAGATACAAAAAAATGAATTTTTTATATAGTGGACAAATCACGTAGAGTTAAAAAACGGTTTAGTAGTCTCTCAGTGATATGTGTCAGACACAAAAGTGAACAGAGTGTGAAGTAAGTGAGGTACAAAAAAATTAAAATTTGAAATCGTGCACAAATCACGTAAAGAGAGCTAAAAAATGATTTACGAGTCTGTAAGTTTTATGTTTCAGACAACATTGTGTAAAAGTGAACAGAGTGTGAGATACAAAAAAATGATTTTTTGAAATCGTGGACAAATCACGTAAAGAGAGTTAAAAAACGGTATAGTAGTCTCTCAGTGATATGTGTCAAACACACAAGTGAACAGAGTGTGAAGTACGTGAGGTACAAAAAAATTAATATTTGAAATCGTGCACAAATCACGTAAAGAGAGCTAAAAAATGGTTTACGAGTATGTAAGTGTTATGTGTCAGACAACATTGTGTAAAAGTGAACAGAGTGTGAGATACAAAAAAATGATTTTTTGAAATCGTGAACAAATCACGTAAAGAGAGTTAAAAAATGGTTTAGGAGTATCTCAGTGATATGTGTCACACACAAAAGTGAACAGAGTGTGAAGTAAGAGAGGTACAAAAAAATTAATATTTGAAATCGTGCACAAATCACGTAAAGAGAGCTAAAAAATGGTTTACGAGTCTGTAAGTGTTATGTGACAGACAACATTGTGTAAAAGTGAAATGAGTGCGAGATACAAAACAATGATTTTTTTATTTAGTGGACAAATCACGTAAAGAGAGTTAAAAAACGGTTTAGTAGTCTCTCAGTGATATGTGTCAGACACAAAAGTGAACAGAGTGTGAAGTAAGTGAGGTACAAAAAAATTAATATTTGAAATCGTGCACAAATCACGTAAAGAGAGCTAAAAAATGGTTTACGAGTCTGTAAGTGTTATGTGTCAGACAACATTGTGTAAAAGTGAAAAGAGTGTGAGATACAAAAAATGATTTTTTTATTTAGTGGACAAATCACGTAAAGAGAGTTAAAAAACGGTTTAGTAGTCTCTCAGTGATATGTGTCAGACACAAAAGTGAACAGAGTGTGAAGTAAGTGAGGTACAAAAAAATTAATTTTTGAAATCGTGCACAAATCATGTAAAGAGAGCTAAAAAATGGTCTACGAGTCTGTAAGTGTTATTTGTCAGACAACATTGTGTAAAAGTGAACAGAGTGTGAGATACAAAAAAATGATTTTTTGAAATCGTGGACATATCACGTAAAGAGAGTTAAAAAATGGTTTAGTAGCATCTTAGTGATATGTGTCGCACACAAAAGTGAACAGAGTGTGAAGTAAGTGAGGTACAAAAAAACTAATATTTGAAATCGTGCACAAATCACGTAAAGAGAGCTAAAAAATGGTTTACGAGTCTGTAAGAGTTATGTGTCAGACAACATTGTGTAAAAGTGAAATGAGTGCGAGATACAAAAAAATGATTTTTTTATTTAGTGGACAAATCACGTAAAGAGAGTTAAAAAACGGTTTAGTAGTCTCTCAGTGATATGTGTCAGACACAAAAGTGAACAGAGTGTGACGTAAGTGAGGTACAAAATAACTAATATTTGAAATCGTGCACAAATCACGTAAAGAGAGCTAAAAAATGGTTTACGAGTCTGTAAGTGTTATGTTTCAGACAACATTGTGTAATAGTGAACAGAGTGTGAGATACAAAAAAAAGATTTTTTAAAATCGTGGACATATCACGTAAAGAGAGTTAAAAAATGGTTTAGTAGTATCTCAGTGATATGTGTCACACACAAAAGTGAACAGAATGTGAAGTAAGTGAGGCACAAAAAAAATAATATTTAAAATCGTGTACAAATCACGTAAAGAGAGCTAAAAAATGGTTTACGAGTCTGTAAGAGTTATGTGTCAGACAACATTGTGTAAAAGTGAATTGAGTGCGAGATACAAAAAAAATGAATTTTTTATATAGTGGACAAATCACGTAAAGAGAGTTAAAAAACTGTTTAGTAGTCTCTCAGTGATATGTGTCACACACAAAAGTGAACTGTGTGTTAAGTAAGTGAGGTACAAAAAAATTAATATTTGAAATCGTGCACAAATCACGTAAAGAGAGCTAAAAAATGGTTTACGAGTCTGTAAGCGTTATGTGTCAGACAACATTGTGTAAAAGTGTACAGAGTGTGAGATACAAAAAAATGATTTTTTGAAATCGTGGACATATCACGTAAAGAGAGTTAAAAAATGGTTTAGTAGTATCTCAGTGATATATGTCGCACACAAAAGTGAACAGAGTGTGAAGTAAGTGAGTTACAAAAAAACTAATATTTGAAATCGTGCACAAATCACGTAAAGAGAGCTAAAAAATGGTTTACGAGTCTGTAAGTGTTATGTGTCAGACAACATTGTGTAAAAGTGAACAGAGTGTGAGATACAAAAAAATGATTTTTTTAAATCGTGGACAAATCACGTAAAGAGAATTAAAAAACGGTTTAGTAGTCTCTCAGTGATTTGTGTCACACACAAAAGTGAACAGAGTGTGAAGTAAGTGAGGTACAAAAAAATTAATATTTGAAATCGTGCACAAATCACGTAAAGAGAGCTAAAAAATGGTTTACGAGTCTGTAAGTGTTATGTGTCAGACAACATTGTGTAAAAGTGAACTGAGTGCGAGATACAAAAAAATGAATTTTTTATATAGTGGACAAATCACGTAGAGTTAAAAAACGGATTAGTAGTCTCTCAGTGATATGTGTCAGACACAAAAGTGAACAGAGTGTGAAGTAAGTGAGGTACAAAAAAATTAATATTTGAAATCGTGCACAAATCACGTAAAGAGAGCTAAAAAATGATTTACGAGTCAGTAAGTGTTATGTTTCAGACAACATTGTGTAAAAGTGAACAGAGTGTGAGATACAAAAAAATGATTTTTTGAAATCGTGGACAAATCACGTAAAGAGAGTTAAAAAACGGTATACTAGTCTCTCAGTGATATGTGTCAAACACAAAAGTGAACAGAGTGTGAAGTAAGTGAGGTACAAAAAAATTAATATTTGAAATCGTGCACAAATCACGTAAAGAGAGCTAAAAAATGGTTTACGAGTATGTAAGTGTTATGTGTCAGACAATATATTGTAAAAGTGAACAGAGTGTGAGATACAAAAAAATGATTTTTTGAAATCGTGGACAAATCACGTAAAGAGAGTTAAAAAATGGTTTAGGAGTATCTCAGTGATATGTGTCACACACAAAAGTGAACAGAGTGTGAAGTAAGTGAGGTACAAAAAAATAATATTTGAAATCGTGCACAAATCACGTAAAGAGAGCTAAAAAATGGTTTACGAGTCTGTAAGTGTTATGTGACAGACAACATTGTGTAAAAGTGAAATGAGTGCGAGATACAAAACAATGATTTTTTTATTTAGTAGACAAATCACGTAAGGAGAGTTAAAAAACGGTTTAGTAGTCTCTCAGTGATATGTGTCAGACACAAAATTGAACGGAGGGTGAAGTAAGTGAGGTACAAAAAAATTAATATTTGAAATCGTGCACAAATCACGTAAAGAGAGCTAAAAAATGGTTTACGAGTCTGTAAGTCTTATGTGTCAGACAACATTGTGTAAAAAATGAACTGAGTGCGAGATACAAAAAAATGAATTTTTTATATAGTGGACAAATCACGTAAAGAGAGTTAAAAAACGGTTTAATAGTCTCTCAGTGATATGTGTCAGACACAAAAAAAAATGAACAGAGTGTGAAGTAAGTGAGGTACAAAAAAAATAATATTTGAAATCGTGCACAAATCACGTAAAGAGAGCTAAAAAATGATTTACGAGTCTGTAAGTGTTATGTTTCAGACAACATTGTGTAAAAGTGAACAGAGTGTGAGATACAAAAAAATGATTTATTTAAATCGTGGACAAATCACGTAAAGAGATTTAAAAAATGGTTTAGTAGTATCTCAGTGATATGTGTCACACACAAAAGTGAACAGAGTGTGAAGTAAGTGAGGTACAAAAAAATTAATATTTGAAATCGTGCACAAATCACGTAAAGAGAGCTAAAAAATGGTTTACGAGTCTGTAAGTGTTATGTGTCAGACAACATTGTGTAAAAGTGAACAGAGTGTGAGATACAAAAAAATGATTTTTTTAAATCGTGGACAAATCACGTAAAGAGAGTTAAAAAACGGTTTAGTAGTCTCTCAGTGATATGTGTCACACACAAAAGTGAACAGAGTGTGAAATAAGTGAGGTACAAAAAAATTAATATTTGAAATCGTGCACAAATCACGTAAAGAGAGCTAAAAAATGGTTTACGAGTCTGTAAGTCTTATGTGTCATTGTGTAAAAGTGAACAGAGTGTGAGATACAAAAAAATGATTTATTGAAATCGTGGAAAAATCACGTAAAGAGAGTTAAAAAATTGTTTAGTAGTATCTCAGTGAAATGTGTCACACACAAAAGTGAACAGAGTGTGAAGTAAGTGAGGTACAAAAAAATTAATATTTGAAATCGTGCACAAATCACGTAAAGAGAGCTAAAAAATGGTTTACGAGTCTGTAAGTGTTATGTGCAGACAACATTGTGTAAAAGTGAATTGAGTGCGATTTACAAAAAAATGATTTTTTTATATAGTGGACAAATCACGTAAAGAGAGTTAAAAAACGGTTTAGTAGTCTCTCAGTGATATGTGTCACACACAAAAGTGAACAGTGTGAAGTAAGTGAGGTACAAAAAAATTAATTTTTGAAATCGTGTACAAATCACGTAAAGAGATCTAAAAAATGGATTACGAGTCTGTAAGTCTTATGTGTCAGACAACATTGTGTAAAAGTGAATTGAGTGCGAGATGCAAAAAAATGAATTTTTTATATAGTGGACAAATCACGTAAAGAGAGTTAAAAAACGGTTTAGTAGGCTCTCTGTGATATGTGTCACACACAAAAGTGAACAGTGTGTGAAGTAAGTGAGGTACAAAAAAAATAATATTTGAAATCGTGCACAAATCACGTAAAGAGAGCTAAAAAATGGTTTACGAGTCTGTAAGTGTTATGTGTCAGACAACATTGTGTAAAAGTGAACAGAGTGTGAGATTCAAAAAAATGATTTTTTGAAATCGTGGACAAATCACGTAAAGAGAGTTAAAAAACGGTATACTAGTCTCTCAGTGATATGTGTCAAACACAATAGTGAACAGAGTGTGAAGTAAGTGAGGTACAAAAAAAATATTATTTGAAATCGTGCACAAATCACGTAAAGAGAGCTAAAAAATGGTTTACGAGTCTGTAAGTGTTATGTGTCAAACAACATTGTATAAAAGTGAACTGAGTGCGAGATACAAAAAAATGAATTTTTTATATAGTGGACAAATCACGTAAAGTGAGTTAAAAAACGGTTTAGTAGTCTTTCAGTGATATGTGTCACACACAAAAGTGAACAGAGGATGAAGTAAGTTAGGTACAAAAAAAATAATATTTGAAATCGTGCACAAATCACGTAAAGAGAGCTAAAAAATGGATTACGAGTCTGTAAGTCTTATGTGTCAGACAACATTGTGTAAAAATGAACTGAGTGCGAGATACAAAAAAATGAATTTTTTATATAGTGGACAAATCATGTAAAGAGAGTTAAAAAACGGTTTAGTAGTCTCTCAGTGATATGTGTCAGACACAAAAGTGAACAGAGTGTGAAGAAAGTGAGGTACAAAAAAATTAATATTTGAAATCGTGCACAAATCACGTAAAGAGAGCTAAAAAATGGTTTACGAGTCTGTAAGTCTTATGTGTCAGACAACATTGTGTAAAAGTTTACAGAGTGTGAGATACAAAAAAATGATTTTTTGAAATCGTGGTCATATCACGTAAAGAGAGTCAAAAAATGGTTTAGTAGTATCTCAGTTATATGTGTCACACACAAAAGTGAACAGAGTGTGAAGTAAGTGAGGTACAAAAAAATTAATATTTGAAACCGTGCACAAATCACGTAAAGAGAACTAAAAAATGGTTTACAAGTCTGTAAGTGTTATGTGTGAGACAACATTGTGTAAAAGTGAACAGAGTGTGAGATACAAAAAAAAGATTATTTTAAATCGTGGACAAATCACGTAGAGTTAAAAAATGGTTATTAGTATCTCAGTGATATGTGTCAGACACAAAAGTGAACAGAGTGTGAAGTAAGTGAGGTACAAAAAAATTATAATTTGAAATCGTGCACAAATCACGTAAAGAGAGCTAAAAAATGGTCTACGAGTCTGTAAGTGTTATTTGTCAGACAACATTGTGTAAAAGTGAACAGAGTGTGAGATACAAAAAAATGATTTTTTGAAATCGTGGACATATCACGTAAATAGAGTTAAAAAATGGTTAGTAGCATCTTAGTGAAATGTGTCGCACACAAAAGTGAACAGAGTGTGAAGTAAGTGAGGTACAAAAAAACTAATATTTGAAATCGTGCACAAATCACGTAAAGAGAGCTAAAAAATGGTTTACGAGTCTGTAAGTGTTATGTGTCAGACAACATTGTGTAAAAGTGAACTGAGTGCGAGATACAAAAAAATGAATTTTTTATATAGTGGACAAATCACGTAAAGAGCGTTAAAAAACGGTTTAGTAGTCTCTCAGTGATATGTGTCAGACACAAAAGTGAACAGAGTGTGAAGTAAGTGAGGTACAAAAAAATTAATACTTGAAATCGTGCACAAATCACGTAAAGAGAGCTAAAAAATGATTTACAAGTCTGTAAGTGTTATGTTTCAGACAACATTGTGTAAAAGTGAACAGAGTGTGAGATACAAAAAAATGATTTATTTAAATCGTGGACAAATCACGTAAAGAGAGTTAAAAAATGGTTCAGTAGTATCTCAGTGATATGTGTCACACACAAAAGTGAACAGAGTGTGAAGTAAGTGAGGTACAAAAAAATTAATATTTGAAATCGTGCACAAATCACGTAAAGAGAGCTAAAAAATGGTTTACGAGTCTGTAAGTGTTATGTGTCAGACAACATTGTGTAAAAGTGAATTGAGTGCGATATACAAAAAAATGAATTTTTTATATAGTGGACAAATCACGTAAAGAGAGTTAAAAACCGGTTTAGTAGTCTCTCAGTGATATGTGTCAGACACAAAAGTGAACAGTGTGAAGTAAGTGAGGTACAAAAAAATTAATATTTGAAATCGTGTACAAATCACGTAAAGAGAGCTAAAAAATGGTTTACGAGTCTGTAAGTGTTATGTGTCAGACAACATTGTGTAAAAGTGAATTGAGTGCGAGATACAAAAAAATGATTTTTTTATATAGTGGACAAATCACGTAAAGAGAGTTAAAAAACGGTTTAGTAGTCTCTCAGTGATATGTGTCACACACAAAAGTGAACAGTGTGTGAAGTAAGTGAGGTACAAAAAAATTAATATTTGAAATCGTGCACAAATCACGTAAAAAGAGCTAAAAAATTGTTTACGAGTCTGTAAGTGTTATGTGTCAGACAACATTGTGTAAAAGTGAACTGAGTGTGAGATACAAAAAAATGACTTTTTGAAATCGTGGACATATCACGTAAAGAGAGTTAAAAAATGGTTTAGTAGTATCTCAGTGAAATGTGTCGCACACAAAAGTGAACAGAGTGTGAAGTAAGTGAGGTACAAAAAAACTAATATTTGAAATCGTGCACAAATCACGTAAAGAGAGCTAAAAAATGGTTTACGAGTCTGTAAGACTTATGTGTCAGACAACATTGTGTAAAAGTGAACAGAGTGTGAGATACTAAAAATGATTTTTTTAAATCGTGGACAAATCACGTAAAGAGAGTTAAAAAACGGTTTAGTAGTCTCTCAGTGATATGTGTCACACACAAAAGTGAACAGAGTGTGAAGTAAGTGAGGTCCAAAAAAATTAATATTTGAAATCGTGCACAAATCACGTAAAGCGAGCTAAAAAATGGTTTACGAGTCTGTAAGTCTTATGTGTCAGACAACATTGTGTAAAAGTGAACAGAGTGTGAGATACAAAAAAATGATTTATTTAAATCGTGGACAAATCACGCAAAGAGAGTTAAAAAATGGTTTAGTAGTATCTCAGTGAAATGTGCCACACACAAAAGTGAACAGAGTGTGAAGTAAGTGAGGTACAAAAAAATTAATATTTGAAATCGTGCACAAATCACGTAAAGAGAGCTAAAAAATGGTTAACGAGTCTGTAAGTGTTATGTGTCAGACAACATTGTGTAAAAGTGAATTAAGTGCGATTTACAAAAAAATGAATTTTTTATATAGTGGACAAATCACGTAAAGAGAGTTAAAAAACGGTTTAGTGGTCTCTCAGTGATATGTGTCAGACACAAAAGTGAACAGTGTGAAGTAAGTGAGGTACAAAAAAATTAATATTTGAAATCGTGTACAAATCACGTAAAGAGAGCTAAAAAATGGTTTACGAGTCTGTAAGTGTTATGTGTCAGACAACATTGTGTAAATGTGAATTGAGTGCGAGATACAAAAAAATGAATTTTTTATATAGTGGACAAATCACGTAAAGAGAGTTAAAAAACGGTTTAGTAGGCTCTCAGTGATATGTGTCACAAACAAAAGTGAACAGTGAGTGAAGTAAGTGAGGTACAAAAAAATTAATATTTGAAATCGTGCACAAATCACGTAAAGAGAGCTAAAATATGGTTTACAAGTCTGTAAGTGTTATGTGTCAGACAACATTGTGTAAAAGTGAACTGAGTGCGAGATACAAAAAAATGAATTTTTTATATAGTGGACAAATCACGTAAAGAGCGTTAAAAAACGGTTTAGTAGTCTCTCAGTGATATGTGTCAGACACAAAAGTGAACAGAGTGTGAAGTAAGTGAGGTACAAAAAAATTAATTTTTGAAATCGTGTACAAATCACGTAAAGAGATCTAAAAAATGGTTTACGAGTCTGTAAGTGTTATGTGTCAGACAACATTGTGTAAAAGTGAATTGAGTGCGAGATACAAAAAAATGAATTTTTTATATAGTGGACAAATCACGTAAAGAGAGTTAAAAAACGGTTTAGTAGGCTCTCTGTGATATGTGTCACAAACAAAAGTGAACAGTGTGTGAAGTAAGTGAGGTACAAAAAAATTAATATTTGAAATCGTGCACAAATCACGTAAAGAGAGCTAAAAAATGGTTTACGAGTCTGTAAGTGTTATGTGTCAGACAACATTGTGTAAAAGTGAACAGAGTGTGAGATTCAAAAAAATGATTTTTTGAAATCGTAGACAAATCACGTAAAGAGAGTTAAAAAACGGTATACTAGTCTCTCAGTGATATGTGTCAAACACAATAGTGAACAGAGTGTGAAGTAAGTGAGGTAAAAAAAAATTAATATTTGAAATCGTGCACAAATCACGTAAAGAGAGCTAAAAAATGGTTTACGAGTCTGTAAGTCTTATGTGTCAGACAACATTGTGTAAAAATGAACTGAGTGCGAGATACAAAAAAATGAATTTTTTATATAGTGGACAAATCATGTAAAGAGAGTTAAAAAACGGTTTAGTAGTCTCTCAGTGATATGTGTCAGACACAAATGTGAACAGAGTGTGAAGAAAGTGAGGTACAAAAAAATTAATATTTGAAATCGTGCACAAATCACGTAAAGAGAGCTAAAAAATGGTTTACGAGTCTGTAAGTCTTATGTGTCAGACAACATTGTGTAAAAGTTTACAGAGTGTGAGATACAAAAAAATGATTTTTTGAAATCGTGGTCATATCACGTAAAGAGAGTCAAAAAATGGTTTAGTAGTATCTCAGTTATATGTGTCACACACAAAAGTGAACAGAGTGTGAAGTAAGTGAGGTACGAAAAAATTAATATTTGAAACCGTGCACAAATCACGTAAAGAGAACTAAAAAATGGTTTACAAGTCTGTAAGTGTTATGTGTGAGACAACATTGTGTAAAAGTGAACAGAGTGTGAGATACAAAAAAAAAGATTATTTTAAATCGTGGACAAATCACGTAGAGTTAAAAAATGGTTATTAGTATCTCAGTGATATGTGTCAGACTCAAAAGTGAACAGAGTGTGAAGTAAGTGAGGTACAAAAAAATTAATATTTGAAATCGTGCACAAATCACGTGAAGAGAGCTAAAAAATGGTCTACGAGTCTGTAAGTGTTATTTTTCAGACAACATTGTGTAAAAGTGAACAGAGTGTGAGATACAAAAAAATGATTTTTTGAAATCGTGGACATATCACGTAAAGAGAGTTAAAAAATGGTTTAGTAGCATCTTAGTGAAATGTGTCGCACACAAAAGTGAACAGAGTGTGAAGTAAGTGAGGTACAAAAAAACTAATATTTGAAATCATGCACAAATCACGTAAAGAGAGCTAAAAAATGGTTTACGAGTCTGTAAGTCTTATGTGTCAGACAACATTGTGTAAAAGTTTACAGAGTGTGAGATACAAAAAAATGATTTTTTGAAATCGTGGTCATATCACGTAAAGAGAGTCAAAAAATGGTTTAGTAGTATCTCAGTTATATGTGTCACACACAAAAGTGAACAGAGTGTGAAGTAAGTGAGGTACAAAAAAATTAATATTTGAAACCGTGCACAAATCACGTAAAGAGAACTAAAAAATGGTTTACAAGTCTGTAAGTGTTATGTGTGAGACAACATTGTGTAAAAGTGAACAGAGTGTGAGATACAAAAAAAAGATTATTTTAAATCGTGGACAAATCACGTAGAGTTAAAAAATGGTTATTAGTATCTCAGTGATATGTGTCAGACACAAAAGTGAACAGAGTGTGAAGTAAGTGAGGTACAAAAAAATTATTATTTGAAATCGTGCACAAATCACGTAAAGAGAGCTAAAAAATGGTCTACGAGTCTGTAAGTGTTATTTGTCAGACAACATTGTGTAAAAGTGAACAGAGTGTGAGATACAAAAAAATGATTTTTTGAAATCGTGGACATATCACGTAAAGAGAGTTAAAAAATGGTTAGTAGCATCTTAGTGAAATGTGTCGCACACAAAAGTGAACAGAGTGTGAAGTAAGTGAGGTACAAAAAAACTAATATTTGAAATCGTGCACAAATCACGTAAAGAGAGCTAAAAAATGGTTTACGAGTCTGTAAGTGTTATGTGTCAGACAACATTGTGTAAAAGTGAACTGAGTGCGAGATACAAAAAAATGAATTTTTTATATAGTGGACAAATCACGTAAAGAGCGTTAAAAAACGGTTTAGTAGTCTCTCAGTGATATGTGTCAGACACAAAAGTGAACAGAGTGTGAAGTAAGTGAGGTACAAAAAAATTAATACTTAAAATCGTGCACAAATCACGTAAAGAGAGCTAAAAAATGATTTACAAGTCTGTAAGTGTTATGTTTCAGACAACATTGTGTAAAAGTGAACAGAGTGTGAGATACAAAAAAATGATTTATTTAAATCGTGGACAAATCACGTAAAGAGAGTTAAAAAATGGTTCAGTAGTATCTCAGTGATATGTGTCACACACAAAAGTGAACAGAGTGTGAAGTAAGTGAGGTACAAAAAAATTAATATTTGAAATCGTGCACAAATCACGTAAAGAGAGCTAAAAAATGGTTTACGAGTCTGTAAGTGTTATGTGTCAGACAACATTGTGTAAAAGTGAATTGAGTGCGATATACAAAAAAATGAATTTTTTATATAGTGGACAAATCACGTAAAGAGAGTTAAAAACCGGTTTAGTAGTCTCTCAGTGATATGTGTCAGACACAAAAGTGAACAGTGTGAAGTAAGTGAGGTACAAAAAAATTAATATTTGAAATCGTGTACAAATCACGTAAAGAGAGCTAAAAAATGGTTTACGAGTCTGTAAGTGTTATGTGTCAGACAACATTGTGTAAAAGTGAATTGAGTGCGAGATACAAAAAAATGATTTTTTTATATAGTGGACAAATCACGTAAAGAGAGTTAAAAAACGGTTTAGTAGTCTCTCAGTGATATGTGTCACACACAAAAGTGAACAGTGTGTGAAGTAAGTGAGGTACAAAAAAATTAATATTTGAAATCGTGCACAAATCACGTAAAAAGAGCTAAAAAATTGTTTACGAGTCTGTAAGTGTTATGTGTCAGACAACATTGTGTAAAAGTGAACTGAGTGTGAGATACAAAAAAATGACTTTTTGAAATCGTGGACATATCACGTAAAGAGAGTTAAAAAATGGTTTAGTAGTATCTCAGTGATATGTGTCGCACACAAAAGTGAACAGAGTGTGAAGTAAGTGAGGTACAAAAAAACTAATATTTGAAATCGTGCACAAATCACGTAAAGAGAGCTAAAAAATGGTTTACGAGTCTGTAAGACTTATGTGTCAGACAACATTGTGTAAAAGTGAACAGAGTGTGAGATACAAAAAATGATTTTTTTAAATCGTGGACAAATCACGTAAAGAGAGTTAAAAAACGGTTTAGTAGTCTCTCAGTGATATGTGTCACACACAAAAGTGAACAGAGTGTGAAGTAAGTGAGGTCCAAAAAAATTAATATTTGAAATCGTGCACAAATCACGTAAAGAGAGCTAAAAAATGGTTTACGAGTCTGTAAGTCTTATGTGTCAGACAACATTGTGTAAAAGTGAACAGAGTGTGAGATACAAAAAAATGATTTATTTAAATCGTGGACAAATCACGCAAAGAGAGTTAAAAAATGGTTTAGTAGTATCTCAGTGAAATGTGCCACACACAAAAGTGAACAGAGTGTGAAGTAAGTGAGGTACAAAAAAATTAATATTTGAAATCGTGCACAAATCACGTAAAGAGAGCTAAAAAATGGTTAACGAGTCTGTAAGTGTTATGTGTCAGACAACATTGTGTAAAAGTGAATTAAGTGCGATTTACAAAAAAATGAATTTTTTATATAGTGGACAAATCACGTAAAGAGAGTTAAAAAACGGTTTAGTGGTCTCTCAGTGATATGTGTCAGACACAAAAGTGAACAGTGTGAAGTAAGTGAGGTACAAAAAAATTAATATTTGAAATCGTGTACAAATCACGTAAAGAGAGCTAAAAAATGGTTTACGAGTCTGTAAGTGTTATGTGTCAGACAACATTGTGTAAATGTGAATTGAGTGCGAGATACAAAAAAATGAATTTTTTATATAGTGGACAAATCACGTAAAGAGAGTTAAAAAACGGTTTAGTAGGCTCTCAGTGATATGTGTCACAAACAAAAGTGAACAGTGAGTGAAGTAAGTGAGGTACAAAAAAATTAATATTTGAAATCGTGCACAAATCACGTAAAGAGAGCTAAAATATGGTTTACAAGTCTGTAAGTGTTATGTGTCAGACAACATTGTGTAAAAGTGAACTGAGTGCGAGATACAAAAAAATGAATTTTTTATATAGTGGACAAATCACGTAAAGAGCGTTAAAAAACGGTTTAGTAGTCTCTCAGTGATATGTGTCAGACACAAAAGTGAACAGAGTGTGAAGTAAGTGAGGTACAAAAAAATTAATTTTTGAAATCGTGTACAAATCACGTAAAGAGATCTAAAAAATGGTTTACGAGTCTGTAAGTGTTATGTGTCAGACAACATTGTGTAAAAGTGAATTGAGTGCGAGATACAAAAAAATGAATTTTTTATATAGTGGACAAATCACGTAAAGAGAGTTAAAAAACGGTTTAGTAGGCTCTCTGTGATATGTGTCACAAACAAAAGTGAACAGTGTGTGAAGTAAGTGAGGTACAAAAAAATTAATATTTGAAATCGTGCACAAATCACGTAAAGAGAGCTAAAAAATGGTTTACGAGTCTGTAAGTGTTATGTGTCAGACAACATTGTGTAAAAGTGAACAGAGTGTGAGATTCAAAAAAATGATTTTTTGAAATCGTGGACAAATCACGTAAAGAGAGTTAAAAAACGGTATACTAGTCTCTCAGTGATATGTGTCAAACACAATAGTGAACAGAGTGTGAAGTAAGTGAGGTACAAAAAAATTAATATTTGAAATCGTGCACAAATCACGTAAAGAGAGCTAAAAAATGGTTTACGAGTCTGTAAGTGTTATGTGTCAAACAACATTGTATAAAAGTGAACTGAGTGCGAGATTCAAAAAAATGAATTTTTTATATAGTGGACAAATCACGTAAAGTGAGTTAAAAAACGGTTTAGTAGTCTTTCAGTGATATGTGTCACACACAAAAGTGAACAGAGGATGAAGTAAGTTAGGTACAAAAAAAATAATATTTGAAATCGTGCACAAATCACGTAAAGAGAGCTAAAAAATGGTTTACGAGTCTGTAAGTCTTATGTGTCAGACAACATTGTGTAAAAATGAACTGAGTGCGAGATACAAAAAAATGAATTTTTTATATAGTGGACAAATCATGTAAAGAGAGTTAAAAAACGGTTTAGTAGTCTCTCAGTGATATGTGTCAGACACAAATGTGAACAGAGTGTGAAGAAAGTGAGGTACAAAAAAATTAATATTTGAAATCGTGCACAAATCACGTAAAGAGAGCTAAAAAATGGTTTACGAGTCTGTAAGTCTTATGTGTCAGACAACATTGTGTAAAAGTTTACAGAGTGTGAGATACAAAAAAATGATTTTTTGAAATCGTGGTCATATCACGTAAAGAGAGTCAAAAAATGGTTTAGTAGTATCTCAGTTATATGTGTCACACACAAAAGTGAACAGAGTGTGAAGTAAGTGAGGTACGAAAAAATTAATATTTGAAACCGTGCACAAATCACGTAAAGAGAACTAAAAAATGGTTTACAAGTCTGTAAGTGTTATGTGTGAGACAACATTGTGTAAAAGTGAACAGAGTGTGAGATACAAAAAAAAAGATTATTTTAAATCGTGGACAAATCACGTAGAGTTAAAAAATGGTTATTAGTATCTCAGTGATATGTGTCAGACTCAAAAGTGAACAGAGTGTGAAGTAAGTGAGGTACAAAAAAATTAATATTTGAAATCGTGCACAAATCACGTAAAGAGAGCTAAAAAATGGTCTACGAGTCTGTAAGTGTTATTTTTCAGACAACATTGTGTAAAAGTGAACAGAGTGTGAGATACAAAAAAATGATTTTTTGAAATCGTGGACATATCACGTAAAGAGAGTTAAAAAATGGTTTAGTAGCATCTTAGTGAAATGTGTCGCACACAAAAGTGAACAGAGTGTGAAGTAAGTGAGGTACAAAAAAACTAATATTTGAAATCGTGCACAAATCACGTAAAGAGAGCTAAAAAATGGTTTACGAGTCTGTAAGTGTTATGTGTCAGACAACATTGTGTAAAAGTGAACTGAGTGCGAGATACAAAAAAATGAATTTTTTATATAGTGGACAAATCACGTAAAGAGCGTTAAAAAACGGTTTAGTAGTCTCTCAGTGATATGTGTCAGACACAAAAGTGAACAGAGTGTGAAGTAAGTGAGGTACAAAAAAATTAATACTTGAAATCGTGCACAAATCACGTAAAGAGAGCTAAAAAATGATTTACAAGTCTGTAAGTGTTATGTTTCAGACAACATTGTGTAAAAGTGAACAGAGTGTGAGATACAAAAAAATGATTTATTTAAATCGTGGACAAATCACGTAAAGAGAGTTAAAAAATGGTTCAGTAGTATCTCAGTGATATGTGTCACACACAAAAGTGAACAGAGTGTGAAGTAAGTGAGGTACAAAAAAATTAATATTTGAAATCGTGCACAAATCACGTAAAGAGAGCTAAAAAATGGTTTACGAGTCTGTAAGTGTTATGTGTCAGACAACATTGTTCAAAAGTGAATTGAGTGCGATATACAAAAAAATGAATTTTTTATATAGTGGACAAATCACGTAAAGAGAGTTAAAAAACGGTTTAGTAGTCTCTCAGTGATATGTGTCAGACACAAAAGTGAACAGTGTGAAGTAAGTGAGGTACAAAAAAATTAATATTTGAAATCGTGCACAAATCACGTAAAGAGAGCTAAAACATGGTTTACGAGTCTGTAAGTGTTATGTGTCAGACAACATTGTGTAAAAGTGAATTGAGTGCGAGATACAAAAAAATGATTTTTTTATATAGTGGACAAATCACGTAAAGAGAGTTAAAAAACGGTTTAGTAGTCTCTCAGTGATATGTGTCACACACAAAACTGAACAGTGTGTGAAGTAAGTGAGGTACAAAAAAATTAATATTTGAAATCGTGCACAAATCACGTAAAAAGAGCTAAAAAATTGTTTACGAGTCTGTAAGTGTTATGTGTCAGACAACATTGTGTAAAAGTGAACTGAGTGTGAGATACAAAAAAATGACTTTTTGAAATCGTGGACATATCACGTAAAGAGAGTTAAAAAATGGTTTAGTAGTATCTCAGTGATATGTGTCGCACACAAAAGTGAACAGAGTGTGAAGTAAGTGAGGTACAAAAAAACTAATATTTGAAATCGTGCACAAATCACGTAAAGAGAGCTAAAAAATGGTTTACGAGTCTGTAAGTCTTATGTGTCAGACAACATTGTGTAAAAGTGAACAGAGTGTGAGATACAAAAAATGATTTTTTTAAATCGTGGACAAATCACGTAAAGAGAGTTAAAAAACGGTTTAGTAGTCTCTCAGTGATATGTGTCACACACAAAAGTGAACAGAGTGTGAAGTAAGTGAGGTCCAAAAAAATTAATATTTGAAATCGTGCACTAATCACGTAAAGAGAGCTAAAAAATGGTTTACGAGTCTGTAAGTCTTAATGTGTCAGACAACATTGTGTAAAAGTGAACAGAGTGTGAGATACAAAAAAATGATTTATTTAAATCGTGGACAAATCACGCAAAGAGAGTTAAAAAATGGTTTAGTAGTATCTCAGTGATATGTGCCACACACAAAAGTGAACAGAGTGTGAAGTAAGTGAGGTACAAAAAAATTAATATTTGAAATCGTGTACAAATCACGTAAAGAGAGCTAAAAAATGGTTTACGAGTCTGTAAGTGTTATGTGTCAGACAACATTGTGTAAAAGTGAATTGAGTGCGAGATACAAAAAAATGAATTTTTTTTATAGTGGACAAATCACGTAAAGAGAGTTAAAAAACGGTTTAGTAGGCTCTCAGTGATATGTGTCACAAACAAAAGTGAACAGTGAGTGAAGTAAGTGAGGTACAAAAAAATTAATATTTGAAATCGTGCACAAATAACGTAAAGAGAGCTAAAATATGGTTTACGAGTCTGTAAGTGTTATGTGTCAGACAACATTGTGTAAAAGTGAACTGAGTGCGAGATACAAAAAAATGAATTTTTTATATAGTGGACAAATCACGAGGAGTTAAAAAACGGTTTAGTAGTCTCTCAGTGATATGTGTCAGACACAAAAGTGAACAGAGTGTGAAGTAAGTGAGGTACAAAAAAAATAATATTTGAAATCGTGCACAAATCACGTAAAGAGAGCTAAAAAATGATTTACGAGTCTGTAAGTTTTATGTTTCAGACAACATTGTGTAAAAGTGAACAGAGTGTGAGATACAAAAAAATGATTTTTTGAAATCGTGGACAAATCACGTAAAGAGAGTTAAAAAAACGGTATACTAGTCTCTCAGTGATATGTGTCAAACACAAAATTGAACAGAGTGTGAAGTAAGTGAGGTACAAAAAAATTAATATTTGAAATCGTGCACAAATCACGTAAAGAGAGCTAAAAAATGGTTTACGAGTATGTAAGTGTTATGTGTCAGACAACATTGTGTAAAAGTGAACAGAGTGTGAGATACAAAAAAATGATTTTTTGAAATCGTGAACAAATCACGTAAAGAGAGTTAAAAAATGGTTTAGGAGTATCTCAGTGATAAGTGTCACACACAAAAGTGAACAGAGTGTGAAGTAAGAGAGGTACAAAAAAATTAATATTTGAAATCGTGCACAAATCACGTAAAGAGAGCTAAAAAATGGTTTACGAGTCTGTAAGTGTTATGTGACAGACAACATTGTGTAAAAGTGAAATGAGTGCGAGATACAAAACAATGATTTTTTTATTTAGTGGACAAATCGAGTAAAGAGAGTTAAAAAACGGTTTAGTAGTCTCTCAGTGATATGTGTCAGACACAAAAGTGAACAGAGTGTGAAGTAAGTGAGGTACAAAAAAATTAATATTTGAAATCGTACACAAATGACGTGAAGAGGGCTAAAAAATGGTTT
Organism: Philonthus spinipes; assembly: GCA_963082785.1. Classification (NCBI taxonomy): domain Eukaryota; kingdom Metazoa; phylum Arthropoda; class Insecta; order Coleoptera; family Staphylinidae; genus Philonthus; species Philonthus spinipes. The sequence continues at coordinate 242,085 of OY720303.1, forward strand.
ACGAGTCTGTAAGTGTTATGTGTCAGACAACATTGTGTAAAAGTGAAAAGAGTGTGAGATACAAAAAATGATTTTTTTATTTAGTGGACAAATCACGTAAAGAGAGTTAAAAAACGGTTTAGTAGTCTCTCAGTGATATGTGTCAGACACAAAAGTGAACAGAGTGTGAACTAAGTGAGGTACAAAAAAATTTATATTTGAAATCGTGCACAAATGACGTGAAGAGGGCTAAAAAATGGTTTACGAGTCTGTAAGTGTTATGTGTCAGACAACATTGTGTAAAAGTGAAAAGAGTGTGAGATACAAAAAATGATTTTTTTATTTAGTGGACAAATCACGTAAAGAGAGTTAAAAAACGGTTTAGTAGTCTCTCAGTGATATGTGTCAGACACAAAAGTGAACAGAGTGTGAAGTAAGTGAGGTACAAAAAAATTAATATTTGAAATCGTGCACAAATGACGTGAAGAGGGCTAAAAAATGGTTTACGAGTCTGTAAGTGTTATGTGACAGACAACATTGTGTAAAAGTGAACAGAGTGTGAGATACAAAAAAATGATTTTTTTAAATCGTGGACAAATCACGTAAAGAGAGTTAAAAAACGGTTTAGTAGTCTCTCAGTGATATGTGTCACACACAAATGTGAACAGAGTGTGAAGTAAGTGAGGTACAAAAAAATTAATATTTGAAATCGTGCACAAATCACGTAAAGAGAGCTAAAAGATGGTTTACGAGTCTGTAAGTGTAATGTGACAGACAACATTGTGTAAAAGTGAAATAAGTGCGAGATACAAAACAATGATTTTTTTATTTAGTGGACAAATCACGTAAAGAGTGTTAAAAAACGGTTTAGTAGTCTCTCAGTGATATGTGTCAGACACAAAAGTGAACAGAGTGTGAAGTAAGTGAGGTACAAAAAAATTAATATTTGAAATCGTGCACAAATCACGTAAAGAGAGCTAAAAAATGGTTTACGAGTCTGTAAGTCTTATGTGTCAGACAACATTGTGTAAAAATGAACTGAGTGCGAGATACAAAAAAATGAATTTTTTGTATAGTGGACAAATCACGTAAAGAGAGTTAAAAAACGGTTTAGTAGTCTCTCAGTGATATGTGTCACACTCAAAAGTGAACAGAGTGTGAAGTAAGTGAGGTACAAAAAAAAATATTTGAAATCGTGCATAAATCACGTAAAGAGAGCTAAAAAATGATTTACGAGTCTGTTAGGGTTATGTTTCAGACAACATTGTGTAAAAGTGAACAGAGTGTGAGATACAAAAAAATGATTTATTTAAATCGTGGACAAATCACGTAAAGGGATTTAAAAAATGGTTTAGTAGTATCTCAGTGATATGTGTCACACACAAAAGTGAACAGAGTGTGAAGTAAGTGAGGTACAAAAAAATTAATATTTGAAATCGTGCACAAATCACGTAAAGAGAGCTAAAAAATGGTTTACGAGTCTGTAAGTGTTATGTGTCAGACAACATTGTGTAAAAGTGAAAAGACTGTGAGATGCAAAAAAATGATTTTTTGAAATCGTAGACATATCACGTAAAGAGAGTTAAGAAATTGTTTAGTAGTATCTCAGTGATATGTGTCAGACACAAAAGTAAACAGAGTGTGAAGTAAGTGAGGTACAAAAAAATTAATATTTGAAATCGTGCACAAATCACGCAAAGAGAGCTAAAAAATGATTTACGAGTCTGTAAGTGTTATGTTTCAGACAACATTGTGTAAAAGTGAACAGAGTGTGAGATACAAAAAAATGATTTTTTGAAATCGTGGACAAATCACGTAGAGTTAAAAAACGGTTTCGTAGTCTCTCAGTGATTAGTGTCAATCACAAAAGTGAACAGAGTCTATAAGTGTTATGTTTCAGACAACATTGTGTAAAAGTGAACAGAGTGTGAGATACAAAAAAATGATTTTTTGAAATCGTGGTCATATCACGTAAAGAGAGTCAAAAAATGGTTTAGTAGTATCTCAGTTATATGTGTCACACACAAAAGTGAACAGAGTGTGAAGTAAGTGAGGTACAAAAAAATTAATATTTGAAACCGTGCACAAATCACGTAAAGAGAACAAAAAAATGGTTTACAAGTCTGTAAGTGTTATGTGTCAGACAACATTGTGTAAAAGTGAACAGAGTGTGAGATACAAAAAAAAGATTATTTTAAATCGTGGACAAATCACGTAGAGTTAAAAAATGGTTATTAGTATCTCAGTGATATGTGTCAGACACAAAAGTGAACAGAGTGTGAAGTAAGTGAGGTACAAAAAAATTAATATTTGAAATCATGCACATATCACGTAAAGAGAGCTAAAAAATGGTTTACAATTCTGTAAGTGTGTCAGACAACATTGTGTAAAAGTGAACAGAGTGTGAGATACAAAAAAAAGATTTTTTGAAATCGTGGACAAATCATGTAAAGAGAGTTAAAAAATGGTTTAGTAGTATCTCAGTGATATGTGTCACACACAAAAGTGAACAGAATGTGAAGTAAGTGAGGTACAAAAAAATTAATATTTGAAATCGTGCACAAATCACTTAAAGAGAGCTAAAAAATGGTTTACGTGTCTGTAAGCGTTATGTGTCAGACAACATTGTGTAAAAGTGAACAGAGTGTGAGATACAAAAAAATGATTTTTTGAAATCGTGGACAAATCACCTAAAGAGAATTAAAAAATGGTTTAGTAGTTTCTCAGTGATATGAGTCACACTCAAAAGTGAACAGAGTGTGAAGTAAGTGAGGTACAAAAAAATTAATATTTGAAACCGTGCACAAATCACGTAAAGAGAACTAAAAAATGGTTTACAAGTCTGTAAGTGTTATGTGTCAGACAACATTGTGTAAAAGTGAACAGAGTGTGAGATACAAAAAAAAGATTATTTTAAATCGTGGACAAATCACGTAGAGTTAAAAAATGGTTATTAGTATCTCAGTGATATGTGTCAGACACAAAAGTGAACAGAGTGTGAAGTAAGTGAGGTACAAAAAAATTAATATTTGAAATCATGCACATTTCACGTAAAGAGAGCTAAAAAATGGTTTACAATTCTGTAAGTGTTATGTGTCAGACAACATTGTGTAAAAGTGAACAGAGTGTGAGATACAAAAAAATATTTTTTTGAAATCGTGGACAAATCACGTAAAGAGAGTTAAAAAACGGTTTTGTAGTCTCTCAGTGATATGTGTCAGACACAAAAGTAAACAGAGTGTGAAGTAAGAGAGGTACAAAAGAATTAATATTTGAAATCGTGCACAAATCACGTAAAGAGAGCTAAAAAATGGTTTACGAGTCTGTAAGTATTATGTTTCAGACAACATTGTGTAATAGTGAACAGAGTGTGAGATACAAAAAAATTATTTTTTGAAATCGTGGACAAATCACGTAAAGAGAATTAAAAAATGGTTTAGTAGTATCTCAGTGATATGTGTCACACTCAAAAGTGAACAGAGTGTGAAGTAAGTGAGGTACAAAAAAATTAATATTTGAAATCGTGCACAAATCACGTAAAGAGAGCTAAAAAATGGTTTACGAGTCTGTAAGTGTTATGTGTCAGACAACATTGTGTAAAAGTGAAATGAGTGCGAGATACAAAAAAATGATTTTTTTATTTAGTGGACAAATCATGTAAAGACAGTTAGAAAACGGTTTAGTAGTCTCTCAGTGATATGTGTCAGACACAAAAGTGAACAGAGTGTGAAGTAAGTGAGGTACAAAAAAATTAATATTTGAAATCGTGCGCAAATCACGTAAAGAGAGCTAAAAAATGATTTAAGAGTCTGTAAGTGTTATGTTTCAGACAACATTATGTAAAAGTGAACAGAGTGTGAGATACAAAAAATGATTTTTTGAAATCGTGGACATATCACGTAAAGAGAGTTAAAAAATGGTTTAGTAGTATCTCAGTGATATATGTCGCACACAAAAGTGAACAGAGTGTGAAGTAAGTGAGGTACAAAAAAACTAATATTTGAAATCGTGCACAAATCACGTAAAGAGAGCTAAAAAATGGTTTACGAGTCTGTAAGTGTTATGTGTCAGACAACATTGTGTAAAAGTGAACAGAGTGTGAGATACAAAAAAATGATTTTTTTAAATCGTGGACAAATCACGTAAAGAGAGTTAAAAAACGGTTTAGTAGTCTCTCAGTGATATGTGTCACACACAAAAGTGAACAGAGTGTGAAGTAAGTGAGGTACAAAAATATTAATATTTGAAATCGTGCACAAATCACGTAAAGAGAGCTAAAAAATGGTTTACGAGTCTGTAAGTCTTATGTGTCAGACAACATAGTGTAAAAGTGAACAGAGTGTGAGATACAAAAAAATGATTTATTTAAATCGTTGACAAATCACGTAAAGAGAGTTAAAAAATGGTTTAGTAGTATCTCAGTGATATGTGTCACACACAAAAGTGAACAGAGTGTGAAGTAAGTGAGGTACAAAAAAATTAATATTTGAAATCGTGCACAAATCACGTAAAGAGAGCTAAAAAATGGTTTACGAGTCTGTAAGTGTTATGTGTCAGACAACATTGTGTAAAAGTGAATTGAGTGGGATTTACAAAAAAATGAATTTTTTATATAGTGGACAAATCACGTAAAGAGAGTTAAAAAACGGTTTAGTGGTCTCTCAGTGATATGTGTCAGAAACAAAAGTGAACAGTGTGAAGTAAGTGAGGTACAAAAAAATTAATTTTTGAAATCGTGTATAAATCACGTAAAGAGAGCTAAAAAATGGTTTACGAGTCTGTAAGTGTTATGTGTCAGACAACATTGTGTAAAAGTGAATTGAGTGCGAGATACAAAAAAATGAATTTTTTATATAGTGGACAAATCACGTAAAGAGAGTTAAAAAACGGTTTAGTAGGCTCTCAGTGATATGTGTCACACACAAAAGTAAACAGTGAGTGAAGTAAGTGAGGTACAAAAAAATTAATATTTGAAATCGTGCACAAATCACGTAAAGAGAGCTAAAAAATGGTTTACGAGTCTGTAAGTGTTATGTGTCAAACAACATTGTATAAAAGTGAACTGAGTGCGAGATACAAAAAAATGATTTTTTTATATAGTGGACAAATCATGTAAAGAGAGTTAAAAAACGGTTTAGTAGTCTCTCAGTGATATGTGTCACACACAAAAGTGAACAGAGGATGAAGTAAGTTAGGTACAAAAAAATTAATATTTGAAATCGTGCACAAATCACGTAAAGAGAGCTAAAAAATGGTTTACGAGTCTGTAAGTCTTATGTGTCAGACAACATTGTGTAAAAATGAACTGAGTGCGAGATACAAAAAAATGAATTTTTTATATAGTGGACAAATCATGTAAAGAGAGTTAAAAAACGGTTTAGTAGTCTCTCAGTGATTTGTGTCAGACACAAAAGTGAACAGAGTGTGAAGAAAGTGAGGTACAAAAAAATTAATATTTGAAATCGTGCACAAATCACGTAAAGAGAGCTAAAAAATGATTTACGAGTCTGTAAGTGTTATGTTTCAGACAACATTGTGTAAAAGTGAACAGAGTGTAAGATACAAAAAAATGATTTATTTAAATCGTGGACAAATCACGTAAAGAGATTTAAAAAATGGTTTAGTAGTATCTCAGTGATATGTGTCAGACACAAAAGTGAACAGAGTGTGAAGTAAGTGAGGTACAAAAAAATTAATATTTGAAATCGTGCACAAATCACGTAAAGAGAGCTAAAAAATGGTTTACGAGTCTGTAAGTGTTATGTGTCAGACAACATTGTGTAAAAGTGAATTGAGTGCGAGATACAAAAAAATGATTTTTTTATATAGTGGACAAATCACGTAAAGAGAGTTAAAAAACGGTTTAGTAGTCTCTCAGTGATATGTGTCAGACACAAAAGTAAACAGAGTGTGAAGTAAGTGAGGTACAAAAAAATTAATTTTTGAAATCGTGCACAAATCACGCAAAGAGAGCTAAAAAATGATTTACGAGTCTGTAAGTGTTATGTTTCAGACAACATTGTGTAAAAGTGAACAGAGTGTGAGATACAAAAAAATGATTTTTTGAAATCGTGGACAAATCACGTAGAGTTAAAAAACGGTTTAGTAGTCTCTCAGTGATTAGTGTCAATCACAAAAGTGAACAGAGTCTATAAGTGTTATATTTCAGACAACATTGTGTAAAAGTGAACAGAGTGTGAGATACAAAAAAATGATTTTTTGAAATCGTGGTCATATCACGTAAAGAGAGTCAAAAAATGGTTTAGTAGTATCTCAGTTATATGTGTCACACACAAAAGTGAACAGAGTGTGAAGTAAGTGAGGTACAAAAAAATTAATATTTGAAACCGTGCACAAATCACGTAAAGAGAACTAAAAAATGGTTTACAAGTCTGTAAGTGTTATGTGTCAGACAACATTGTGTAAAAGTGAACAGAGTGTGAGATACAAAAAAAAGATTATTTTAAATCGTGGACAAATCACGTAGAGTTAAAAAATGGTTATTAGTATCTCAGTGATATGTGTCAGACACAAAAGTGAACAGAGTGTGAAGTAAGTGAGGTACAAAAAAATTAATATTTGAAATCATGCACATATCACGTAAAGAGAGCTAAAAAATGGTTTACAATTCTTTAAGTGTTATGTGTCAGACAACATTGTGTAAAAGTGAACAGAGTGTCAGATACAAAAAAAATATTTTTTTGAAATCGTGGACAAATCACGTAAAGAGAGTTAAAAAACGGTTTAGTAGTCTCTCAGTGATATGTGTCAGACACAAAAGTGAACAGAGTGTGAAGTAAGTGAGGTACAAAAAAATTAATATTTGAAATCGTGCACAAATCACGTAAAGAGAGCTACAAAATGGTTTACGAGTCTGTAAGTGTTATGTGTCAGACAACATTGTGTAAAAGTGAACAGAGTGTGAGATACAAAAAAATGATTTTTTGAAATCGTAGACATATCACGTAAAGAGAGTTAATAAATTGTTTAGTAGTATCTCAGTGATATGTGTCACACACAAAAGTGAACAGAGTGTGAAGTAAGTGAGGTACAAAAAAATTAATATTTGAAATCGTGCACAAATCACGTAAAGAGAGCTAAAAAATGGTTTACGAATCTGTAAGTGTTATGTGTCAAACAACATTGTATAAAAGTGAACTGAGTGCGAGATACAAAAAAACGAATTTTTTATATAGTTGACAAATCACGTAAAGTGAGTTAAAAAACGGTTTAGTAGTCTTTCAGTGATATGTGTCACACACAAAAGTGAACAGAGTGTGAAGTAAGTGAGGTACAAAAAAATTAATATTTGAAATCGTGCACAAATCACGTAAAGAGAGCTAAAAAATGGTTTACGAGTCTGTAAGTCTTATGTGTCAGACAACGTTGTGTAAAAATGAACTGAGTGCGAGATACAAAAAAATGAATTTTTTATATAGTGGACAAATCACGTAAAGAGAGTTAAAAAACGGTTTAGTAGTCTCTCAGTGATATGTGTCAGACACAAAAGTGAATAGAGTGTGAAGTAAGTGAGGTACAAAAAAATTAATATTTGAAATCGTGCACAAATCACGTAAAGAGAGCTAAAAAATGATTTACGAGTCTGTAAGTGTTATGTTTCAGACAACATTGTGTAAAAGTGAACAGAGTGTGAGATACAAAAAAATGAGTTATTTAAATCGTGGACAAATCACGTAAAGAGATTTAAAAAATGGTTTAGTAGTATCTCAGTGATATGTGTCACATACAAAAGTGAACAGAGTGTGAAGTAAGTGAGGTACAAAAAAATTAATTTTTGAAATTGTGCACAAATCACGTAAAGAGAGCTAAAAAATGGTTTGCGAGTCTGTAAGTGTTATGTGTCAGACAGCATTGTGTAAAAGTGAATTGAGTGCGATTTACAAAAAAAATGAATTTTTTATATAGTGGACAAATCACGTAAAGAGAGTTAAAAAACGGTTTAGTAGTCTCTCAGTGATATGTGTCAGACACAAAAGTGAACAGTGTGAAGTAAGTGAGGTACAAAAAAATTAATTTTTGAAATCGTGTACAAATCACGTAAAGAGAGCTAAAAAATGGTTTACGAGTCTGTAAGTGTTATGTGTCAGACAACATTGTGTAAAAGTGAATTGAGTGCGAGATACAAAAAAATGATTTATTTAAATCGTGGACAAATCACGTAAAGAGATTTAAAAAATGGTTTAGTAGTATCTCAGTGATATGTGTCACACACAAAAGTGAACAGAGTGTGAAGTAAGTGAGGTACAAAAAAATTAATATTTGAAATCGTGCACAAATCACGTAAAGAGAGCTAAAAAATGGTTTACGAGTCTGTAAGTGTTATGTGTCAGACAACATTGTGTAAAAGTGAAAAGACTGTGAGATACAAAAAAATGATTTTTTGAAATCGTGGACATATCACGTAAAGAGAGTTAAAAAACGGTATACTAGTCTCTCAGTGATATGTGTCAAACACAATGGTGAACAGAGTGTGAAGTAAGTGAGGTACAAAAAAACTTATATTTGAAATCGTGCACAAATCACGTAAAGAGAGCTAAAAAATGGTTTACGAGTCTGTAAGTCTTATGTGTCAGTCAAAATTGTGTTAAAGTGAACAGAGTGTGAGATACAAAAAAATGATTTTTTGAAATCGTGGACATATCACGTAAAGAGAGTTAAAAAATGGTTTAGTGGTATCTCAGTGATATGTGTCGCACACAAAAGTGAACAGAGTGTGAAGTAAGTGAGGTACAAAAAAACTTATATTTGAAATCGTGCACAAATCACGTAAAGAGAGCTAAAAAATGGTTTACGAGTCTGTAAGTCTTATGTGTCAGACAACATTGTGTAAAAGTGAACAGAGTGTGAGATACAAAAAAATGATTTATTTAAATCGTGGACAAATCACGTAAAGAGAGTTAAAAAATGGTTTAGTAGTATCTCAGTGATATGTGTCACACACAAAAGTGAACAGAGTGTGAAGTAAGTGAGGTACAAAAAAATTAATATTTGAAATCGTGTACAAATCACGTAAAGAGAGCTAAAAAATGGTTTACGAGTCTGTAAGTGTTATGTGTCAGACAACATTGTGTAAAAGTGAATTGAGTGCGATTTACAAAAAAATGAATTTTTTATATAGTGGACAAATCACGTAAAGAGAGTTAAAAAACGGTTTAGTAGTCTCTCAGTGATATGTGTCAGACACAAAAGTGAACAGTGTGAAGTAAGTGAGGTACAAAAAAATTAATTTTTGAAATCGTGTTCAAATCACGTAAAGAGAGCTAAAAAATGGTTTACGAGTCTGTAAGTGTTATGTGTCAGACAACATTGTGTAAAAGTGAATTGAGTGCGAGATACAAAAAAATGAATTTTTTATATAGTGGACAAATCACGTAAAGAGAGTTAAAAAACGGTTTAGTAGGCTCTCTGTGATACGTGTCACACACAAAAGTGAACAGTGTGTGAAGTAAGTGAGGTACAAATAAATTAATATTTGAAATCGTGCACAAATCACGTAAAGAGAGCTAAAAAATGGTTTACGAGTCTGTAAGTGTGATGTGTCAGACAACATTGTGTAAAAGTGAACAGAGTGTGAGATACAAAAAAATGATTTTTTGAAATCGTGGACAAATCACCTAAAGAGAATTAAAAAATGGTTTAGTAGTTTCTCAGTGATATGAGTCACACTCAAAAGTGAACAGAGTGTGAAGTAAGTGAGGTACAAAAAAATTAATATTTGAAACCGTGCACAAATCACGTAAAGAGAACTAAAAAATGGTTTACAAGTCTGTAAGTGTTATGTGTCAGACAACATTGTGTAAAAGTGAACAGAGTGTGAGATACAAAAAAAAGATTATTTTAAATCGTGGACAAATCACGTAGAGTTAAAAAGTGGTTATTAGTATCTCAGTGATATGTGTCAGACACAAAAGTGAACAGAGTGTGAAGTAAGTGAGGTACAAAAAAATTAATATTTGAAATCATGCACATTTCACGTAAAGAGAGCTAAAAAATGGTTTACAATTCTGTAAGTGTTATGTGTCAGACAACATTGTGTAAAAGTGAACAGAGTGTGAGATACAAAAAAATATTTTTTTGAAATCGTGGACAAATCACGTAAAGAGAGTTAAAAAACGGTTTTGTAGTCTCTCAGTGATATGTGTCAGACACAAAAGTAAACAGAGTGTGAAGTAAGAGAGGTACAAAAGAATTAATATTTGAAATCGTGCACAAATCACGTAAAGAGAGCTAAAAAATGGTTTACGAGTCTGTAAGTATTATGTTTCAGACAACATTGTGTAATAGTGAACAGAGTGTGAGATACAAAAAAATTATTTTTTGAAATCGTGGACAAATCACGTAAAGAGAATTAAAAAATGGTTTAGTAGTATCTCAGTGATATGTGTCACACTCAAAAGTGAACAGAGTGTGAAGTAAGTGAGGTACAAAAAAATTAATATTTGAAATCGTGCACAAATCACGTAAAGAGAGCTAAAAAATGGTTTACGAGTCTGTAAGTGTTATGTGTCAGACAACATTGTGTAAAAGTGAAATGAGTGCGAGATACAAAAAAATGATTTTTTTATTTAGTGGACAAATCATGTAAAGACAGTTAGAAAACGGTTTAGTAGTCTCTCAGTGATATGTGTCAGACACAAAAGTGAACAGAGTGTGAAGTAAGTGAGGTACAAAAAAATTAATATTTGAAATCGTGCACAAATCACGTAAAGAGAGCTAAAAAATGATTTAAGAGTCTGTAAGTGTTATGTTTCAGACAACATTATGTAAAAGTGAACAGAGTGTGAGATACAAAAAATGATTTTTTGAAATCGTGGACATATCACGTAAAGAGAGTTAAAAAATGGTTTAGTAGTATCTCAGTGATATATGTCGCACACAAAAGTGAACAGAGTGTGAAGTAAGTGAGGTACAAAAAAACTAATATTTGAAATCGTGCACAAATCACGTAAAGAGAGCTAAAAAATGGTTTACGAGTCTGTAAGTGTTATGTGTCAGACAACATTGTGTAAAAGTGAACAGAGTGTGAGATACAAAAAAATGATTTTTTTAAATCGTGGACAAATCACGTAAAGAGAGTTAAAAAACGGTTTAGTAGTCTCTCAGTGATATGTGTCACACACAAAAGTGAACAGAGTGTGAAGTAAGTGAGGTACAAAAATATTAATATTTGAAATCGTGCACAAATCACGTAAAGAGAGCTAAAAAATGGTTTACGAGTCTGTAAGTCTTATGTGTCAGACAACATAGTGTAAAAGTGAACAGAGTGTGAGATACAAAAAAATGATTTATTTAAATCGTTGACAAATCACGTAAAGAGAGTTAAAAAATGGTTTAGTAGTATCTCAGTGATATGTGTCACACACAAAAGTGAACAGAGTGTGAAGTAAGTGAGGTACAAAAAAATTAATATTTGAAATCGTGCACAAATCACGTAAAGAGAGCTAAAAAATGGTTTACGAGTCTGTAAGTGTTATGTGTCAGACAACATTGTGTAAAAGTGAATTGAGTGGGATTTACAAAAAAATGAATTTTTTATATAGTGGACAAATCACGTAAAGAGAGTTAAAAAACGGTTTAGTGGTCTCTCAGTGATATGTGTCAGAAACAAAAGTGAACAGTGTGAAGTAAGTGAGGTACAAAAAAATTAATTTTTGAAATCGTGTATAAATCACGTAAAGAGAGCTAAAAAATGGTTTACGAGTCTGTAAGTGTTATGTGTCAGACAACATTGTGTAAAAGTGAATTGAGTGCGAGATACAAAAAAATGAATTTTTTATATAGTGGACAAATCACGTAAAGAGAGTTAAAAAACGGTTTAGTAGGCTCTCAGTGATATGTGTCACACACAAAAGTAAACAGTGAGTGAAGTAAGTGAGGTACAAAAAAATTAATATTTGAAATCGTGCACAAATCACGTAAAGAGAGCTAAAAAATGGTTTACGAGTCTGTAAGTGTTATGTGTCAAACAACATTGTATAAAAGTGAACTGAGTGCGAGATACAAAAAAATGATTTTTTTATATAGTGGACAAATCACGTAAAGAGAGTTAAAAAACGGTTTAGTAGTCTCTCAGTGATATGTGTCAGACACAAAAGTGAACAGAGTGTGAAGTAAGTGAGGTACAACAAAATTAATATTAGAAATCTTGCACAAATCACGTAAAGAGAGCTAAAAAATGGTTTACGTGTCTGTAAGTGTTAAGTGTCAGACAACATTGTGTAAAAGTGAAAAGAGTGTGAGATACAAAAAAATGATTTTTTTATTTAGTGGACAAATCACGTAAAGAGAGTTAAAAACGGTTTAGTAGTCTCTCAGTGATATGTTTCACACACAAAAGTGAACAGAGTGTGAAGTAAGTGAGGTACAAAAAAATTAATATTTGAAATCGTGCACAAATCACGTAAAGAGAGCTAAAAAAATGGTTTACGAGTCTGTAAGTGTTATGTGTCAGACAAATTTGAATAAAAGTGAACTGAGTGCGAGATACAAAAAAATGAATTTTTTATATAGTGGACAAATCACGTAAAGAGAGTTAAAAAACGGTTTAGTAGTCTCTCAGTGATATTTGTCACACACAAAAGTGAACAGTGTGTGAAGTAAGTGAGGTACAAAAAAATTAATATTTGAAATCGTGCACAAATCACGTAAAGAGAGCTAAAAAATGGTTTACGAGTCTGTAAGTGTTATGTGTCAAACAACATTGTATAAAAGTGAACTGAGTGCGAGATACAAAAAAATGATTTTTTTATATAGTGGACAAATCATGTAAAGAGAGTTAAAAAACGGTTTAGTAGTCTCTCAGTGATATGTGTCACACACAAAAGTGAACAGAGGATGAAGTAAGTTAGGTACAAAAAAATTAATATTTGAAATCGTGCACAAATCACGTAAAGAGAGCTAAAAAATGGTTTACGAGTCTGTAAGTCTTATGTGTCAGACAACATTGTGTAAAAATGAACTGAGTGCGAGATACAAAAAAATGATTTTTTTATATAGTGGACAAATCATGTAAAGAGAGTTAAAAAACGGTTTAGTAGTCTCTCAGTGATTTGTGTCAGACACAAAAGTGAACAGAGTGTGAAGAAAGTGAGGTACAAAAAAATTAATATTTGAAATCGTGCACAAATCACGTAAAGAGAGCTAAAAAATGATTTACGAGTCTGTAAGTGTTATGTTTCAGACAACATTGTGTAAAAGTGAACAGAGTGTAAGATACAAAAAAATGATTTATTTAAATCGTGGACAAATCACGTAAAGAGATTTAAAAAATGGTTTAGTAGTATCTCAGTGATATGTGTCAGACACAAAAGTGAACAGAGTGTGAAGTAAGTGAGGTACAAAAAAATTAATATTTGAAATCGTGCACAAATCACGTAAAGAGAGCTAAAAAATGGTTTACGAGTCTGTAAGTGTTATGTGTCAGACAACATTGTGTAAAAGTGAATTGAGTGCGAGATACAAAAAAATGATTTTTTTATATAGTGGACAAATCACGTAAAGAGAGTTAAAAAACGGTTTAGTAGTCTCTCAGTGATATGTGTCAGACACAAAAGTAAACAGAGTGTGAAGTAAGTGAGGTACAAAAAAATTAATTTTTGAAATCGTGCACAAATCACGCAAAGAGAGCTAAAAAATGATTTACGAGTCTGTAAGTGTTATGTTTCAGACAACATTGTGTAAAAGTGAACAGAGTGTGAGATACAAAAAAATGATTTTTTGAAATCGTGGACAAATCACGTAGAGTTAAAAAACGGTTTAGTAGTCTCTCAGTGATTAGTGTCAATCACAAAAGTGAACAGAGTCTATAAGTGTTATGTTTCAGACAACATTGTGTAAAAGTGAACAGAGTGTGAGATACAAAAAAATGATTTTTTGAAATCGTGGTCATATCACGTAAAGAGAGTCAAAAAATGGTTTAGTAGTATCTCAGTTATATGTGTCACACACAAAAGTGAACAGAGTGTGAAGTAAGTGAGGTACAAAAAAATTAATATTTGAAACCGTGCACAAATCACGTAAAGAGAACTAAAAAATGGTTTACAAGTCTGTAAGTGTTATGTGTCAGACAACATTGTGTAAAAGTGAACAGAGTGTGAGATACAAAAAAAAGATTATTTTAAATCGTGGACAAATCACGTAGAGTTAAAAAATGGTAATTAGTATCTCAGTGATATGTGTCAGACACAAAAGTGAACAGAGTGTGAAGTAAGTGAGGTACAAAAAAATTAATATTTGAAATCATGCACATATCACGTAAAGAGAGCTAAAAAATGGTTTACAATTCTGTAAGTGTTATGTGTCAGACAACATTGTGTAAAAGTGAACAGAGTGTCAGATACAAAAAAAATATTTTTTTGAAATCGTGGACAAATCACGTAAAGAGAGTTAAAAAACGGTTTAGTAGTCTCTCAGTGATATGTGTCAGACACAAAAGTGAACAGAGTGTGAAGTAAGTGAGGTACAAAAAAATTAATATTTGAAATCGTGCACAAATCACGTAAAGAGAGCTAAAAAATGGTTTACGAGTCTGTAAGTGTTATGTGTCAGACAACATTGTGTAAAAGTGAACAGAGTGTGAGATACAAAAAAATGATTTTTTGAAATCGTAGACATATCACGTAAAGAGAGTTAAAAAACGGTTTAGTAGTCTCTCAGTGATATGTGTCAGACACAAAAGTGAACAGAGTGTGAAGTAAGTGAGGTACAAAAAAATTAATATTTGAAATCGTGCACAAATCACGTAAAGAGAGCTAAAAAATGGTTTACGAATCTGTAAGTGTTATGTGTCAAACAACATTGTATAAAAGTGAACTGAGTGCGAGATACAAAAAAACGAATTTTTTATATAGTTGACAAATCACGTAAAGTGAGTTAAAAAACGGTTTAGTAGTCTTTCAGTGATATGTGTCACACACAAAAGTGAACAGAGTGTGAAGTAAGTGAGGTACAAAAAAATTAATATTTGAAATCGTGCACAAATCACGTAAAGAGAGCTAAAAAATGGTTTACGAGTCTGTAAGTCTTATGTGTCAGACAACGTTGTGTAAAAATGAACTGAGTGCGAGATACAAAAAAATGAATTTTTTATATAGTGGACAAATCACGTAAAGAGAGTTAAAAAACGGTTTAGTAGTCTCTCAGTGATATGTGTCAGACACAAAAGTGAACAGAGTGTGAAGTAAGTGAGGTACAAAAAAATTAATATTTGAAATCGTGCACAAATCACGTAAAGAGAGCTAAAAAATGATTTACGAGTCTGTAAGTGTTATGTTTCAGACAACATTGTGTAAAAGTGAACAGAGTGTGAGATACAAAAAAATGAGTTATTTAAATCGTGGACAAATCACGTAAAGAGATTTAAAAAATGGTTTAGTAGTATCTCAGTGATATGTGTCACATACAAAAGTGAACAGAGTGTGAAGTAAGTGAGGTACAAAAAAATTAATTTTTGAAATTGTGCACAAATCACGTAAAGAGAGCTAAAAAATGGTTTGCGAGTCTGTAAGTGTTATGTGTCAGACAGCATTGTGTAAAAGTGAATTGAGTGCGATTTACAAAAAAAATGAATTTTTTATATAGTGGACAAATCACGTAAAGAGAGTTAAAAAACGGTTTAGTAGTCTCTCAGTGATATGTGTCAGACACAAAAGTGAACAGTGTGAAGTAAGTGAGGTACAAAAAAATTAATTTTTGAAATCGTGTACAAATCACGTAAAGAGAGCTAAAAAATGGTTTACGAGTCTGTAAGTGTTATGTGTCAGACAACATTGTGTAAAAGTGAATTGAGTGCGAGATACAAAAAAATGATTTATTTAAATCGTGGACAAATCACGTAAAGAGATTTAAAAAATGGTTTAGTAGTATCTCAGTGATATGTGTCACACACAAAAGTGAACAGAGTGTGAAGTAAGTGAGGTACAAAAAAATTAATATTTGAAATCGTGCACAAATCACGTAAAGAGAGCTAAAAAATGGTTTACGAGTCTGTAAGTGTTATGTGTCAGACAACATTGTGTAAAAGTGAAAAGACTGTGAGATACAAAAAAATGATTTTTTGAAATCGTGGACATATCACGTAAAGAGAGTTAAAAAACGGTATACTAGTCTCTCAGTGATATGTGTCAAACACAATGGTGAACAGAGTGTGAAGTAAGTGAGGTACAAAAAAACTTATATTTGAAATCGTGCACAAATCACGTAAAGAGAGCTAAAAAATGGTTTACGAGTCTGTAAGTCTTATGTGTCAGACAAAATTGTGTTAAAGTGAACAGAGTGTGAGATACAAAAAAATGATTTTTTGAAATCGTGGACATATCACGTAAAGAGAGTTAAAAAATGGTTTAGTGGTATCTCAGTGATATGTGTCGCACACAAAAGTGAACAGAGTGTGAAGTAAGTGAGGTACAAAAAAACTTATATTTGAAATCGTGCACAAATCACGTAAAGAGAGCTAAAAAATGGTTTACGAGTCTGTAAGTCTTATGTGTCAGACAACATTGTGTAAAAGTGAACAGAGTGTGAGATACAAAAAAATGATTTATTTAAATCGTGGACAAATCACGTAAAGAGAGTTAAAAAATGGTTTAGTAGTATCTCAGTGATATGTGTCACACACAAAAGTGAACAGAGTGTGAAGTAAGTGAGGTACAAAAAAATTAATATTTGAAATCGTGTACAAATCACGTAAAGAGAGCTAAAAAATGGTTTACGAGTCTGTAAGTGTTATGTGTCAGACAACATTGTGTAAAAGTGAATTGAGTGCGATTTACAAAAAAATGAATTTTTTATATAGTGGACAAATCACGTAAAGAGAGTTAAAAAACGGTTTAGTAGTCTCTCAGTGATATGTGTCAGACACAAAAGTGAACAGTGTGAAGTAAGTGAGGTACAAAAAAATTAATTTTTGAAATCGTGTACAAATCACGTAAAGAGAGCTAAAAAATGGTTTACGAGTCTGTAAGTGTTATGTGTCAGACAACATTGTGTAAAAGTGAATTGAGTGCGAGATACAAAAAAATGAATTTTTTATATAGTGGACAAATCACGTAAAGAGAGTTAAAAAACGGTTTAGTAGGCTCTCTGTGATACGTGTCACACACAAAAGTGAACAGTGTGTGAAGTAAGTGAGGTACAAATAAATTAATATTTGAAATCGTGCACATATCACGTAAAGAGAGCTAAAAAATGGTTTACGAGTCTGTAAGTATGATGTGTCAGACAACATTGTGTAAAAGTGAACAGAGTGTGAGATACAAAAAAATGATTTTTTGAAATCGTGGACAAATCACGTAAAGAGAGTTAAAAAACGGTATACTAGTCTCTCAGTGATATGTGTCAAACACAATGGTGAACAGAGTGTGAAGTAAGTGAGGTACAAAAAAATTAATATTTGAAATCGTGCACAAATCACGTAAAGAGAGCTAAAAAATGGTTTACGAGTCTGTAAGTGTTATGTGACAGACAACATTGTGTAAAAGTGAAATGAGTGCGAGATACAAAACAATGATTTTTTTATTTAGTAGACAAATCACGTAAAGAGAGTTAAAAAACGGTTTAGTAGTCTCTCAGTGATATGTGTCAGACACAAAAGTAAACAGAGTGTGAAGTAAGAGAGGTACAAAAGAATTAATATTTGAAATCGTGCACAAATCACGTAAAGAGAGCTAAAAAATGGTTTACGAGTCTGTAAGTATTATGTTTCAGACAACATTGTGTAATAGTGAATAGAGTGTGAGATACAAAAAAATTATTTTTTGAAATCGTGGACAAATCACGTAAAGAGAATTAAAAAATGGTTTAGTAGTATCTCAGTGATATGTGTCACACTCAAAAGTGAACAGAGTGTGAAGTAAGTGAGGTACAAAAAAATTAATATTTGAAATCGTGCACAAATCACGTAAAGAGAGCTAAAAAATGGTTTACGAGTCTGTAAGTGTTATGTGTCAGACAACATTGTGTAAAAGTGAAATGAGTGCGAGATACAAAAAAATGATTTTTTTATTTAGTGGACAAATCATGTAAAGACAGTTAGAAAACGGTTTAGTAGTCTCTCAGTGATATGTGTCAGACACAAAAGTGAACAGAGTGTGAAGTAAGTGAGGTACAAAAAAATTAATATTTGAAATCGTGCACAAATCACGTAAAGAGAGCTAAAAAATGATTTAAGAGTCTGTAAGTGTTATGTTTCAGACAACATTATGTAAAAGTGAACAGAGTGTGAGATACAAAAAATGATTTTTTGAAATCGTGGACATATCACGTAAAGAGAGTTAAAAAATGGTTTAGTAGTATCTCAGTGATATATGTCGCACACAAAAGTGAACAGAGTGTGAAGTAAGTGAGGTACAAAAAAACTAATATTTGAAATCGTGCACAAATCACGTAAAGAGAGCTAAAAAATGGTTTACGAGTCTGTAAGTGTTATGTGTCAGACAACATTGTGTAAAAGTGAACAGAGTGTGAGATACAAAAAAATGATTTTTTTAAATCGTGGACAAATCACGTAAAGAGAGTTAAAAAACGGTTTAGTAGTCTCTCAGTGATATGTGTCACACACAAAAGTGAACAGAGTGTGAAGTAAGTGAGGTACAAAAATATTAATATTTGAAATCGTGCACAAATCACGTAAAGAGAGCTAAAAAATGGTTTACGAGTCTGTAAGTCTTATGTGTCAGACAACATAGTGTAAAAGTGAACAGAGTGTGAGATACAAAAAAATGATTTATTTAAATCGTTGACAAATCACGTAAAGAGAGTTAAAAAATGGTTTAGTAGTATCTCAGTGATATGTGTCACACACAAAAGTGAACAGAGTGTGAAGTAAGTGAGGTACAAAAAAATTAATATTTGAAATCGTGCACAAATCACGTAAAGAGAGCTAAAAAATGGTTTACGAGTCTGTAAGTGTTATGTGTCAGACAACATTGTGTAAAAGTGAATTGAGTGGGATTTACAAAAAAATGAATTTTTTATATAGTGGACAAATCACGTAAAGAGAGTTAAAAAACGGTTTAGTGGTCTCTCAGTGATATGTGTCAGAAACAAAAGTGAACAGTGTGAAGTAAGTGAGGTACAAAAAAATTAATTTTTGAAATCGTGTATAAATCACGTAAAGAGAGCTAAAAAATGGTTTACGAGTCTGTAAGTGTTATGTGTCAGACAACATTGTGTAAAAGTGAATTGAGTGCGAGATACAAAAAAATGAATTTTTTATATAGTGGACAAATCACGTAAAGAGAGTTAAAAAACGGTTTAGTAGGCTCTCAGTGATATGTGTCACACACAAAAGTAAACAGTGAGTGAAGTAAGTGAGGTACAAAAAAATTAATATTTGAAATCGTGCACAAATCACGTAAAGAGAGCTAAAAAATGGTTTACGAGTCTGTAAGTGTTATGTGTCAAACAACATTGTATAAAAGTGAACTGAGTGCGAGATACAAAAAAATGATTTTTTTATATAGTGGACAAATCATGTAAAGAGAGTTAAAAAACGGTTTAGTAGTCTCTCAGTGATATGTGTCACACACAAAAGTGAACAGAGGATGAAGTAAGTTAGGTACAAAAAAATTAATATTTGAAATCGTGCACAAATCACGTAAAGAGAGCTAAAAAATGGTTTACGAGTCTGTAAGTCTTATGTGTCAGACAACATTGTGTAAAAATGAACTGAGTGCGAGATACAAAAAAATGATTTTTTTATATAGTGGACAAATCATGTAAAGAGAGTTAAAAAACGGTTTAGTAGTCTCTCAGTGATTTGTGTCAGACACAAAAGTGAACAGAGTGTGAAGAAAGTGAGGTACAAAAAAATTAATATTTGAAATCGTGCACAAATCACGTAAAGAGAGCTAAAAAATGATTTACGAGTCTGTAAGTGTTATGTTTCAGACAACATTGTGTAAAAGTGAACAGAGTGTAAGATACAAAAAAATGATTTATTTAAATCGTGGACAAATCACGTAAAGAGATTTAAAAAATGGTTTAGTAGTATCTCAGTGATATGTGTCAGACACAAAAGTGAACAGAGTGTGAAGTAAGTGAGGTACAAAAAAATTAATATTTGAAATCGTGCACAAATCACGTAAAGAGAGCTAAAAAATGGTTTACGAGTCTGTAAGTGTTATGTGTCAGACAACATTGTGTAAAAGTGAATTGAGTGCGAGATACAAAAAAATGATTTTTTTATATAGTGGACAAATCACGTAAAGAGAGTTAAAAAACGGTTTAGTAGTCTCTCAGTGATATGTGTCAGACACAAAAGTAAACAGAGTGTGAAGTAAGTGAGGTACAAAAAAATTAATTTTTGAAATCGTGCACAAATCACGCAAAGAGAGCTAAAAAATGATTTACGAGTCTGTAAGTGTTATGTTTCAGACAACATTGTGTAAAAGTGAACAGAGTGTGAGATACAAAAAAATGATTTTTTGAAATCGTGGACAAATCACGTAGAGTTAAAAAACGGTTTAGTAGTCTCTCAGTGATTAGTGTCAATCACAAAAGTGAACAGAGTCTATAAGTGTTATGTTTCAGACAACATTGTGTAAAAGTGAACAGAGTGTGAGATACAAAAAAATGATTTTTTGAACTCGTGGTCATATCACGTAAAGAGAGTCAAAAAATGGTTTAGTAGTATCTCAGTTATATGTGTCACACACAAAAGTGAACAGAGTGTGAAGTAAGTGAGGTACAAAAAAATTAATATTTGAAACCGTGCACAAATCACGTAAAGAGAACTAAAAAATGGTTTACAAGTCTGTAAGTGTTATGTGTCAGACAACATTGTGTAAAAGTGAACAGAGTGTGAGATACAAAAAAAAGATTATTTTAAATCGTGGACAAATCACGTAGAGTTAAAAAATGGTAATTAGTATCTCAGTGATATGTGTCAGACACAAAAGTGAACAGAGTGTGAAGTAAGTGAGGTACAAAAAAATTAATATTTGAAATCATGCACATATCACGTAAAGAGAGCTAAAAAATGGTTTACAATTCTGTAAGTGTTATGTGTCAGACAACATTGTGTAAAAGTGAACAGAGTGTCAGATACAAAAAAAATATTTTTTTGAAATCGTGGACAAATCACGTAAAGAGAGTTAAAAAACGGTTTAGTAGTCTCTCAGTGATATGTGTCAGACACAAAAGTGAACAGAGTGTGAAGTAAGTGAGGTACAAAAAAATTAATATTTGAAATCGTGCACAAATCACGTAAAGAGAGCTAAAAAATGGTTTACGAGTCTGTAAGTGTTATGTGTCAGACAACATTGTGTAAAAGTGAACAGAGTGTGAGATACAAAAAAATGATTTTTTGAAATCGTAGACATATCACGTAAAGAGAGTTAAAAAACGGTTTAGTAGTCTCTCAGTGATATGTGTCAGACACAAAAGTGAACAGAGTGTGAAGTAAGTGAGGTACAAAAAAATTAATATTTGAAATCGTGCACAAATCACGTAAAGAGAGCTAAAAAATGGTTTACGAATCTGTAAGTGTTATGTGTCAAACAACATTGTATAAAAGTGAACTGAGTGCGAGATACAAAAAAACGAATTTTTTATATAGTTGACAAATCACGTAAAGTGAGTTAAAAAACGGTTTAGTAGTCTTTCAGTGATATGTGTCACACACAAAAGTGAACAGAGTGTGAAGTAAGTGAGGTACAAAAAAATTAATATTTGAAATCGTGCACAAATCACGTAAAGAGAGCTAAAAAATGGTTTACGAGTCTGTAAGTCTTATGTGTCAGACAACGTTGTGTAAAAATGAACTGAGTGCGAGATACAAAAAAATGATTTATTTAAATCGTGGACAAATCACGTAAAGAGATTTAAAAAATGGTTTAGTAGTATCTCAGTGATATGTGTCACACACAAAAGTGAACAGAGTGTGAAGTAAGTGAGGTACAAAAAAATTAATATTTGAAATCGTGCACAAATCACGTAAAGAGAGCTAAAAAATGGTTTACGAGTCTGTAAGTGTTATGTGTCAGACAACATTGTGTAAAAGTGAAAAGACTGTGAGATACAAAAAAATGATTTTTTTATATAGTGGACAAATCACGTAAAGAGAGTTAAAAAACGGTTTAGTAGTCTCTCAGTGATATGTGTCAGACACAAAAGTGAACAGTGTGAAGTAAGTGAGGTACAAAAAAATTAATTTTTGAAATCGTGTACAAATCACGTAAAGAGAGCTAAAAAATGGTTTACGAGTCTGTAAGTGTTATGTGTCAGACAACATTGTGTAAAAGTGAATTGAGTGCGAGATACAAAAAAATGATTTATTTAAATCGTGGACAAATCACGTAAAGAGATTTAAAAAATGGTTTAGTAGTATCTCAGTGATATGTGTCACACACAAAAGTGAACAGAGTGTGAAGTAAGTGAGGTACAAAAAAATTAATATTTGAAATCGTGCACAAATCACGTAAAGAGAGCTAAAAAATGGTTTACGAGTCTGTAAGTGTTATGTGTCAGACAACATTGTGTAAAAGTGAAAAGACTGTGAGATACAAAAAAATGATTTTTTGAAATCGTGGACATATCACGTAAAGAGAGTTAAAAAACGGTATACTAGTCTCTCAGTGATATGTGTCAAACACAATGGTGAACAGAGTGTGAAGTAAGTGAGGTACAAAAAAACTTATATTTGAAATCGTGCACAAATCACGTAAAGAGAGCTAAAAAATGGTTTACGAGTCTGTAAGTCTTATGTGTCAGACAAAATTGTGTTAAAGTGAACAGAGTGTGAGATACAAAAAAATGATTTTTTGAAATCGTGGACATATCACGTAAAGAGAGTTAAAAAATGGTTTAGTGGTATCTCAGTGATATGTGTCGCACACAAAAGTGAACAGAGTGTGAAGTAAGTGAGGTACAAAAAAACTTATATTTGAAATCGTGCACAAATCACGTAAAGAGAGCTAAAAAATGGTTTACGAGTCTGTAAGTCTTATGTGTCAGACAACATTGTGTAAAAGTGAACAGAGTGTGAGATACAAAAAAATGATTTATTTAAATCGTGGACAAATCACGTAAAGAGAGTTAAAAAATGGTTTAGTAGTATCTCAGTGATATGTGTCACACACAAAAGTGAACAGAGTGTGAAGTAAGTGAGGTACAAAAAAATTAATATTTGAAATCGTGTACAAATCACGTAAAGAGAGCTAAAAAATGGTTTACGAGTCTGTAAGTGTTATGTGTCAGACAACATTGTGTAAAAGTGAATTGAGTGCGATTTACAAAAAAATGAATTTTTTATATAGTGGACAAATCACGTAAAGAGAGTTAAAAAACGGTTTAGTAGTCTCTCAGTGATATGTGTCAGACACAAAAGTGAACAGTGTGAAGTAAGTGAGGTACAAAAAAATTAATTTTTGAAATCGTGTACAAATCACGTAAAGAGAGCTAAAAAATGGTTTACGAGTCTGTAAGTGTTATGTGTCAGACAACATTGTGTAAAAGTGAATTGAGTGCGAGATACAAAAAAATGAATTTTTTATATAGTGGACAAATCACGTAAAGAGAGTTAAAAAACGGTTTAGTAGGCTCTCTGTGATACGTGTCACACACAAAAGTGAACAGTGTGTGAAGTAAGTGAGGTACAAATAAATTAATATTTGAAATCGTGCACATATCACGTAAAGAGAGCTAAAAAATGGTTTACGAGTCTGTAAGTGTGATGTGTCAGACAACATTGTGTAAAAGTGAACAGAGTGTGAGATACAAAAAAATGATTTTTTGAAATCGTGGACAAATCACGTAAAGAGAGTTAAAAAACGGTATACTAGTCTCTCAGTGATATGTGTCAAACACAATGGTGAACAGAGTGTGAAGTAAGTGAGGTACAAAAAAATTAATATTTGAAATCGTGCACAAATCACGTAAAGAGAGCTAAAAAATGGTTTACGAGTCTGTAAGTGTTATGTGACAGACAACATTGTGTAAAAGTGAAATGAGTGCGAGATACAAAACAATGATTTTTTTATTTAGTAGACAAATCACGTAAAGAGAGTTAAAAAACGGTTTAGTAGTCTCTCAGTGATATGTGTCAGACACAAAAGTGAACAGTGTGAAGTAAGTGAGGTACAAAAAAATTAATATTTGAAATCGTGTACAAATCACGTAAAGAGAGCTAAAAAATGGTTTACGAGTCTGTAAGAGTTATGTGTCAGAAAACATTGTGTAAAAGTGAATTGAGTGCGAGATACAAAAAAATGAATTTTTTATATAGTGGACAAATCACGCAAAGAGAGTTAAAAAACGGTTTAGTAGTCTCTCAGAGATATGTGTCACACACAAAAGTGAACAGTGTGTTAAGTAAGTGAGGTACAAAAAAATTAATATTTGAAATCGTGCACAAATCACGTAAAGAGAGCTAAAAAATGGTTTACGAGTCTGTAAGTGTGATGTGTCAGACAACATTGTGTTAAAGTGAACAGAGTGTGAGATACAACAAAATGATTTTTTGAAATCGTGGACATATCACGTAAAGAGAGTTAAAAAATGGTTTAGTGGTATCTCAGTGATATGTGTCGCACACAAAAGTGAACAGAGTGTGAAGTAAGTGAGGTACAAAAAAACTAATATTTGAAATCGTGCACAAATCACGTAAAGAGAGCTAAAAAATAGTTTACGAGTCTGTAAGTCTTATGTGTCAGACAACATTGTGTAAAAGTGAACAGAGTGTGAGATACAAAAAAATGATTTATTTAAATCGTGGACAAATCACGTAAAGAGAGTTAAAAAATGGTTTAGTAGTATCTCAGTGATATGTGTCACACACAAAAGTGAACAGAGTGTGAAGTAAGTGAGGTACAAAAAAATTAATATTTGAAATCGTGCACAAATCACGTTGAGAGAGCTAAAAAATGGTTTACGAGTCTGTAAGTGTTATGTGTCAGACAACATTGTGTAAAAGTGAATTGAGTGCGATTTACAAAAAAATGAATTTTTTATATAGTGGACAAATCACGTAAAGAGAGTTAAAAAACGGTTTAGTAGTCTCTCAGTGATATGTGTCAGACACAAAAGTGAACAGTGTGAAGTAAGTGAGGTACAAAAAAATTAATTTTTGAAATCGTGTACAAATCACGTAAAGAGAGCTAAAAAATGGTTTACGAGTCTGTAAGTGTTATGTGTCAGACAACATTGTGTAAAAGTGAATTGAGTGCGAGATACAAAAAAATGAATTTTTTATATAGTGGACAAATCACGTAAAGAGAGTTAAAAAACGGTTTAGTAGGCTCTCTGTGATATGTGTCACACACAAAAGTGAACAGTGTGTGAAGTAAGTGAGGTACAAAAAAATTAATATTTGAAATCGTGCACAAATCACGTAAAGAGAGCTAAAAAATGGTTTACGAGTCTGTAAGTGTGATGTGTCAGACAACATTGTGTAAAAGTGAACAGAGTGTGAGATACAAAAAAATGATTTTTTGAAATCGTGGACAAATCACGTAAAGAGAGTTAAAAAACGGTATACTAGTCTCTCAGTGATATGTGTCAAACACAATAGTGAACAGAGTGTGAAGTAAGTGAGGTACAAAAAAATTAATATTTGAAATCGTGCACAAATCACGTAAAGAGAGCTAAAAAATGGTTTACGAGTCTGTAAGTGTTATGTGTCAAACAACATTGTATAAAAGTGAACTGAGTGCGAGATACAAAAAAATGAATTTTTTATATAGTGGACAAATCACGTAAAGTAAGTTAAAAAACGGTTTAGTAGTCTTTCAGTGATATGTGTCACACACAAAAGTGAACAGAGGATGAAGTAAGTTAGGTACAAAAAAATTAATATTTGAAATCGTGCACAAATCACGTAAAGAGAGCTAAAAAATGGTTTACGAGTCTGTAAGTCTTATGTGTCAGACAACATTGTCTAAAAGTGAACTGAGTGCGAGATACAAAAAAATGATTTTTTTATATAGTGGACAAATCACGTAAAGAGAGTTAAAAAACGGTTTAGTAGTCTCTCAGTGATATGTGTCAGACACAAAAGTAAACAGAGTGTGAAGTAAGTGAGGTACAAAAAAATTAATATTTGAAATCGTGCACAAATCACGCAAAGAGAGCTAAAAAATGATTTACGTGTCTGTAAGTGTTATGTTTCAGACAACATTGTGTAAAAGTGAACAGAGTGTGAGATACAAAAAAATGATTTTTTGAAATCGTGGTCATATCACGTAAAGAGAGTCAAAAAATGGTTTAGTAGTACCTCAGCTATATGTGTCACACACAAAAGTGAACAGAGTGTGAAGTAAGTGAGGTACAAAAAAATTAATATTTGAAACCGTGCACAAATCACGTAAAGAGAACTAAAAAATGGTTTACAAGTCTGTAAGTGTTATGTGTCAGACAACATTGTGTAAAAGTGAACAGAGTGTGAGATACAAAAAATAGATTATTTTAAATCGTGGACAAATCACGTAGAGTTAAAAAATGGTTATTAGTATCTCAGTGATATGTGTCAGACACAAAAGTGAACAGAGTGTGAAGTAAGTGAGGTACAAAAAAATTAATATTTGAAATCATGCACATATCACATAAAGAGAGCTAAAAAATTGTTTACAATTCTGTAAGTGTTATGTGTCAGACAACATTGTGTAAAAGTGAACAGAGTGTGAGATACAAAATAATATTTTTTTGAAATCGTGGACAAATCACGTAAAGAGAGTTAAAAAACGGTTTAGTAGTCTCTCAGTGATATGTGTCAGACACAAAAGTAAACAGAGTGTGAAGTAAGTGAGGTACAAAAGAATTAATATTTGAAATCGTGCACAAATCACGTAAAGAGAGCTAAAAAATGGTTTACGAGTCTGTAAGTGTAATGTTTCAGACAACATTGTGTAATAGTGAACAGAGTGTGAGATTCAAAAAAAAGATTTTTTGAAATCGTGGACATATCACGTAAAGAGAGTTAAAAAATGGTTTAGTAGTATCTCAGTGATATGTGTCACACTCAAAAGTGAACAGAGTGTGAAGTAAGTGAGGTACAAAAAAATTAATATTTGAAATCGTGCACAAATCACGTAAAGAGAGCTAAAAAATGGTTTACGAGTCTGTAAGTGTTATGTGTCAGACAACATTGTGTAAAAGTGAAATGAGTGCGAGATACAAAAAAAATGATTTTTTTATTTAGTGGACAAATCATGTAAAGACAGTTAGAAAACGGTTTAGTAGTCTCTCAGTGATATGTGTCAGACACAAAAGTGAACAGAGTGTGAAGTAAGTGAGGTACAAAAAAATTAATATTTGAAATCGTGCACAAATCACGCAAAGAGAGCTAAAAAATGGTTTACGAGTCTGTAAGTCTTATGTGTCAGACAACATTGTGTAAAAGTGAACTGAGTGCGAGCTACAAAAAAATGAATTTTTATAAAGTGGACAAATCACGTAAAGAGAGTTAAAAAACGGTTTAGTAGTCTCTCAGTGATATGTGTCACACACAAAAGTGAACAGTGTGTGAAGTAAGTGAAAGACAAAAAAATTATTATTTGAAATCGTGCACAAATCACGTAAAGAGAGCTAAAAAATGGTTTACTAGTCAGTAAGTGTTATGCGTCAGACAACATTGTGTAAAAGTGAAATGAGTGCGAGATACAAAAAAATGAATTTTTTATATAGTGGACAAATCACGTAAAGAGAGTTAAAAAACGGTTTAGTAGTCTCTCAGTGATATGTGTCAGACACAAAAGTGAACAGAGTGTGAAGTAAGTGAGGTACAAAAAAAATTAATATTTGAAATCGTGCACAAATCACGTAAAGAGAGCTAAAAAATGATTTACGAGTCTGTAAGTGTTATGTTTCAGACAACATTGTGTAAAAGTGAACAGAGTGTGAGATACAAAAAAATGATTTTTTGAAATCGTGGACAAATCACGTAAAGAGAGTTAAAAAATGGTTTAGTAGTATCTCAGTGAAATGTGTCACACACAAAAGTGAACAGAGTGTGAAGTAAGTGAGGTACAAAAAAATTAATATTTGAAATCGTGCACAAATTACGTAAAGAGAGCTAAAAAATGGTTTACGAGTCTGTAAGTGTTATGTGACAGACAACATTGTGTAAAAGTGAAATGAGTGCGAGATACTAAAAAATGATTTTTTTATTTAGTGGACAAATCACGTAAAGAGAGTTAAAAAACGGTTTAGTAGTCTCTCAGTGATATGTGTCAGACACAAAAGTGAACAGAGTGTGAAGTAAGTGAGGTACAAAAAAACTAATATTTGAAATCGTGCACAAATCTCGTAAAGAGATCTAAAAAATGGTTTACGAGTCTGTAAGTCTTATGTGTCAGACAACATTGTGTAAAAGTGAACAGAGTGTGAGATACAAAAAAATGATTTTTTTAAATCGTGGACAAATCTCGTAAAGAGAGTTAAAAAACGGTTTAGTAGTCTCTCAGTGATATGTGTCACACACAAAAGTGAACAGAGTGTGAAGTAAGTGAGGTACAAAAAAATTAATATTTGAAATCGTGCACAAATCACGTAAAGAGAGCTAAAAAATGATTTACGAGTCTGTAGGTGTTATGTTTCAGACAACATTGTGTAAAAGTGAACAGAGTGTGAGATACAAAAAAATGATTTATTTAAATCGTGGACAAATCACGTAAAGAGATTTAAAAAATGGTTTAGTAGTATCTCAGTGATATGTGTCACACACAAAAGTGAACAGAGTGTGAAGTAAGTGAGGTACAAAAAAATTAATATTTGAAATCGTGCACAAATCACGTAAAGAGAGCTAAAAAATGGTTTACGAGTCTGTAAGTGTTATGTGTCAGACAACATTGTGTAAAAGTGAAATGAGTGCGAGATACAAAAAAATGATTTTTTTATTTAGTGGACAAATCACGTAAAGAGAGTTAAAAAACGGTTTAGTAGTCTCTCAGTGATATGTGTCAGACACAAAAGTGAACAGAGTGTGAAGTAAGTGAGGTACAAAAAAATTAATATTTGAAATCGTGCGCAAATCACGTAAAGAGAGCTAAGAAATGATTTAAGAGTCTGTAAGTGTTATGTTTCAGACAACATTATGTAAAAGTGAACAGAGTGTGAGATACAAAAAAATGATTTTTTGAAATCGTGGACAAATCACGTAAAGAGAGTTAAAAAACGGTTTAGTAGTCTCTCAGTGATATGTGTCAGACACAAAAGTGAACAGTGTGAAGTAAGTGAGGTACAAAAAAATTAATATTTAAAATCGTGTACAAATCACGTAAAGAGAGCTAAAAAATGGTTTACGAGTCTGTAAGAGTTATGTGTCAGACAACATTGTGTAAAAGTGAATTGAGTGCGAGATACAAAAAAAAATGAATTTTTTATATAGTGGACAAATCACGTAAAGAGAGTTAAAAAACGGTTTAGTAGTCTCTCAGTGATATGTGTCACACACAAAAGTGAACTGTGTGTTAAGTAAGTGAGGTACAAAAAAATTAATATTTGAAATCGTGCACAAATCACGTAAAGAGAGCTAAAAAATGGTTTACGAGTCTGTAAGTGTTATGTGTCAGACAACATTGTGTAAAAGTGTACAGAGTGTGAGATACAAAAAAATGATTTTTTGAAATCGTGGACATATCACGTAAAGAGAGTTAAAAAATGGTTTAGTAGAATCTCAGTGATATATGTCGCACACAAAAGTGAACATAGTGTGAAGAAAGTGAGGTACAAAAAAACTAATATTTGAAATCGTGCACAAATCACGTAAAGAGAGCTAAAAAATGGTTTACGAGTCTGTAAGTGTTATGTGTCAGACAACATTGTGTAAAAGTGAACAGAGTGTGAGATACAAAAAAATGATTTTTTTAAATCGTGGACAAATCACGTAAAGAGAGTTAAAAAACGGTTTAGTAGTCTCTCAGTGATATGTGTCACACACAAAAGTGAACAGAGTGTGAAGTAAGTGAGGTACAAAAAAATTAATATTTGAAATCGTGCACAAATCACGTAAAGAGAGCTAAAAAATGATTTACGAGTCTGTAAGTGTTATGTTTCAGACAACATTGTGTAAAAGTGAACAGAGTGTGAGATACAAAAAAATGATTTATTTAAATCGTGGACAAATCACGTAAAGAGATTTAAAAAATGGTTTAGTAGTATCTCAGTGATATGTCACACACAAAAGTGAACAGAGTGTGAAGTAAGTGAGGTACAAAAAAATTAATATTTGAAATCGTGCACAAATCACGTAAAGAGAGCTAAAAAATGGTTTACGAGTCTGTAAGTGTTATGTGTCAGACAACATTGTGTAAAAGTGAAAAGACTGTGAGATACAAAAAAATGATTTTTTGAAATCGTGGACATATCACGTAAAGAGAGTTAAGAAATTGTTTAGTAGTATCTCAGTGATATGTGTCACACACAAAAGTGAATAGAGTGTGAAGTAAATGAGGTACAAAAAAATTAATATTTGAAATCGTGCACAAATCACGTAAAGAGAGCTAAAAAATGGTTTACGAGTCTGTAAGTGTTATGTGTCAGACAACATTGTGTAAAAGTGAAATGAGTGCGAGATACAAAAAAATGATTTTTTTATTTAGTGGACAAATCACGTAAAGAGAGTTAAAAAACGGTTTAGTAGTCTCTCAGTGATATGTGTCAGACACAAAAGTGAACAGTGTGAAGTAAGTGAGGTACAAAAAAATTAATATTTAAAATCGTGTACAAATCACGTAAAGAGAGCTAAAAAATGGTTTACGAGTCTGTAAGAGTTATGTGTCAGACAACATTGTGTAAAAGTGAATTGAGTGCGAGATACAAAAAAAATGAATTTTTTATATAGTGGACAAATCACGTAAAGAGAGTTAAAAGACGGTTTAGTAGTCTCTTAGTGATATGTGTCACACACAAAAGTGAACTGTGTGTTAAGTAAGTGAGGTACAAAAAAATTAATATTTGAAATCGTGCACAAATCACGTAAAGAGAGCTAAAAAATGGTTTACGAGTCTGTAAGTGTTATGTGTCAGACAACATTGTGTAAAAGTGTACAGAGTGTGAGATACAAAAAAATGATTTTTTGAAATCGTGGACATATCACGTAAAGAGAGTTAAAAAATGGTTTAGTAGTATCTCAGTGATATATGTCGCACACAAAAGTGAACAGAGTGTGAAGAAAGTGAGGTACAAAAAAACTAATATTTGAAATCGTGCACAAATCACGTAAAGAGAGCTAAAAATGGTTTACGAGTCTGTAAGTGTTATGTGTCAGACAACATTGTGTAAAAGTGAACAGAGTGTGATACAAAAAAATGATTTTTTTAAATCGTGGACAAATCACGTAAAGAGAGTTAAAAAACGGTTTAGTAGTCTCTCAGTGATATGTGTCACACACAAAAGTGAACAGAGTGTGAAGTAAGTGAGGTACAAAAAAATTAATATTTGAAATCGTGCACAAATCACGTAAAGAGAGCTAAAAAATGGTTTACGAGTCTGTAAGTCTTATGTGTCAGACAACATTGTGTAAAAGTGAACAGAGTGTGAGATACAAAAAAATGATTTATTTAAATCTTGGACAAATCACGTAAAGAGAGTTAAAAAATGGTTTAGTAGTATCTCAGTGATATGTGTCACACACAAAAGTGAACAGAGTGTAAAGTAAGTGAGGTACAAAAAAATTAATATTTGAAATCGTGCACAAATCACATAAAGAGAGCTAAAAAATGGTTTACGAGTCTGTAGGTGTTATGTTTCGGACAACATTGTGTAAAAGTGAATTGAGTGCGATTTACAAAAAAAATGAATTTTTTATATAGTGGACAAATCACGTAAAGAGAGTTAAAAAACGGTTTAGTAGTCTCTCAGTGATATGTGTCAGACACAAAAGTGAACAGAGTGTGAAGAAAGTGAGGTACAAAAAAATTAATATTTGAAATCGTGCACAAATCACGTAAAGAGAGCTAAAAAATGGTTTACGAGTCTGTAAGTGTTATGTGTCAGACAACATTGTCTAAAAGTGAACTGAGTGCGAGATACAAAAAAATGATTTTTTTATATAGTGGACAAATCACGTAAAGAGAGTTAAAAAACGGTTTAGTAGTCTCTCAGTGATATGTGTCAGACACAAAAGTAAACAGAGTGTGAAGTAAGTGAGGTACAAAAAAATTAATATTTGAAATCGTGCACAAATCACGCAAAGAGAGCTAAAAAATGATTTACGTGTCTGTAAGTGTTATGTTTCAGACAACATTGTGTAAAAGTGAACAGAGTGTGAGATACAAAAAAATGATTTTTTGAAATCGTGGTCATATCACGTAAAGAGAGTCAAAAAATGGTTTAGTAGTACCTCAGCTATATGTGTCACACACAAAAGTGAACAGAGTGTGAAGTAAGTGAGGTACAAAAAAATTAATATTTGAAACCGTGCACAAATCACGTAAAGAGAACTAAAAAATGGTTTACAAGTCTGTAAGTGTTATGTGTCAGACAACATTGTGTAAAAGTGAACAGAGTGTGAGATACAAAAAAAAGATTATTTTAAATCGTGGACAAATCACGTAGAGTTAAAAAATGGTTATTAGTATCTCAGTGATATGTGTCAGACACAAAAGTGAACAGAGTGTGAAGTAAGTGAGGTACAAAAAAATTAATATTTGAAATCATGCACATATCACGTAAAGAGAGCTAAAAAATGGTTTACAATTCTGTAAGTGTTATGTGTCAGACAACATTGTGTAAAAGTGAACAGAGTGTGAGATATAAAAAAATGATTTTTTGAAATCGTGGACAAATCACGTAAAGAGAGTTAAAAAATGGTTTAGTAGTATCTCAGTGAAATGTGTCACACACAAAAGTGAACAGAGTGTGAAGTAAGTGAGGTACAAAAAAATTAATATTTGAAATCGTGCACAAATTACGTAAAGAGAGCTAAAAAATGGTTTACGAGTCTGTAAGTGTTATGTGACAGACAACATTGTGTAAAAGTGAAATGAGTGCGAGATACTAAAAAATGATTTTTTTATTTAGTGGACAAATCACGTAAAGAGAGTTAAAAAACGGTTTAGTAGTATCTCAGTGATATGTGTCACACTCAAAAGTGAACAGAGTGTGAAGTAAGTGAGGTACAAAAAAATTAATATTTGAAATCGTGCACAAATCACGTAAAGAGAGCTAAAAAATGGTTTACGAGTCTGTAAGTGTTATGTGTCAGACAACATTGTGTAAAAGTGAAATGAGTGCGAGATACAAAAAAAATGATTTTTTTATTTAGTGGACAAATCATGTAAAGACAGTTAGAAAACGGTTTAGTAGTCTCTCAGTGATATGTGTCAGACACAAAAGTGAACAGAGTGTGAAGTAAGTGAGGTACAAAAAAATTAATATTTGAAATCGTGCACAAATCAAGCAAAGAGAGCTAAAAAATGGTTTACGAGTCTGTAAGTCTTATGTGTCAGACAACATTGTGTAAAAGTGAACTGAGTGCGAGCTACAAAAAAATGAATTTTTATAAAGTGGACAAATCACGTAAAGAGAGTTAAAAAACGGTTTAGTAGTCTCTCAGTGATATGTGTCACACACAAAAGTGAACAGTGTGTGAAGTAAGTGAAAGACAAAAAAATTATTATTTGAAATCGTGCACAAATCACGTAAAGAGAGCTAAAAAATGGTTTACTAGTCAGTAAGTGTTATGCGTCAGACAACATTGTGTAAAAGTGAAATGAGTGCGAGATACAAAAAAATGAATTTTTTATATAGTGGACAAATCACGTAAAGAGAGTTAAAAAACGGTTTAGTAGTCTCTCAGTGATATGTGTCAGACACAAAAGTGAACAGAGTGTGAAGTAAGTGAGGTACAAAAAAAATTAATATTTGAAATCGTGCACAAATCACGTAAAGAGAGCTAAAAAATGATTTACGAGTCTGTAAGTGTTATGTTTCAGACAACATTGTGTAAAA
Source organism: Philonthus spinipes (assembly GCA_963082785.1). Classification (NCBI taxonomy): domain Eukaryota; kingdom Metazoa; phylum Arthropoda; class Insecta; order Coleoptera; family Staphylinidae; genus Philonthus; species Philonthus spinipes. The sequence continues at coordinate 275,970 of OY720303.1, forward strand.
GTGAACAGAGTGTGAGATACAAAAAAATGATTTTTTGAAATCGTGGACAAATCACGTAAAGAGAGTTAAAAAATGGTTTAGTAGTATCTCAGTGAAATGTGTCACACACAAAAGTGAACAGAGTGTGAAGTAAGTGAGGTACAAAAAAATTAATATTTGAAATCGTGCACAAATTACGTAAAGAGAGCTAAAAAATGGTTTACGAGTCTGTAAGTGTTATGTGACAGACAACATTGTGTAAAAGTGAAATGAGTGCGAGATACTAAAAAATGATTTTTTTATTTAGTGGACAAATCACGTAAAGAGAGTTAAAAAACGGTTTAGTAGTCTCTCAGTGATATGTGTCAGACACAAAAGTGAACAGAGTGTGAAGTAAGTGAGGTACAAAAAAACTAATATTTGAAATCGTGCACAAATCTCGTAAAGAGATCTAAAAAATGGTTTACGAGTCTGTAAGTCTTATGTGTCAGACAACATTGTGTAAAAGTGAACAGAGTGTGAGATACAAAAAAATGATTTTTTTAAATCGTGGACAAATCACGTAAAGAGAGTTAAAAAACGGTTTAGTAGTCTCTCAGTGATATGTGTCACACACAAAAGTGAACAGAGTGTGAAGTAAGTGAGGTACAAAAAAATTAATATTTGAAATCGTGCACAAATCACGTAAAGAGAGCTAAAAAATGATTTACGAGTCTGTAGGTGTTATGTTTCAGACAACATTGTGTAAAAGTGAACAGAGTGTGAGATACAAAAAAATGATTTATTTAAATCGTGGACAAATCACGTAAAGAGATTTAAAAAATGGTTTAGTAGTATCTCAGTGATATGTGTCACACACAAAAGTGAACAGAGTGTGAAGTAAGTGAGGTACAAAAAAATTAATATTTGAAATCGTGCACAAATCACGTAAAGAGAGCTAAAAAATGGTTTACGAGTCTGTAAGTGTTATGTGTCAGACAACATTGTGTAAAAGTGAAATGAGTGCGAGATACAAAAAAATGATTTTTTTATTTAGTGGACAAATCACGTAAAGAGAGTTAAAAAACGGTTTAGTAGTCTCTCAGTGATATGTGTCAGACACAAAAGTGAACAGAGTGTGAAGTAAGTGAGGTACAAAAAAATTAATATTTGAAATCGTGCGCAAATCACGTAAAGAGAGCTAAGAAATGATTTAAGAGTCTGTAAGTGTTATGTTTCAGACAACATTATGTAAAAGTGAACAGAGTGTGAGATACAAAAAAATGATTTTTTGAAATCGTGGACAAATCACGTAAAGAGAGTTAAAAAACGGTTTAGTAGTCTCTCAGTGATATGTGTCAGACACAAAAGTGAACAGTGTGAAGTAAGTGAGGTACAAAAAAATTAATATTTAAAATCGTGTACAAATCACGTAAAGAGAGCTAAAAAATGGTTTACGAGTCTGTAAGAGTTATGTGTCAGACAACATTGTGTAAAAGTGAATTGAGTGCGAGATACAAAAAAAAATGAATTTTTTATATAGTGGACAAATCACGTAAAGAGAGTTAAAAAACGGTTTAGTAGTCTCTCAGTGATATGTGTCACACACAAAAGTGAACTGTGTGTTAAGTAAGTGAGGTACAAAAAAATTAATATTTGAAATCGTGCACAAATCACGTAAAGAGAGCTAAAAAATGGTTTACGAGTCTGTAAGTGTTATGTGTCAGACAACATTGTGTAAAAGTATACAGAGTGTGAGATACAAAAAAATGATTTTTTGAAATCGTGGACATATCACGTAAAGAGAGTTAAAAAATGGTTTAGTAGAATATCAGTGATATATGTCGCACACAAAAGTGAACATAGTGTGAAGAAAGTGAGGTACAAAAAAACTAATATTTGAAATCGTGCACAAATCACGTAAAGAGAGCTAAAAAATGGTTTACGAGTCTGTAAGTGTTATGTGTCAGACAACATTGTGTAAAAGTGAACAGAGTGTGAGATACAAAAAAATGATTTTTTTAAATCGTGGACAAATCACGTAAAGAGAGTTAAAAAACGGTTTAGTAGTCTCTCAGTGATATGTGTCACACACAAAAGTGAACAGAGTGTGAAGTAAGTGAGGTACAAAAAAATTAATATTTGAAATCGTGCACAAATCACGTAAAGAGAGCTAAAAAATGATTTACGAGTCTGTAAGTGTTATGTTTCAGACAACATTGTGTAAAAGTGAACAGAGTGTGAGATACAAAAAAATGATTTATTTAAATCGTGGACAAATCACGTAAAGAGATTTAAAAAATGGTTTAGTAGTATCTCAGTGATATGTCACACACAAAAGTGAACAGAGTGTGAAGTAAGTGAGGTACAAAAAAATTAATATTTGAAATCGTGCACAAATCACGTAAAGAGAGCTAAAAAATGGTTTACGAGTCTGTAAGTGTTATGTGTCAGACAACATTGTGTAAAAGTGAAAAGACTGTGAGATACAAAAAAATGATTTTTTGAAATCGTGGACATATCACGTAAAGAGAGTTAAGAAATTGTTTAGTAGTATCTCAGTGATATGTGTCACACACAAAAGTGAATAGAGTGTGAAGTAAATGAGGTACAAAAAAATTAATATTTGAAATCGTGCACAAATCACGTAAAGAGAGCTAAAAAATGGTTTACGAGTCTGTAAGTGTTATGTGTCAGACAACATTGTGTAAAAGTGAAATGAGTGCGAGATACAAAAAAATGATTTTTTTATTTAGTGGACAAATCACGTAAAGAGAGTTAAAAAACGGTTTAGTAGTCTCTCAGTGATATGTGTCAGACACAAAAGTGAACAGTGTGAAGTAAGTGAGGTACAAAAAAATTAATATTTAAAATCGTGTACAAATCACGTAAAGAGAGCTAAAAAATGGTTTACGAGTCTGTAAGAGTTATGTGTCAGACAACATTGTGTAAAAGTGAATTGAGTGCGAGATACAAAAAAAATGAATTTTTTATATAGTGGACAAATCACGTAAAGAGAGTTAAAAGACGGTTTAGTAGTCTCTTAGTGATATGTGTCACACACAAAAGTGAACTGTGTGTTAAGTAAGTGAGGTACAAAAAAATTAATATTTGAAATCGTGCACAAATCACGTAAAGAGAGCTAAAAAATGGTTTACGAGTCTGTAAGTGTTATGTGTCAGACAACATTGTGTAAAAGTGTACAGAGTGTGAGATACAAAAAAATGATTTTTTGAAATCGTGGACATATCACGTAAAGAGAGTTAAAAAATGGTTTAGTAGTATCTCAGTGATATATGTCGCACACAAAAGTGAACAGAGTGTGAAGAAAGTGAGGTACAAAAAAACTAATATTTGAAATCGTGCACAAATCACGTAAAGAGAGCTAAAAATGGTTTACGAGTCTGTAAGTGTTATGTGTCAGACAACATTGTGTAAAAGTGAACAGAGTGTGAGATACAAAAAAATGATTTTTTTAAATCGTGGACAAATCACGTAAAGAGAGTTAAAAAACGGTTTAGTAGTCTCTCAGTGATATGTGTCACACACAAAAGTGAACAGAGTGTGAAGTAAGTGAGGTACAAAAAAATTAATATTTGAAATCGTGCACAAATCACGTAAAGAGAGCTAAAAAATGGTTTACGAGTCTGTAAGTCTTATGTGTCAGACAACATTGTGTAAAAGTGAACAGAGTGTGAGATACAAAAAAATGATTTATTTAAATCTTGGACAAATCACGTAAAGAGAGTTAAAAAATGGTTTAGTAGTATCTCAGTGATATGTGTCACACACAAAAGTGAACAGAGTGTGAAGTAAGTGAGGTACAAAAAAATTAATATTTGAAATCGTGCACAAATCACATAAAGAGAGCTAAAAAATGGTTTACGAGTCTGTAGGTGTTATGTTTCAGACAACATTGTGTAAAAGTGAATTGAGTGCGATTTACAAAAAAAATGAATTTTTTATATAGTGGACAAATCACGTAAAGAGAGTTAAAAAACGGACACAAAAGTGAACAGAGTGTGAAGAAAGTGAGGTACAAAAAAAATAATATTTGAAATCGTGCACAAATCACGTAAAGAGAGCTAAAAAATGGTTTACGAGTCTGTAAGTGTTATGTGTCAGACAACATTGTCTAAAAGTGAACTGAGTGCGAGATACAAAAAAATGATTTTTTTATATAGTGGACAAATCACGTAAAGAGAGTTAAAAAACGGTTTAGTAGTCTCTCAGTGATATGTGTCAGACACAAAAGTAAACAGAGTGTGAAGTAAGTGAGGTACAAAAAAATTAATATTTGAAATCGTGCACAAATCACGCAAAGAGAGCTAAAAAATGATTTACGTGTCTGTAAGTGTTATGTTTCAGACAACATTGTGTAAAAGTGAACAGAGTGTGAGATACAAAAAAATGATTTTTTGAAATCGTGGTCATATCACGTAAAGAGAGTCAAAAAATGGTTTAGTAGTACCTCAGCTATATGTGTCACACACAAAAGTGAACAGAGTGTGAAGTAAGTGAGGTACAAAAAAATTAATATTTGAAACCGTGCACAAATCACGTAAAGAGAACTAAAAAATGGTTTACAAGTCTGTAAGTGTTATGTGTCAGACAACATTGTGTAAAAGTGAACAGAGTGTGAGATACAAAAAAAAGATTATTTTAAATCGTGGACAAATCACGTAGAGTTAAAAAATGGTTATTAGTATCTCAGTGATATGTGTCAGACACAAAAGTGAACAGAGTGTGAAGTAAGTGAGGTACAAAAAAATTAATATTTGAAATCATGCACATATCACGTAAAGAGAGCTAAAAAATGGTTTACAATTCTGTAAGTGTTATGTGTCAGACAACATTGTGTAAAAGTGAACAGAGTGTGAGATATAAAAAAATGATTTTTTGAAATCGTGGACAAATCACGTAAAGAGAGTTAAAAAATGGTTTAGTAGTATCTCAGTGAAATGTGTCACACACAAAAGTGAACAGAGTGTGAAGTAAGTGAGGTACAAAAAAATTAATATTTGAAATCGTGCACAAATTACGTAAAGAGAGCTAAAAAATGGTTTACGAGTCTGTAAGTGTTATGTGACAGACAACATTGTGTAAAAGTGAAATGAGTGCGAGATACTAAAAAATGATTTTTTTATTTAGTGGACAAATCACGTAAAGAGAGTTAAAAAACGGTTTAGTAGTCTCTCAGTGATATGTGTCAGACACAAAAGTGAACAGAGTGTGAAGTAAGTGAGGTACAAAAAAATTAATATTTGAAATCGTGCACAAATCACGTAAAGAGAGCTAAAAAATGGTTTACGAGTCTGTAAGTGTTATTTGTCAGACAACATTGTGTAAAAGTGAACAGAGTGTGAGATACAAAAAAATGATTTTTTGAAATCGTGGACATATCACGTAAGGAGAGTTAAAAAATGGTTTAGTAGTATCTCAGTGAAATGTGTCGCACACAAAAGTGAACAGACTGTGAAGTAAGTTAGGTACAAAAAAACTAATATTTGAAATCGTGCACAAATCTCGTAAAGAGATCTAAAAAATGGTTTACGAGTCTGTAAGTCTTATGTGTCAGACAACATTGTGTAAAAGTGAACAGAGTGTGAGATACAAAAAAATGATTTTTTGAAATCGTGGACATTTCACGGAAAGAGAGTTAATAAATTGTTTAGTAGTATCTCAGTGATATGTGTCACACACAAAAGTGAACAGAGTGTGAAGTAAGTGAGGTACAAAAAAATTAATATTTGAAATCGTGCACAAATCACGTAAAGAGAGCTAAAAAATGATTTACGAGTCTGTAAGTGTTATGTTTCAGACAACATTATGTAAAAGTGAACAGAGTGTGAGATACAAAAAAATGATTTTTTGAAATCGTGGACAAATCACGTAAAGAGAGTTAAAAAACGGTTTAGTAGTCTCTCAGTGATATGTGTCAGACACAAAAGTGAACAGTGTGAAGTAAGTGAGGTACAAAAAAATTAATATTTAAAATCGTGTACAAATCACGTAAAGAGAGCTAAAAAATGGTTTACGAGTCTGTAAGAGTTATGTGTCAGACAACATTGTGTAAAAGTGAATTGAGTGCGAGATACAAAAAAAATGAATTTTTTATATAGTGGACAAATCACGTAAAGAGAGTTAAAAAACGGTTTAGTAGTCTCTCAGTGATATGTGTCACACACAAAAGTGAACTGTGTGTTAAGTAAGTGAGGTACAAAAAAATTAATATTTGAAATCGTGCACAAATCACGTAAAGAGAGCTAAAAAATGGTTTACGAGTCTGTAAGTGTTATGTGTCAGACAACATTGTGTAAAAGTGTACAGAGTGTGAGATACAAAAAAATGATTTTTTGAAATCGTGGACATATCACGTAAAGAGAGTTAAAAAATGGTTTAGTAGTATCTCAGTGATATATGTCGCACACAAAAGTGAACAGAGTGTAAAGAAAGTGAGGTACAAAAAAACTAATATTTGAATTCGTGCACAAATCACGTAAAGAGAGCTAAAATGGTTTACGAGTCTGTAAGTGTTATGTGTCAGACAACATTGTGTAAAAGTGAACAGAGTGTGAGATACAAAAAAATGATTTTTTTTAAATCGTGGACAAATCACGTAAAGAGAGTTAAAAAACGGTTTAGTAGTCTCTCAGTGATATGTGTCACACACAAAAGTGAACAGAGTGTGAAGTAAGTGAGGTACAAAAAAATTAATATTTGAAATCGTGCACAAATCACGTAAAGAGAGCTAAAAAATGGTTTACGAGTCTGTAAGTCTTATGTGTCAGACAACATTGTGTAAAAGTGAACAGAGTGTGAGATACAAAAAAATGATTTTTTGAAATCGTGGACATTTCACGGAAAGAGAGTTAATAAATTGTTTAGTAGTATCTCAGTGATATGTGTCACACACAAAAGTGAACAGAGTGTGAAGTAAGTGAGGTACAAAAAAATTAATATTTGAAATCGTGCACAAATCACGTAAAGAGAGCTAAAAAATGATTTACGAGTCTGTAAGTGTTATGTTTCAGACAACATTATGTAAAAGTGAACAGAGTGTGAGATACAAAAAAATGATTTTTTGAAATCGTGGACAAATCACGTAAAGAGAGTTAAAAAACGGTTTAGTAGTCTCTCAGTGATATGTGTCAGACACAAAAGTGAACAGTGTGAAGTAAGTGAGGTACAAAAAAATTAATATTTAAAATCGTGTACAAATCACGTAAAGAGAGCTAAAAAATGGTTTACGAGTCTGTAAGAGTTATGTGTCAGACAACATTGTGTAAAAGTGAATTGAGTGCGAGATACAAAAAAAATGAATTTTTTATATAGTGGACAAATCACGTAAAGAGAGTTAAAAAACGGTTTAGTAGTCTCTCAGTGATATGTGTCACACACAAAAGTGAACTGTGTGTTAAGTAAGTGAGGTACAAAAAAATTAATATTTGAAATCGTGCACAAATCACGTAAAGAGAGCTAAAAAATGGTTTACGAGTCTGTAAGTGTTATGTGTCAGACAACATTGTGTAAAAGTGTACAGAGTGTGAGATACAAAAAAATGATTTTTTGAAATCGTGGACATATCACGTAAAGAGAGTTAAAAAATGGTTTAGTAGTATCTCAGTGATATATGTCGCACACAAAAGTGAACAGAGTGTAAAGAAAGTGAGGTACAAAAAAACTAATATTTGAATTCGTGCACAAATCACGTAAAGAGAGCTAAAATGGTTTACGAGTCTGTAAGTGTTATGTGTCAGACAACATTGTGTAAAAGTGAACAGAGTGTGAGATACAAAAAAATGATTTTTTTTAAATCGTGGACAAATCACGTAAAGAGAGTTAAAAAACGGTTTAGTAGTCTCTCAGTGATATGTGTCACACACAAAAGTGAACAGAGTGTGAAGTAAGTGAGGTACAAAAAAATTAATATTTGAAATCGTGCACAAATCACGTAAAGAGAGCTAAAAAATGGTTTACGAGTCTGTAAGTCTTATGTGTCAGACAACATTGTGTAAAAGTGAACAGAGTGTGAGATACAAAAAAATGATTTATTTAAATCGTGGACAAATCACGTAAAGAGAGTTAAAAAATGGTTTAGTAGTATCTCAGTGATATGTGTCAGACACAAAAGTGAACAGAGTGTGAAGTAAGTGAGGTACAAAAAAATTAATATTTGAAATCATGCACATATCACGTAAAGAGAGCTAAAAAATGGTTTACAATTCTGTAAGTGTTATGTGTCAGACAACATTGTGTAAAAGTGAACAGAGTGTGAGATACAAAATAATATTTTTTTGAAATCGTGGACAAATCACGTAAAGAGAGTTAAAAAACGGTTTAGTAGTCTCTCAGTGATATGTGTCAGACACAAAAGTAAACAGAGTGTGAAGTAAGTGAGGTACAAAAGAATTAATATTTGAAATCGTGCACAAATCACGTAAAGAGAGCTAAAAAATGGTTTACGAGTCTGTAAGTGTAATGTTTCAAACAACATTGTGTAATAGTGAACAGAGTGTGAGATACAAAAAAAAAATTTTTTGAAATCGTGGACATATCACGTAAAGAGAGTTAAAAATTGGTTTAGTAGTATCTCAGTGATATGTGTCACACTCAAAAGTGAACAGAGTGTGAAGTAAGTGAGGTACAAAAAAATTAATATTTGAAATCGTGCACAAATCACGTAAAGAGAGCTAAAAAATGGTTTACGAGTCTGTAAGTGTTATGTGTCAGACAACATTGTGTAAAAGTGAACTGAGTGCGAGATACAAAAAAATGAATTTTTTATAAAGTGGACAAATCACGTAAAGAGAGTTAAAAAACGGTTTAGTAGTCTCTCAGTGATATGTGTCACACACAAAAGTGAACAGTGTGTGAAGTAAGTGAGGTACAAAAAAATTATTATTTGAAATCGTGCACAAATCACGTAAAGAGAGCTAAAAAATGGTTTACTAGTCAGTAAGTGTAATGCGTCAGACAACATTGTGTAAAAGTGAAATGAGTGCGAGATACAAAAAAATGAATTTTTTATATAGTGGACAAATCACGTAAAGAGAGTTAAAAAACGGTTTAGTAGTCTCTCAGTGATATGTGTCAGACACAAAAGTGAACAGAGTGTGAAGTAAGTGAGGTACAAAAAAAATTAATATTTGAAATCGTGCACAAATCACGTAAAGAGAGCTAAAAAATGATTTACGAGTCTGTAAGTGTTATGTTTCAGACAACATTGTGTAAAAGTGAACAGAGTGTGAGATACAAAAAAATGATTTTTTGAAATCGTGGACAAATCACGTAAAGAGAGTTAAAAAATGGTTTAGTAGTATCTCAGTGAAATGTGTCACACACAAAAGTGAACAGAGTGTGAAGTAAGTGAGGTACAAAAAAATTAATATTTGAAATCGTGCACAAATCACGTAAAGAGAGCTAAAAAATGGTTTACGAGTCTGTAAGTGTTATGTGTCAGACAACATTGTCTAAAAGTGAACTGAGTGCGAGATACAAAAAAATGATTTTTTTATATAGTGGACAAATCACGTAAAGAGAGTTAAAAAACGGTTTAGTAGTCTCTCAGTGATATGTGTCAGACACAAAAGTAAACAGAGTGTGAAGTAAGTGAGGTACAAAAAAATTAATATTTGAAATCGTGCACAAATCACGTAAAGAGAGCTAAAAAATGGTTTACGAGTCTGTAAGTGTTATGTGTCAGACAACATTGTCTAAAAGTGAACTGAGTGCGAGATACAAAAAAATGATTTTTTTATATAGTGGACAAATCACGTAAAGAGAGTTAAAAAACGGTTTAGTAGTCTCTCAGTGATATGTGTCAGACACAAAAGTAAACAGAGTGTGAAGTAAGTGAGGTACAAAAAAATTAATATTTGAAATCGTGCACAAATCACGCAAAGAGAGCTAAAAAATGATTTACGTGTCTGTAAGTGTTATGTTTCAGACAACATTGTGTAAAAGTGAACAGAGTGTGAGATACAAAAAAATGATTTTTTGAAATCGTGGTCATATCACGTAAAGAGAGTCAAAAAATGGTTTAGTAGTACCTCAGCTATATGTGTCACACACAAAAGTGAACAGAGTGTGAAGTAAGTGAGGTACAAAAAAATTAATATTTGAAACCGTGCACAAATCACGTAAAGAGAACTAAAAAATGGTTTACAAGTCTGTAAGTGTTATGTGTCAGACAACATTGTGTAAAAGTGAACAGAGTGTGAGATACAAAAAAAAGATTATTTTAAATCGTGGACAAATCACGTAGAGTTAAAAAATGGTTATTAGTATCTCAGTGATATGTGTCAGACACAAAAGTGAACAGAGTGTGAAGTAAGTGAGGTACAAAAAAATTAATATTTGAAATCATGCACATATCACGTAAAGAGAGCTAAAAAATGGTTTACAATTCTGTAAGTGTTATGTGTCAGACAACATTGTGTAAAAGTGAACAGAGTGTGAGATACAAAAAAATGATTTTTTGAAATCGTGGACAAATCACGTAAAGAGAGTTAAAAAATGGTTTAGTAGTATCTCAGTGAAATGTGTCACACACAAAAGTGAACAGAGTGTGAAGTAAGTGAGGTACAAAAAAATTAATATTTGAAATCGTGCACAAATTACGTAAAGAGAGCTAAAAAATGGTTTACGAGTCTGTAAGTGTTATGTGACAGACAACATTGTGTAAAAGTGAAATGAGTGCGAGATACTAAAAAATGGTTTTTTTATTTAGTGGACAAATCACGTAAAGAGAGTTAAAAAACGGTTTAGTAGTCTCTCAGTGATATGTGTCAGACACAAAAGTGAACAGAGTGTGAAGTAAGTGAGGTACAAAAAAATTAATATTTGAAATCGTGCACAAATCACGTAAAGAGAGCTAAAAAATGGTTTACGAGTCTGTAAGTGTTATTTGTCAGACAACATTGTGTAAAAGTGAACAGAGTGTGAGATACAAAAAAATGATTTTTTGAAATCGTGGACATATCACGTAAGGAGAGTTAAAAAATGGTTTAGTAGTATCTCAGTGAAATGTGTCGCACACAAAAGTGAACGGACTGTGAAGTAAGTTAGGTACAAAAAAACTAATATTTGAAATCGTGCACAAATCTCGTAAAGAGATCTAAAAAATGGTTTACGAGTCTGTAAGTCTTATGTGTCAGACAACATTGTGTAAAAGTGAACAGAGTGTGAGATACAAAAAAATGATTTTTTGAAATCGTGGACATTTCACGGAAAGAGAGTTAATAAATTGTTTAGTAGTATCTCAGTGATATGTGTCACACACAAAAGTGAACAGAGTGTGAAGTAAGTGAGGTACAAAAAAATTAATATTTGAAATCGTGCACAAATCACGTAAAGAGAGCTAAAAAATGATTTACGAGTCTGTAAGTGTTATGTTTCAGACAACATTATGTAAAAGTGAACAGAGTGTGAGATACAAAAAAATGATTTTTTGAAATCGTGGACAAATCACGTAAAGAGAGTTAAAAAACGGTTTAGTAGTCTCTCAGTGATATGTGTCAGACACAAAAGTGAACAGTGTGAAGTAAGTGAGGTACAAAAAAATTAATATTTAAAATCGTGTACAAATCACGTAAAGAGAGCTAAAAAATGGTTTACGAGTCTGTAAGAGTTATGTGTCAGACAACATTGTGTAAAAGTGAATTGAGTGCGAGATACAAAAAAAATGAATTTTTTATATAGTGGACAAATCACGTAAAGAGAGTTAAAAAACGGTTTAGTAGTCTCTCAGTGATATGTGTCACACACAAAAGTGAACTGTGTGTTAAGTAAGTGAGGTACAAAAAAATTAATATTTGAAATCGTGCACAAATCACGTAAAGAGAGCTAAAAAATGGTTTACGAGTCTGTAAGTGTTATGTGTCAGACAACATTGTGTAAAAGTGTACAGAGTGTGAGATACAAAAAAATGATTTTTTGAAATCGTGGACATATCACGTAAAGAGAGTTAAAAAATGGTTTAGTAGTATCTCAGTGATATATGTCGCACACAAAAGTGAACAGAGTGTAAAGAAAGTGAGGTACAAAAAAACTAATATTTGAATTCGTGCACAAATCACGTAAAGAGAGCTAAAATGGTTTACGAGTCTGTAAGTGTTATGTGTCAGACAACATTGTGTAAAAGTGAACAGAGTGTGAGATACAAAAAAATGATTTTTTTAAATCGTGGACAAATCACGTAAAGAGAGTTAAAAAACGGTTTAGTAGTCTCTTAGTGATATGTGTCACACACAAAAGTGAACAGAGTGTGAAGTAAGTGAGGTACAAAAAAATTAATATTTGAAATCGTGCACAAATCACGTAAAGAGAGCTAAAAAATGGTTTACGAGTCTGTAAGTCTTATGTGTCAGACAACATTGTGTAAAAGTGAACAGAGTGTGAGATACAAAAAAATGATTTATTTAAATCGTGGACAAATCACGTAAAGAGAGTTAAAAAATGGTTTAGTAGTATCTCAGTGATATGTGTCAGACACAAAAGTGAACAGAGTGTGAAGTAAGTGAGGTACAAAAAAATTAATATTTGAAATCATGCACATATCACGTAAAGAGAGCTAAAAAATGGTTTACAATTCTGTAAGTGTTATGTGTCAGACAACATTGTGTAAAAGTGAACAGAGTGTGAGATACAAAATAATATTTTTTTGAAATCGTGGACAAATCACGTAAAGAGAGTTAAAAAACGGTTCAGTAGTCTCTCAGTGATATGTGTCAGACACAAAAGTAAACAGAGTGTGAAGTAAGTGAGGTACAAAAGAATTAATATTTGAAATCGTGCACATATCACGTAAAGAGAGCTAAAAAATGGTTTACGAGTCTGTAAGTGTAATGTTTCAAACAACATTGTGTAATAGCGAACAGAGTGTGAGATACAAAAAAAAAATTTTTTGAAATCGTGGACATATCACGTAAAGAGAGTTAAAAATTGGTTTAGTAGTATCTCAGTGATATGTGTCACACTCAAAAGTGAACAGAGTGTGAAGTAAGTGAGGTACAAAAAAATTAATATTTGAAATCGTGCACAAATCACGTAAAGAGAGCTAAAAAATGGTTTACGAGTCTGTAAGTGTTATGTGTCAGACAACATTGTGTAAAAGTGAAATGAGTGCGAGATATAAAAAAAATGATTTTTTTATTTAGTGGACTAATCATGTAAAGACAGTTAGAAAACGGTTTAGTAGTCTCTCAGTGATATGTGTCAGACACAAAAGTGAACAGAGTGTGAAGTAAGTGAGGTACAAAAAAATTAATATTTGAAATCGTGCACAAATCACGCAAAGAGAGCTAAAAAATGGTTTACGAGTCTGTAAGTGTTATGTGTCAGACAACATTGTATAAAAGTGAACTGAGTGCGAGATACAAAAAAATGAATTTTTTATATAGTGGACAAATCACGTAAAGAGAGTTAAAAAACGGTTTAGTGGTCTCTCAGTGATATGTGTCACACACAAAAGTGAACAGAGTGTGAAGTAAGTGAGATACAAAAAAATTAATATTTGAAATCGTGCACAAATCACGTAAAGACAGCTAAAAAATGGTTTACGAGTCTGTAAGTCTTATGTGTCAGACAACATTGTGTAAAAGTGAACTGAGTGCGAGATACAAAAAAATGAATTTTTTATAAAGTGGACAAATCACGTAAAGAGAGTTAAAAAACGGTTTAGTAGTCTCTCAGTGATATGTGTCACACACAAAAGTGAACAGTGTGTGAAGTAAGTGAGGTACAAAAAAATTATTATTTGAAATCGTGCACAAATCACGTAAAGAGAGCTAAAAAATGGTTTACTAGTCAGTAAGTGTAATGCGTCAGACAACATTGTGTAAAAGTGAAATGAGTGCGAGATACAAAAAAATGAATTTTTTATATAGTGGACAAATCACGTAAAGAGAGTTAAAAAACGGTTTAGTAGTCTCTCAGTGATATGTGTCAGACACAAAAGTGAACAGAGTGTGAAGTAAGTGAGGTACAAAAAAAATTAATATTTGAAATCGTGCACAAATCACGTAAAGAGAGCTAAAAAATGATTTACGAGTCTGTAAGTGTTATGTTTCAGACAACATTGTGTAAAAGTGAACAGAGTGTGAGATACAAAAAAATGATTTTTTGAAATCGTGGACAAATCACGTAAAGAGAGTTAAAAAATGGTTTAGTAGTATCTCAGTGAAATGTGTCACACACAAAAGTGAACAGAGTGTGAAGTAAGTGAGGTACAAAAAAATTAATATTTGAAATCGTGCACAAATTACGTAAAGAGAGCTAAAAAATGGTTTACGAGTCTGTAAGTGTTATGTGACAGACAACATTGTGTAAAAGTGAAATGAGTGCGAGATACTAAAAAATGGTTTTTTTATTTAGTGGACAAATCACGTAAAGAGAGTTAAAAAACGGTTTAGTAGTCTCTCAGTGATATGTGTCAGACACAAAAGTGAACAGAGTGTGAAGTAAGTGAGGTACAAAAAAATTAATATTTGAAATCGTGCACAAATCACGTAAAGAGAGCTAAAAAATGGTTTACGAGTCTGTAAGTGTTATTTGTCAGACAACATTGTGTAAAAGTGAACAGAGTGTGAGATACAAAAAAATGATTTTTTGAAATCGTGGACATATCACGTAAGGAGAGTTAAAAAATGGTTTAGTAGTATCTCAGTGAAATGTGTCGCACACAAAAGTGAACGGACTGTGAAGTAAGTTAGGTACAAAAAAACTAATATTTGAAATCGTGCACAAATCTCGTAAAGAGATCTAAAAAATGGTTTACGAGTCTGTAAGTCTTATGTGTCAGACAACATTGTGTAAAAGTGAACAGAGTGTGAGATACAAAAAAATGATTTTTTGAAATCGTGGACATTTCACGGAAAGAGAGTTAATAAATTGTTTAGTAGTATCTCAGTGATATGTGTCACACACAAAAGTGAACAGAGTGTGAAGTAAGTGAGGTACAAAAAAATTAATATTTGAAATCGTGCACAAATCACGTAAAGAGAGCTAAAAAATGATTTACGAGTCTGTAAGTGTTATGTTTCAGACAACATTATGTAAAAGTGAACAGAGTGTGAGATACAAAAAAATGATTTTTTGAAATCGTGGACAAATCACGTAAAGAGAGTTAAAAAACGGTTTAGTAGTCTCTCAGTGATATGTGTCAGACACAAAAGTGAACAGTGTGAAGTAAGTGAGGTACAAAAAAATTAATATTTAAAATCGTGTACAAATCACGTAAAGAGAGCTAAAAAATGGTTTACGAGTCTGTAAGAGTTATGTGTCAGACAACATTGTGTAAAAGTGAATTGAGTGCGAGATACAAAAAAAATGAATTTTTTATATAGTGGACAAATCACGTAAAGAGAGTTAAAAAACGGTTTAGTAGTCTCTCAGTGATATGTGTCACACACAAAAGTGAACTGTGTGTTAAGTAAGTGAGGTACAAAAAAATTAATATTTGAAATCGTGCACAAATCACGTAAAGAGAGCTAAAAAATGGTTTACGAGTCTGTAAGTGTTATGTGTCAGACAACATTGTGTAAAAGTGTACAGAGTGTGAGATACAAAAAAATGATTTTTTGAAATCGTGGACATATCACGTAAAGAGAGTTAAAAAATGGTTTAGTAGTATCTCAGTGATATATGTCGCACACAAAAGTGAACAGAGTGTAAAGAAAGTGAGGTACAAAAAAACTAATATTTGAATTCGTGCACAAATCACGTAAAGAGAGCTAAAATGGTTTACGAGTCTGTAAGTGTTATGTGTCAGACAACATTGTGTAAAAGTGAACAGAGTGTGAGATACAAAAAAATGATTTTTTTAAATCGTGGACAAATCACGTAAAGAGAGTTAAAAAACGGTTTAGTAGTCTCTTAGTGATATGTGTCACACACAAAAGTGAACAGAGTGTGAAGTAAGTGAGGTACAAAAAAATTAATATTTGAAATCGTGCACAAATCACGTAAAGAGAGCTAAAAAATGGTTTACGAGTCTGTAAGTCTTATGTGTCAGACAACATTGTGTAAAAGTGAACAGAGTGTGAGATACAAAAAAATGATTTATTTAAATCGTGGACAAATCACGTAAAGAGAGTTAAAAAATGGTTTAGTAGTATCTCAGTGATATGTGTCAGACACAAAAGTGAACAGAGTGTGAAGTAAGTGAGGTACAAAAAAATTAATATTTGAAATCATGCACATATCACGTAAAGAGAGCTAAAAAATGGTTTACAATTCTGTAAGTGTTATGTGTCAGACAACATTGTGTAAAAGTGAACAGAGTGTGAGATACAAAATAATATTTTTTTGAAATCGTGGACAAATCACGTAAAGAGAGTTAAAAAACGGTTCAGTAGTCTCTCAGTGATATGTGTCAGACACAAAAGTAAACAGAGTGTGAAGTAAGTGAGGTACAAAAGAATTAATATTTGAAATCGTGCACATATCACGTAAAGAGAGCTAAAAAATGGTTTACGAGTCTGTAAGTGTAATGTTTCAAACAACATTGTGTAATAGCGAACAGAGTGTGAGATACAAAAAAAAAATTTTTTGAAATCGTGGACATATCACGTAAAGAGAGTTAAAAATTGGTTTAGTAGTATCTCAGTGATATGTGTCACACTCAAAAGTGAACAGAGTGTGAAGTAAGTGAGGTACAAAAAAATTAATATTTGAAATCGTGCACAAATCACGTAAAGAGAGCTAAAAAATGGTTTACGAGTCTGTAAGTGTTATGTGTCAGACAACATTGTGTAAAAGTGAAATGAGTGCGAGATATAAAAAAAATGATTTTTTTATTTAGTGGACTAATCATGTAAAGACAGTTAGAAAACGGTTTAGTAGTCTCTCAGTGATATGTGTCAGACACAAAAGTGAACAGAGTGTGAAGTAAGTGAGGTACAAAAAAATTAATATTTGAAATCGTGCACAAATCACGCAAAGAGAGCTAAAAAATGGTTTACGAGTCTGTAAGTGTTATGTGTCAGACAACATTGTATAAAAGTGAACTGAGTGCGAGATACAAAAAAATGAATTTTTTATATAGTGGACAAATCACGTAAAGAGAGTTAAAAAACGGTTTAGTGGTCTCTCAGTGATATGTGTCACACACAAAAGTGAACAGAGTGTGAAGTAAGTGAGATACAAAAAAATTAATATTTGAAATCGTGCACAAATCACGTAAAGACAGCTAAAAAATGGTTTACGAGTCTGTAAGTCTTATGTGTCAGACAACATTGTGTAAAAGTGAACTGAGTGCGAGATACAAAAAAATGAATTTTTTATAAAGTGGACAAATCACGTAAAGAGAGTTAAAAAACGGTTTAGTAGTCTCTCAGTGATATGTGTCACACACAAAAGTGAACAGTGTGTGAAGTAAGTGAGGTACAAAAAAATTATTATTTGAAATCGTGCACAAATCACGTAAAGAGAGCTAAAAAATGGTTTACTAGTCAGTAAGTGTAATGCGTCAGACAACATTGTGTAAAAGTGAAATGAGTGCGAGATACAAAAAAATGAATTTTTTATATAGTGGACAAATCACGTAAAGAGAGTTAAAAAACGGTTTAGTAGTCTCTCAGTGATATGTGTCAGACACAAAAGTGAACAGAGTGTGAAGTAAGTGAGGTACAAAAAAAATTAATATTTGAAATCGTGCACAAATCACGTAAAGAGAGCTAAAAAATGATTTACGAGTCTGTAAGTGTTATGTTTCAGACAACATTGTGTAAAAGTGAACAGAGTGTGAGATACAAAAAAATGATTTTTTGAAATCGTGGACAAATCACGTAAAGAGAGTTAAAAAATGGTTTAGTAGTATCTCAGTGAAATGTGTCACACACAAAAGTGAACAGAGTGTGAGGTAAGTGAGGTACAAAAAAATTAATATTTGAAATCGTGCACAAATCACGTAAAGAGAGCTAAAAAATGGTTTACGAGTCTGTAAGTGTTATGTGTCAGACAACATTGTCTAAAAGTGAACTGAGTGCGAGATACAAAAAAATGATTTTTTTATATAGTGGACAAATCACGTAAAGAGAGTTAAAAAACGGTTTAGTAGTCTCTCAGTGATATGTGTCAGACACAAAAGTAAACAGAGTGTGAAGTAAGTGAGGTACAAAAAAATTAATATTTGAAATCGTGCACAAATCACGCAAAGAGAGCTAAAAAATGATTTACGTGTCTGTAAGTGTTATGTTTCAGACAACATTGTGTAAAAGTGAACAGAGTGTGAGATACAAAAAAATGATTTTTTGAAATCGTGGTCATATCACGTAAAGAGAGTCAAAAAATGGTTTAGTAGTACCTCAGCTATATGTGTCACACACAAAAGTGAACAGAGTGTGAAGTAAGTGAGGTACAAAAAAATTAATATTTGAAACCGTGCACAAATCACGTAAAGAGAACTAAAAAATGGTTTACAAGTCTGTAAGTGTTATGTGTCAGACAACATTGTGTAAAAGTGAACAGAGTGTGAGATACAAAAAAAAGATTATTTTAAATCGTGGACAAATCACGTAGAGTTAAAAAATGGTTATTAGTATCTCAGTGATATGTGTCAGACACAAAAGTGAACAGAGTGTGAAGTAAGTGAGGTACAAAAAAATTAATATTTGAAATCATGCACATATCACGTAAAGAGAGCTAAAAAATGGTTTACAATTCTGTAAGTGTTATGTGTCAGACAACATTGTGTAAAAGTGAACAGAGTGTGAGATACAAAAAAATGATTTTTTGAAATCGTGGACAAATCACGTAAAGAGAGTTAAAAATGGTTTAGTAGTATCTCAGTGAAATGTGTCACACACAAAAGTGAACAGAGTGTGAAGTAAGTGAGGTACAAAAAAATTAATATTTGAAATCGTGCACAAATTACGTAAAGAGAGCTAAAAAATGGTTTACGAGTCTGTAAGTGTTATGTGACAGACAACATTGTGTAAAAGTGAAATGAGTGCGAGATACTAAAAAATGATTTTTTTATTTAGTGGACAAATCACGTAAAGAGAGTTAAAAAACGGTTTAGTAGTCTCTCAGTGATATGTGTCAGACACAAAAGTGAACAGAGTGTGAAGTAAGTGAGGTACAAAAAAATTAATATTTGAAATCGTGCACAAATCACGTAAAGAGAGCTAAAAAATGGTTTACGAGTCTGTAAGTGTTATTTGTCAGACAACATTGTGTAAAAGTGAACAGAGTGTGAGATACAAAAAAATGATTTTTTGAAATCGTGGACATATCACGTAAGGAGAGTTAAAAAATGGTTTAGTAGTATCTCAGTGAAATGTGTCGCACACAAAAGTGAACAGACTGTGAAGTAAGTTAGGTACAAAAAAACTAATATTTGAAATCGTGCACAAATCTCGTAAAGAGATCTAAAAAATGGTTTACGAGTCTGTAAGTCTTATGTGTCAGACAACATTGTGTAAAAGTGAACAGAGTGTGAGATACAAAAAAATGATTTTTTGAAATCGTGGACATTTCACGGAAAGAGAGTTAATAAATTGTTTAGTAGTATCTCAGTGATATGTGTCACACACAAAAGTGAACAGAGTGTGAAGTAAGTGAGGTACAAAAAAATTAATATTTGAAATCGTGCACAAATCACGTAAAGAGAGCTAAAAAATGATTTACGAGTCTGTAAGTGTTATGTTTCAGACAACATTATGTAAAAGTGAACAGAGTGTGAGATACAAAAAAATGATTTTTTGAAATCGTGGACAAATCACGTAAAGAGAGTTAAAAAACGGTTTAGTAGTCTCTCAGTGATATGTGTCAGACACAAAAGTGAACAGTGTGAAGTAAGTGAGGTACAAAAAAATTTATATTTAAAATCGTGTACAAATCACGTAAAGAGAGCTAAAAAATGGTTTACGAGTCTGTAAGAGTTATGTGTCAGACAACATTGTGTAAAAGTGAATTGAGTGCGAGATACAAAAAAAATGAATTTTTTATATAGTGGACAAATCACGTAAAGAGAGTTAAAAAACGGTTTAGTAGTCTCTCAGTGATATGTGTCACACACAAAAGTGAACTGTGTGTTAAGTAAGTGAGGTACAAAAAAATTAATATTTGAAATCGTGCACAAATCACGTAAAGAGAGCTAAAAAATGGTTTACGAGTCTGTAAGTGTTATGTGTCAGACAACATTGTGTAAAAGTGTACAGAGTGTGAGATACAAAAAAATGATTTTTTGAAATCGTGGACATATCACGTAAAGAGAGTTAAAAAATGGTTTAGTAGTATCTCAGTGATATATGTCGCACACAAAAGTGAACAGAGTGTAAAGAAAGTGAGGTACAAAAAAACTAATATTTGAATTCGTGCACAAATCACGTAAAGAGAGCTAAAATGGTTTACGAGTCTGTAAGTGTTATGTGTCAGACAACATTGTGTAAAAGTGAACAGAGTGTGAGATACAAAAAAATGATTTATTTAAATCGTGGACAAATCACGTAAAGAGAGTTAAAAAATGGTTTAGTAGTATCTCAGTGATATGTGTCAGACACAAAAGTGAACAGAGTGTGAAGTAAGTGAGGTACAAAAAAATTAATATTTGAAATCATGCACATATCACGTAAAGAGAGCTAAAAAATGGTTTACAATTCTGTAAGTGTTATGTGTCAGACAACATTGTGTAAAAGTGAACAGAGTGTGAGATACAAAATAATATTTTTTTGAAATCGTGGACAAATCACGTAAAGAGAGTTAAAAAACGGTTTAGTAGTCTCTCAGTGATATGTGTCAGACACAAAAGTAAACAGAGTGTGAAGTAAGTGAGGTACAAAAGAATTAATATTTGAAATCGTGCACAAATCACGTAAAGAGAGCTAAAAAATGGTTTACGAGTCTGTAAGTGTAATGTTTCAAACAACATTGTGTAATAGTGAACAGAGTGTGAGATACAAAAAAAAAATTTTTTGAAATCGTGGACATATCACGTAAAGAGAGTTAAAAATTGGTTTAGTAGTATCTCAGTGATATGTGTCACACTCAAAAGTGAACAGAGTGTGAAGTAAGTGAGGTACAAAAAAATTAATATTTGAAATCGTGCACAAATCACGTAAAGAGAGCTAAAAAATGGTTTACGAGTCTGTAAGTGTTATGTGTCAGACAACATTGTGTAAAAGTGAAATGAGTGCGAGATATAAAAAAAATGATTTTTTTATATAGTGGACTAATCATGTAAAGACAGTTAGAAAACGGTTTAGTAGTCTCTCAGTGATATGTGTCAGACACAAAAGTGAACAGAGTGTGAAGTAAGTGAGGTACAAAAAAATTAATATTTGAAATCGTGCACAAATCACGCAAAGAGAGCTAAAAAATGGTTTACGAGTCTGTAAGTGTTATGTGTCAGACAACATTGTATAAAAGTGAACTGAGTGCGAGATACAAAAAAATGAATTTTTTATATAGTGGACAAATCACGTAAAGAGAGTTAAAAAACGGTTTAGTGGTCTCTCAGTGATATGTGTCACACACAAAAGTGAACAGAGTGTGAAGTAAGTGAGATACAAAAAAATTAATATTTGAAATCGTGCACAAATCACGTAAAGACAGCTAAAAAATGGTTTACGAGTCTGTAAGTCTTATGTGTCAGACAACATTGTGTAAAAGTGAACTGAGTGCGAGATACAAAAAAATGAATTTTTTATAAAGTGGACAAATCACGTAAAGAGAGTTAAAAAACGGTTTAGTAGTCTCTCAGTGATATGTGTCACACACAAAAGTGAACAGTGTGTGAAGTAAGTGAGGTACAAAAAAATTATTATTTGAAATCGTGCACAAATCACGTAAAGAGAGCTAAAAAATGGTTTACTAGTCAGTAAGTGTAATGCGTCAGACAACATTGTGTAAAAGTGAAATGAGTGCGAGATACAAAAAAATGAATTTTTTATATAGTGGACAAATCACGTAAAGAGAGTTAAAAAACGGTTTAGTAGTCTCTCAGTGATATGTGTCAGACACAAAAGTGAACAGAGTGTGAAGTAAGTGAGGTACAAAAAAAATTAATATTTGAAATCGTGCACAAATCACGTAAAGAGAGCTAAAAAATGATTTACGAGTCTGTAAGTGTTATGTTTCAGACAACATTGTGTAAAAGTGAACAGAGTGTGAGATACAAAAAAATGATTTTTTGAAATCGTGGACAAATCACGTAAAGAGAGTTAAAAAATGGTTTAGTAGTATCTCAGTGAAATGTGTCACACACAAAAGTGAACAGAGTGTGAAGTAAGTGAGGTACAAAAAAATTAATATTTGAAATCGTGCACAAATTACGTAAAGAGAGCTAAAAAATGGTTTACGAGTCTGTAAGTGTTATGTGACAGACAACATTGTGTAAAAGTGAAATGAGTGCGAGACACTAAAAAATGATTTTTTTATTTGGTGGACAAATCACGTAAAGAGAGTTAAAAAATGGTTTAGTAGTCTCTCAGTGATATGTGTCAGACACAAAAGTGAACAGAGTGTGAAGTAAGTGAGGTACAAAAAAATTAATATTTGAAATCGTGCACAAATCACGTAAAGAGAGCTAAAAAATGGTTTACGAGTCTGTAAGTGTTATTTGTCAGACAACATTGTGTAAAAGTGAACAGAGTGTGAGATACAAAAAAATGATTTTTTGAAATCGTGGACATATCACGTAAGGAGAGTTAAAAAATTGTTTAGTAGTATCTCAGTGAAATGTGTCGCACACAAAAGTGAACAGACTGTGAAGTAAGTTAGGTACAAAAAATCTAATATTTGAAATCGTGCACAAATCTCGTAAAGAGATCTAAAAAATGGTTTACGAGTCTGTAAGTCTTATGTGTCAGACAACATTGTGTAAAAGTGAACAGAGTGTGAGATACAAAAAAATGATTTTTTGAAATCGTGGACATTTCACGGAAAGAGAGTTAATAAATTGTTTAGTAGTATCTCAGTGATATGTGTCACACACAAAAGTGAACAGAGTGTGAAGTAAGTGAGGTACAAAAAAATTAATATTTGAAATCGTGCACAAATCACGTAAAGAGAGCTAAAAAATGATTTACGAGTCTGTAAGTGTTATGTTTCAGACAACATTATGTAAAAGTGAACAGAGTGTGAGATACAAAAAAATGATTTTTTGAAATCGTGGACAAATCACGTAAAGAGAGTTAAAAAACGGTTTAGTAGTCTCTCAGTGATATGTGTCAGACACAAAAGTGAACAGTGTGAAGTAAGTGAGGTACAAAAAAATTAATATTTAAAATCGTGTACAAATCACGTAAAGAGAGCTAAAAAATGGTTTACGAGTCTGTAAGAGTTATGTGTCAGACAACATTGTGTAAAAGTGAATTGAGTGCGAGATACAAAAAAAATGAATTTTTTATATAGTGGACAAATCACGTAAAGAGAGTTAAAAAACGGTTTAGTAGTCTCTCAGTGATATGTGTCACACACAAAAGTGAACTGTGTGTTAAGTAAGTGAGGTACAAAAAAATTAATATTTGAAATCCTGCACAAATCACGTAAAGAGAGCTAAAAAATGGTTTACGAGTCTGTAAGTGTTATGTGTCAGACAACATTGTGTAAAAGTGTACAGAGTGTGAGATACAAAAAATTGATTTTTTGAAATCGTGGACATATCACGTAAAGAGAGTTAAAAAATGGTTTAGTAGTATCTCAGTGATATATGTCGCACACAAAAGTGAACAGAGTGTGAAGAAAGTGAGGTACAAAAAAACTAATATTTGAAATCGTGCACAAATCACGTAAAGAGAGCTAAAAATGGTTTACGAGTCTGTAAGTGTTATGTGTCAGACAACATTGTGTAAAAGTGAACAGAGTGTGTGATACAAAAAAATGATTTTTTTAAATCGTGGACAAATCACGTAAAGATAGTTAAAAAACGGTTTAGTAGTCTCTCAGTGATATGTGTCACACACAAAAGTGAACAGAGTGTGAAGTAAGTGAGGTACAAAAAAATTAATATTTGAAATCGTGCACAAATCACGTAAAGAGAGCTAAAAAATGATTTACGAGTCTGTAAGTGTTATGTTTCAGATAACATTGTGTAAAAGTGAACAGAGTGTGAGATACAAAAAAATGATTTATTTAAATCGTGGACAAATCACGTAAAGAGATTTAAAAAATGGTTTAGTAGTATCTCAGTGATATGTGTCACACACAAAAGTGAACAGAGTGTGAAGTAAGTGAGGTACAAAAAAATTAATATTTGAAATCATGCACATATCACGTAAAGAGAGCTAAAAAATGGTTTACAATTCTGTAAGTGTTATGTGTCAGACAACATTGTGTAAAAGTGAACAGAGTGTGAGATACAAAAAAATGATTTATTTAAATCGTGGACAAATCACGTAAAGAGAGTTAAAAATGGTTTAGTAGTATCTCAGTGAAATGTGTCACACACAAAAGTGAACAGAGTGTGAAGTAAGTGAGGTACAAAAAAATTAATATTTGAAATCGTGCACAAATTACGTAAAGAGAGCTAAAAAATGGTTTACGAGTCTGTAAGTGTTATGTGACAGACAACATTGTGTAAAAGTGAAATGAGTGCGAGATACTAAAAAATGATTTTTTTATTTAGTGGACAAATCACGTAAAGAGAGTTAAAAAACGGTTTAGTAGTCTCTCAGTGATATGTGTCAGACACAAAAGTGAACAGAGTGTGAAGTAAGTGAGGTACAAAAAAATTAATATTTGAAATCGTGCACAAATCACGTAAAGAGAGCTAAAAAATGGTTTACGAGTCTGTAAGTGTTATTTGTCAGACAACATTGTGTAAAAGTGAACAGAGTGTGAGATACAAAAAAATGATTTTTTGAAATCGTGGACATATCACGTAAGGAGAGTTAAAAAATGGTTTAGTAGTATCTCAGTGAAATGTGTCGCACACAAAAGTGAACAGACTGTGAAGTAAGTTAGGTACAAAAAAACTAATATTTGAAATCGTGCACAAATCTCGTAAAGAGATCTAAAAAATGGTTTACGAGTCTGTAAGTCTTATGTGTCAGACAACATTGTGTAAAAGTGAACAGAGTGTGAGATACAAAAAAATGATTTTTTGAAATCGTGGACATTTCACGGAAAGAGAGTTAATAAATTGTTTAGTAGTATCTCAGTGATATGTGTCACACACAAAAGTGAACAGAGTGTGAAGTAAGTGAGGTACAAAAAAATTAATATTTGAAATCGTGCACAAATCACGTAAAGAGAGCTAAAAAATGATTTACGAGTCTGTAAGTGTTATGTTTCAGACAACATTATGTAAAAGTGAACAGAGTGTGAGATACAAAAAAATGATTTTTTGAAATCGTGGACAAATCACGTAAAGAGAGTTAAAAAACGGTTTAGTAGTCTCTCAGTGATATGTGTCAGACACAAAAGTGAACAGTGTGAAGTAAGTGAGGTACAAAAAAATTTATATTTAAAATCGTGTACAAATCACGTAAAGAGAGCTAAAAAATGGTTTACGAGTCTGTAAGAGTTATGTGTCAGACAACATTGTGTAAAAGTGAATTGAGTGCGAGATACAAAAAAAATGAATTTTTTATATAGTGGACAAATCACGTAAAGAGAGTTAAAAAACGGTTTAGTAGTCTCTCAGTGATATGTGTCACACACAAAAGTGAACTGTGTGTTAAGTAAGTGAGGTACAAAAAAATTAATATTTGAAATCGTGCACAAATCACGTAAAGAGAGCTAAAAAATGGTTTACGAGTCTGTAAGTGTTATGTGTCAGACAACATTGTGTAAAAGTGTACAGAGTGTGAGATACAAAAAAATGATTTTTTGAAATCGTGGACATATCACGTAAAGAGAGTTAAAAAATGGTTTAGTAGTATCTCAGTGATATATGTCGCACACAAAAGTGAACAGAGTGTAAAGAAAGTGAGGTACAAAAAAACTAATATTTGAATTCGTGCACAAATCACGTAAAGAGAGCTAAAATGGTTTACGAGTCTGTAAGTGTTATGTGTCAGACAACATTGTGTAAAAGTGAACAGAGTGTGAGATACAAAAAAATGATTTATTTAAATCGTGGACAAATCACGTAAAGAGAGTTAAAAAATGGTTTAGTAGTATCTCAGTGATATGTGTCAGACACAAAAGTGAACAGAGTGTGAAGTAAGTGAGGTACAAAAAAATTAATATTTGAAATCATGCACATATCACGTAAAGAGAGCTAAAAAATGGTTTACAATTCTGTAAGTGTTATGTGTCAGACAACATTGTGTAAAAGTGAACAGAGTGTGAGATACAAAATAATATTTTTTTGAAATCGTGGACAAATCACGTAAAGAGAGTTAAAAAACGGTTTAGTAGTCTCTCAGTGATATGTGTCAGACACAAAAGTAAACAGAGTGTGAAGTAAGTGAGGTACAAAAGAATTAATATTTGAAATCGTGCACAAATCACGTAAAGAGAGCTAAAAAATGGTTTACGAGTCTGTAAGTGTAATGTTTCAAACAACATTGTGTAATAGTGAACAGAGTGTGAGATACAAAAAAAAAATTTTTTGAAATCGTGGACATATCACGTAAAGAGAGTTAAAAATTGGTTTAGTAGTATCTCAGTGATATGTGTCACACTCAAAAGTGAACAGAGTGTGAAGTAAGTGAGGTACAAAAAAATTAATATTTGAAATCGTGCACAAATCACGTAAAGAGAGCTAAAAAATGGTTTACGAGTCTGTAAGTGTTATGTGTCAGACAACATTGTGTAAAAGTGAAATGAGTGCGAGATATAAAAAAAATGATTTTTTTATATAGTGGACTAATCATGTAAAGACAGTTAGAAAACGGTTTAGTAGTCTCTCAGTGATATGTGTCAGACACAAAAGTGAACAGAGTGTGAAGTAAGTGAGGTACAAAAAAATTAATATTTGAAATCGTGCACAAATCACGCAAAGAGAGCTAAAAAATGGTTTACGAGTCTGTAAGTGTTATGTGTCAGACAACATTGTATAAAAGTGAACTGAGTGCGAGATACAAAAAAATGAATTTTTTATATAGTGGACAAATCACGTAAAGAGAGTTAAAAAACGGTTTAGTGGTCTCTCAGTGATATGTGTCACACACAAAAGTGAACAGAGTGTGAAGTAAGTGAGATACAAAAAAATTAATATTTGAAATCGTGCACAAATCACGTAAAGACAGCTAAAAAATGGTTTACGAGTCTGTAAGTCTTATGTGTCAGACAACATTGTGTAAAAGTGAACTGAGTGCGAGATACAAAAAAATGAATTTTTTATAAAGTGGACAAATCACGTAAAGAGAGTTAAAAAACGGTTTAGTAGTCTCTCAGTGATATGTGTCACACACAAAAGTGAACAGTGTGTGAAGTAAGTGAGGTACAAAAAAATTATTATTTGAAATCGTGCACAAATCACGTAAAGAGAGCTAAAAAATGGTTTACTAGTCAGTAAGTGTAATGCGTCAGACAACATTGTGTAAAAGTGAAATGAGTGCGAGATACAAAAAAATGAATTTTTTATATAGTGGACAAATCACGTAAAGAGAGTTAAAAAACGGTTTAGTAGTCTCTCAGTGATATGTGTCAGACACAAAAGTGAACAGAGTGTGAAGTAAGTGAGGTACAAAAAAAATTAATATTTGAAATCGTGCACAAATCACGTAAAGAGAGCTAAAAAATGATTTACGAGTCTGTAAGTGTTATGTTTCAGACAACATTGTGTAAAAGTGAACAGAGTGTGAGATACAAAAAAATGATTTTTTGAAATCGTGGACAAATCACGTAAAGAGAGTTAAAAAATGGTTTAGTAGTATCTCAGTGAAATGTGTCACACACAAAAGTGAACAGAGTGTGAAGTAAGTGAGGTACAAAAAAATTAATATTTGAAATCGTGCACAAATTACGTAAAGAGAGCTAAAAAATGGTTTACGAGTCTGTAAGTGTTATGTGACAGACAACATTGTGTAAAAGTGAAATGAGTGCGAGACACTAAAAAATGATTTTTTTATTTGGTGGACAAATCACGTAAAGAGAGTTAAAAAATGGTTTAGTAGTCTCTCAGTGATATGTGTCAGACACAAAAGTGAACAGAGTGTGAAGTAAGTGAGGTACAAAAAAATTAATATTTGAAATCGTGCACAAATCACGTAAAGAGAGCTAAAAAATGGTTTACGAGTCTGTAAGTGTTATTTGTCAGACAACATTGTGTAAAAGTGAACAGAGTGTGAGATACAAAAAAATGATTTTTTGAAATCGTGGACATATCACGTAAGGAGAGTTAAAAAATTGTTTAGTAGTATCTCAGTGAAATGTGTCGCACACAAAAGTGAACAGACTGTGAAGTAAGTTAGGTACAAAAAATCTAATATTTGAAATCGTGCACAAATCTCGTAAAGAGATCTAAAAAATGGTTTACGAGTCTGTAAGTCTTATGTGTCAGACAACATTGTGTAAAAGTGAACAGAGTGTGAGATACAAAAAAATGATTTTTTGAAATCGTGGACATTTCACGGAAAGAGAGTTAATAAATTGTTTAGTAGTATCTCAGTGATATGTGTCACACACAAAAGTGAACAGAGTGTGAAGTAAGTGAGGTACAAAAAAATTAATATTTGAAATCGTGCACAAATCACGTAAAGAGAGCTAAAAAATGATTTACGAGTCTGTAAGTGTTATGTTTCAGACAACATTATGTAAAAGTGAACAGAGTGTGAGATACAAAAAAATGATTTTTTGAAATCGTGGACAAATCACGTAAAGAGAGTTAAAAAACGGTTTAGTAGTCTCTCAGTGATATGTGTCAGACACAAAAGTGAACAGTGTGAAGTAAGTGAGGTACAAAAAAATTAATATTTAAAATCGTGTACAAATCACGTAAAGAGAGCTAAAAAATGGTTTACGAGTCTGTAAGAGTTATGTGTCAGACAACATTGTGTAAAAGTGAATTGAGTGCGAGATACAAAAAAAATGAATTTTTTATATAGTGGACAAATCACGTAAAGAGAGTTAAAAAACGGTTTAGTAGTCTCTCAGTGATATGTGTCACACACAAAAGTGAACTGTGTGTTAAGTAAGTGAGGTACAAAAAAATTAATATTTGAAATCCTGCACAAATCACGTAAAGAGAGCTAAAAAATGGTTTACGAGTCTGTAAGTGTTATGTGTCAGACAACATTGTGTAAAAGTGTACAGAGTGTGAGATACAAAAAATTGATTTTTTGAAATCGTGGACATATCACGTAAAGAGAGTTAAAAAATGGTTTAGTAGTATCTCAGTGATATATGTCGCACACAAAAGTGAACAGAGTGTGAAGAAAGTGAGGTACAAAAAAACTAATATTTGAAATCGTGCACAAATCACGTAAAGAGAGCTAAAAATGGTTTACGAGTCTGTAAGTGTTATGTGTCAGACAACATTGTGTAAAAGTGAACAGAGTGTGTGATACAAAAAAATGATTTTTTTAAATCGTGGACAAATCACGTAAAGATAGTTAAAAAACGGTTTAGTAGTCTCTCAGTGATATGTGTCACACACAAAAGTGAACAGAGTGTGAAGTAAGTGAGGTACAAAAAAATTAATATTTGAAATCGTGCACAAATCACGTAAAGAGAGCTAAAAAATGATTTACGAGTCTGTAAGTGTTATGTTTCAGATAACATTGTGTAAAAGTGAACAGAGTGTGAGATACAAAAAAATGATTTATTTAAATCGTGGACAAATCACGTAAAGAGATTTAAAAAATGGTTTAGTAGTATCTCAGTGATATGTGTCACACACAAAAGTGAACAGAGTGTGAAGTAAGTGAGGTACAAAAAAATTAATTTTTGAAATCGTGCACAAATCACGTAAAGAGAGCTAAAAAATGGTTTACGAGTCTGTAAGTGTTATGTGTCAGACAACATTGTGTAAAAGTGAAAAGACTGTGAGATACAAAAAAATGATTTTTTGAAATCGTGGACAAAACACGTAGAGTTAAAAAACGGTTTAGTGGTCTCTCAGTGATTAGTGTCAATCACAAAAGTGAACAGAGTCTATAAGTGTTATGTTTCAGACAACATTGTGTAAAAGTGAACAGAGTGTGAGATACAAAAAAATGATTTTTTGAAATCGTGGTCATATCACGTAAAGAAAGTCAAAAAATGGTTTAGTAGTATCTCAGTTATATGTGTCACACACAAAAGTGAACAGAGTGTGAAGTAAGTGAGGTACAAAAAAATTAATATTTGAAACCGTGCACAAATCACGTAAAGAGAGCTAAAAAATGGTTTACGAGTCTGTAAGTATTATGTTTCAGACAACATTGTGTAATAGTGAACAGAGTGTGAGATACAAAAAAATTATTTTTTGAAATCGTGGACAAATCACGTAAAGAGAATTAAAAAATGGTTTAGTAGTATCTCAGTGATATGTGTCACACTCAAAAGTGAACAGAGTGTGAAGTAAGTGAGGTACAAATAAATTAATATTTGAAATCGTGCACAAATCACGTAAAGAGAGCTAAAAAATGGTTTACGAGTCTGTAAGTGTTATGTGTCAGACAACATTGTGTAAAAGTGAAATGAGTGCGAGATACAAAAAAATGATTTTTTTATTTAGTGGACAAATCATGTAAAGACAGTTAGAAAACGGTTTAGTAGTCTCTCAGTGATATGTGTCAGACACAAAAGTGAACAGAGTGTGAAGTAAGTGAGGTACAAAAAAATTAATATTTGAAATCGTGCACAAATCACGTAAAGAGAGCTAAAAAATGGTTTACGAGTCTGTAAGTGTTATGTGTCAGACAACATTGTGTAAAAGTGAAATGAGTGCGAGATACAAAAAAATGATTTTTTTATTTAGTGGACAAATCATGTAAAGACAGTTAGAAAACGGTTTAGTAGTCTCTCAGTGATATGTGTCAGACACAAAAGTGAACAGAGTGTGAAGTAAGTGAGGTACAAAAAAATTAATATTTGAAATCGTGCGCAAATCACGTAAAGAGAGCTAAAAAATGATTTAAGAGTCTGTAAGTGTTATGTTTCAGACAACATAATGTAAAAGTGAACAGAGTGTGAGATACAAAAAATGATTTTTTGAAATCGTGGACATATCA
Organism: Philonthus spinipes; assembly: GCA_963082785.1. Lineage (NCBI taxonomy): Eukaryota > Metazoa > Arthropoda > Insecta > Coleoptera > Staphylinidae > Philonthus > Philonthus spinipes. The sequence continues at coordinate 306,980 of OY720303.1, forward strand.
CGTAAAGAGAGTTAAAAAATGGTTTAGTAGTATCTCAGTGATATATGTCGCACACAAAAGTGAACAGAGTGTGAAGTAAGTGAGGTACAAAAAAACTAATATTTGAAATCGTGCACAAATCACGTAAAGAGAGCTAAAAAATGGTTTACGAGTCTGTAAGTGTTATGTGTCAGACAACATTGTGTAAAAGTGAACAGAGTGTGAGATACAAAAAAATGATTTTTTTAAATCGTGGACAAATCACGTAAAGAGAGTTAAAAAACGGTTTAGTAGGCTCTCAGTGATATGTGTCACACACAAAAGTAAACAGTGAGTGAAGTAAGTGAGGTACAAAAAAATTAATATTTGAAATCGTGCACAAATCACGTAAAGAGAGCTAAAAAATGGTTTACGAGTCTGTAAGTGTTATGTGTCAAACAACATTGTATAAAAGTGAACTGAGTGCGAGATACAAAAAATGAATTTTTTATATAGTGGACAAATCATGTAAAGAGAGTTAAAAAACGGTTTAGTAGTCTCTCAGTGATATGTGTCACACACAAAAGTGAACAGAGGATGAAGTAAGTTAGGTACAAAAAAATTAATATTTGAAATCGTGCACAAATCACGTAAAGAGAGCTAAAAAATGGTTTACGAGTCTGTAAGTCTTATGTGTCAGACAACATTGTGTAAAAATGAACTGAGTGCGAGATACAAAAAAATGAATTTTTTATATAGTGGACAAATCATGTAAAGAGAGTTAAAAAACGGTTTAGTAGTCTCTCAGTGATTTGTGTCAGACACAAAAGTGAACAGAGTGTGAAGAAAGTGAGGTACAAAAAAATTAATATTTGAAATCGTGCACAAATCACGTAAAGAGAGCTAAAAAATGATTTACGAGTCTGTAAGTGTTATGTTTCAGACAACATTGTGTAAAAGTGAACAGAGTGTGAGATACAAAAAAAAGATTATTTTAAATCGTGGACAAATCACGTAGAGTTAAAAAATGGTTATTAGTATCTCAGTGATATGTGTCAGACACAAAAGTGAACAGAGTGTGAAGTAAGTGAGGTACAAAAAAATTAATATTTGAAATCATGCACATATCACGTAAAGAGAGCTAAAAAATGGTTTACAATTCTGTAAGTGTTATGTGTCAGACAACATTGTGTAAAAGTGAACAGAGTGTCAGATACAAAAAAAATATTTTTTTGAAATCGTGGACAAATCACGTAAAGAGAGTTAAAAAACGGTTTAGTAGTCTCTCAGTGATATGTGTCAGACACAAAAGTGAACAGAGTGTGAAGTAAGTGAGGTACAAAAAAATTAATATTTGAAATCGTGCACATATCACGTAAAGAGAGCTAAAAAATGGTTTACGAGTCTGTAAGTGTTATGTGTCAGACAACATTGTGTAAAAGTGAACAGAGTGTGAGATACAAAAAAATGATTTTTTGAAATCGTAGACATATCACGTAAAGAGAGTTAATAAATTGTTTAGTAGTATCTCAGTGATATGTGTCACACACAAAAGTGAACAGAGTGTGAAGTAAGTGAGGTACAAAAAAATTAATATTTGAAATCGTGCACAAATCACGTAAAGAGAGCTAAAAAATGGTTTACGAATCTGTAAGTGTTATGTGTCAAACAACATTGTATAAAAGTGAACTGAGTGCGAGATACAAAAAAACGAATTTTTTATATAGTTGACAAATCACGTAAAGTGAGTTAAAAAACGGTTTAGTAGTCTTTCAGTGATATGTGTCACACACAAAAGTGAACAGAGTGTGAAGTAAGTGAGGTACAAAAAAATTAATATTTGAAATCGTGCACAAATCACGTAAAGAGAGCTAAAAAATGGTTTACGAGTCTGTAAGTCTTATGTGTCAGACAACGTTGTGTAAAAATGAACTGAGTGCGAGATACAAAAAAATGAATTTTTTATATAGTGGACAAATCACGTAAAGAGAGTTAAAAAACGGTTTAGTAGTCTCTCAGTGATATGTGTCAGACACAAAAGTGAACAGAGTGTGAAGTAAGTGAGGTACAAAAAAATTAATATTTGAAATCGTGCACAAATCACGTAAAGAGAGCTAAAAAATGATTTACGAGTCTGTAAGTGTTATGTTTCAGACAACATTGTGTAAAAGTGAACAGAGTGTGAGATACAAAAAAATGAGTTATTTAAATCGTGGACAAATCACGTAAAGAGATTTAAAAAATGGTTTAGTAGTATCTCAGTGATATGTGTCACATACAAAAGTGAACAGAGTGTGAAGTAAGTGAGGTACAAAAAAATTAATTTTTGAAATCGTGCACAAATCACGTAAAGAGAGCTAAAAAATGGTTTGCGAGTCTGTAAGTGTTATGTGTCAGACTGCATTGTGTAAAAGTGAATTGAGTGCGATTTACAAAAAAAATGAATTTTTTATATAGTGGACAAATCACGTAAAGAGAGTTAAAAAACGGTTTAGTAGTCTCTCAGTGATATGTGTCAGACACAAAAGTGAACAGTGTGAAGTAAGTGAGGTACAAAAAAATTAATTTTTGAAATCGTGTACAAATCACGTAAAGAGAGCTAAAAAATGGTTTACGAGTCTGTAAGTGTTATGTGTCAGACAACATTGTGTAAAAGTGAATTTAATGCGAGATACAAAAAAATGAATTTTTTATATAGTGGACAAATCACGTAAAGAGAGTTAAAAAACGGTTTAGTAGGCTCTCTGTGATACGTGTCACACACAAAAGTGAACAGTGTGTGAAGTAAGTGAGGTACAAAAAAATTAATATTTGAAATCGTGCACAAATCACGTAAAGAGAGCTAAAAAATGGTTTACGAGTCTGTAAGTCTTATGTGTCAGACAACATTGTGTAAAAATGAACTGAGTGCGAGATACAAAAAAATGAATTTTTTATATAGTGGACAAATCACGTAAAGAGAGTTAAAAAACGGTTTAGCAGTCTCTCAGTTATATGTGTCAGACACAAAAGTGAACAGAGTGTGAAGTAAGTGAGGTACAAACAAAATAATATTTGAAATCGTGCACAAATCACGTAAAGAGAGCTAAAAAATGATTTACGAGTCTGTAAGTGTTATGTTTCAGACAACATTGTGTAAAAGTGAACAGAGTGTGAGATTCAAAAAAATGATTTATTTAAATCGTGGACAAATCACGTAAAGAGATTTAAAAAATGGTTTAGTAGTATCTCAGTGATATGTGTCACACACAAAAGTGAACAGAGTGTGAAGTAAGTGAGGTACAAAAAAATTAATATTTGAAATCGTGCACAAATCACGTAAAGAGAGCTAAAAAATGGTTTACGAGTCTGTAAGTGTTATGTGTCAGACAACATTGTGTAAAAGTGAAATGAGTGCGAGATACAAAAAAATGATTTTTTTATTTAGAGGACAAATCACGTAAAGAGAGTTAAAAAACGGTTTAGTAGTCTCTCAGTGATATGTGTCAGACACAAAAGTGAACAGAGTGTGAAGTAAGTGAGGTACAAAAAAATTAATATTTAAAATCGTGCACAAATCACGTAAAGAGAGCTAAAAAATGATTTAAGAGTCTGTAAGTGTTATGTTTCAGACAACATAATGTAAAAGTGAACAGAGTGTGAGATACAAAAAAATGATTTTTTGAAATCGTGGACAAATCACGTAAAGAGAGTTAAAAAACGGTTTAGTAGTCTCTCAGTGATATGTGTCAGACACAAAAGTGAACAGTGTGAAGTAAGTGAGGTACAAAAAAATTAATATTTGAAATCGTGTACAAATCACGTAAAGAGAGCTAAAAAATGGTTTACGAGTCTGTAAGAGTTATGTGTCAGAAAACATTGTGTAAAAGTGAATTGAGTGCGAGATACAAAAAAATGAATTTTTTATATAGTGGACAAATCACGTAAAGAGAGTTAAAAAACGGTTTAGTAGTCTCTCAGAGATATGTGTCACACACAAAAGTGAACAGTGTGTTAAGTAAGTGAGGTACAAAAAAATTAATATTTGAAATCGTGCACAAATCACGTAAAGAGAGCTAAAAAATGGTTTACGAGTCTGTAAGTGTTATGTGTCAGACAAAATTGTGTTAAAGTGAACAGAGTGTGAGATACAACAAAATGATTTTTTGAAATCGTGGACATATCACGTAAAGAGAGTTAAAAAATGGTTTAGTGGTATCTCAGTGATATGTGTCGCACACAAAAGTGAACAGAGTGTGAAGTAAGTGAGGTACAAAAAAACTAATATTTGAAATCGTGCACAAATCACGTAAAGAGAGCTAAAAAATAGTTTACGAGTCTGTAAGTCTTATGTGTCAGACAACATTGTGTAAAAGTGAACAGAGTGTGAGATACAAAAAAATGATTTATTTAAATCGTGGACAAATCACGTAAAGAGAGTTAAAAAATGGTTTAGTAGTTGTTGCGGGGTTATTGCGTTCTACCAGCGACGAGGGGGGTGCTCTTCAAATAAGAAAAGCGAAACTGGCAGCGTGCGGTAGATTGGCTGGTGAGCAGGAGTTTATAGAGTGAAAGGAACGCACTCACCTGTCAATCTCCTCCACCTTGGGACAGTCAGGGGGGTTGTAAGGCCCTCTGAGGTTCCCGAGCCTGGTTGGCGCGCCTCCTTTCAGGCACTTTTCACTTTTTCGCGGACTAACTACGCACGTGTTGATTCTCCCACGTCCATCTTATTAGTCTCTCTCGCGACACCTGTCTGGTGAGCGCGTGGGGGGAGTGAGGGTACAAAACTCTGGTAAAAAAAGGATCGGACCAGGATAGCCAATCGCTAACTCCCAAACATACCCCTCACCCAAAATTAACAAATTTTGTAACTAAATCAAAATTAATTGAATCCGAAGGATTCGTAACCAAATATTAAAAAAAAAACTAAATTCAACTTATTTACAATGATATTTTAAGTAATTTGCATTTTATTGCTCAGGGAACAACGGTATTAATTTTACGAGAGGCCGAATTACCTCTCCCACCGCGGTCCGTATGCGCGCGACTCGGGTTACATCATCTTTTCCCGGCAATAACTCGACAACCCTTCCTCGTGGCCAATGCGCGGGGGGTGCTCCCGGGGCGTACCAAAACACCAAATCGCCCGTCGCGAGTGCACGAGATGACTTTACCCATTTCGGTCGGTGCATCTGAGAATGCAAATATTCGCGGCGCCACCGATTCCAAAAAGACTGCACGATTTGTCTTATCAATTGCCACCTCCCTAACTTTGACAATTCTAAATCGAGTACGTCTACTTCCGGTCTCGCGAGAATGGGTCCACCAATTAAAAAATGACCCGGCGTTAAATAATCAAAATTATCGTTAGGTGAATTTGACAATGCACAAAGTGGCCTTGAATTTAAAACACCCTCGATCCGACTGATCGCAGTAATAAATTCTTCAAATGTCAAAATCTGCGAACCGACGACTCGCTTGAAGTGGTACTTCACTGATTTAACGGCCGACTCCCACAATCCTCCAAAGTGAGGGGCGTAGGGTGGATTAAAGTTCCATTCAATATTTCTTTCCGCTAAATAATGAGCGAAATCTGCATTATTTGCTTCTAAAAACCGCGAAATTTCCGATATCTCTCTCGCTGCGCCCTTGAAATTGCGCCCTTGGTCCGAATAAAGGCATTTAGGCAAACCACGGCGTGCGATAAACCGATCTAAGGCGGCTAAAAACCCGTCTGAAGTAAGATCCGACACCGCTTCTAGATGTAACGCTTTGGAAACCATACAGACAAATAGCGAGATATAACATTTTACCGATTTAGCGTTGCGTAACCTGGAACCTCGAACGAAAAATGGTCCAGCAAAATCAATTCCTGTGTGCGTGAAACAGCGACCAGGATCTAATCTGTATTTAGGTAAATCAGCCATCGGTGGCTGAATAGGTGTGGCTTGGAACCGATAACACGTTAAACAAGAAAAAATGCGTTTCCTAATCAATTTACGAGCATTAGGAATCCAAAAATTACGATGTAATAGCGACTGAACTAACTGTGGACCTCCGTGCGCTGAGAATAAGTGAAAATAATCAACAAGAAGGGTAGCCAACCGACTTTCATATGGAATGAGAAAGGGATGACGCGAGCCCTTTGGAATTTGAGCCCATCGTAACCTACCCCCCACCATGACGAAACCCTGGTGGTTGAGAAATGGCGATAGATTCCGATAGCGTTTAGAGCACAGTTTCCCGCTGTTTAATAATTTTACTTCCGCACTCAAATGATGTGCTTGAGTTATTTTAACCGCTAAATCTAACGCGGTACGATATTCTCGCGCCGAAATTGGGCCGTTCAGAACTTTACTATTACCGAATGAACTTATTCTGCATTTAAATCTACTTCCGAAACGAATTACATATGCCAAAACTCGCTGTAATTTTAAAACAGATGAAGTACGTTCAAACAAATTAACGAATGCAGAAAAATCCGTAGATGAAATTAACAAAATTGTGAGTTCCGGTTTTAGGTCCGGCAACTCAGGGGGAATTTCGAACAAATTCCGGGGCCAAAACTCTTCAGACCGAAGGAGAAATTCTGGCCCATGCCACCAAAGCAAATGTTCAAGCAATTCTCGTGGCGACAACCCGCGACTAGCCGCATCTGCTGGGTTGTCAACACCTGGGACGAATCTCCAGCTAACCAAGGGTGCACGCTCCAAAATCTGCGTAACTCTGTTAGCGACAAATGTTTTCAACCGATGTGGAGGTGTTTTGATCCATGTGAGAGCGGTGGATGAATCGGAAAAGCAGACTGGCGTATCCAATACAAGCTGAGAGAGAGACGCAGTTACTGCAAAAACTAATTTGGACAACAAACAAGCAGCACTGAGTTCTAGGCGGGGGATGGTCCAGGTTTTTAAGGGTGCAACTCGAGTCTTCGCAGCCACAATGTTCACTGACACTTGTGTGTCGCTTTCGATGCGAAGATAAACGACGGCGCCCATGCCGAGCGAACTCGCATCCGAAAATCCGATGAGCTGCGCACGTTTCCACCCTAAACTTAGAATGCACCGAGGAATAGCAATTCTCTGCAACTCAGGTAATTGCTGTAATATGTGACTCCACTTCTGCTGAACCGTATCAGGTAAAGGGTCGTCCCAATCGACCTTTGATAACCACAACTGCTGTAATAATGTTTTAATAGAGAATACAAGAGGAGCAAGGTATCCGTTCGGATCAAATATGCGAGCGACTCTCGACAATATACCCCGCTTGGTATTCTTTTCATCACCAACACGAATTACGTAACGAAATGTATCCCCTTTGGGATCCCAATGCAATCCTAAAACTTTAATAATGCTGATATCACTGCCTGGAATCTCCTGAAACTCCGGTAGCTCTGCAGAAGTCACAATATTATTCGAACTAGACCATTTTCCGAGCTCAAATCCGCCTAGCCTCAACAAAGAAATTAATTGTTGACGTAACTCTATTACGTCCGAGACTGTATCTGCTCCAGTTAAAATGTCATCGACATAGATCGAACTTCTTAAGGGCGAACACGCTAAAGGAAATTTATGCCCTTCATCATTTACTAACTGCTGCAGTACACGTTGAGCTAAAAAAGGACTACACGTCGCTCCAAAAATAACACGAGTGTGTTCAAACTCTTGTACCGGTTCATCCTCTGAAAACCGCCAAAAAATATGCTGAAATTGCCGATCTGATTGATGCACAACAATCTCCCTAAACATCTGCTTGATATCACACGTCAAAGCTATCTGCGGCAAACGAAAACCTGTCAATACATGTCCTATTTCAGACTGTAACTTGGGGCCACTAGCTAACGTATCATTCAAGCTTTGTCCATAGGGATCTTTTTCAGCTGGATTAAAAACAACACGAATCTTCTGCCCGTCAACGGTATTCTTTACAATGCCATGATGCGTAAGAATATATGGAGCAGTCATACGAGAGGGAATCAAGTGTCCCTGTAAAAGGTAATCTCGAATATTACCCGAATATAACTGACGAAAATTGTCATCCTGACGAAAACGTTTCTCTAGATTTAAAAAACGCTTGAGCGCAATCTCCCGATTACTACCGAAAGTGGGTATACCTTGCTTAAACGGAAGCCGGGTGATATACCGACCATTACAATCTCGCTTGATTGTGTCACAAAAATAACGCTCACATGCCTCGTCCTCTGGCGATGCCGATGGAGCTGTAAAAACTTCTTCCGATTCCCAAAATGCTCGAAGAGTTTTATCTATCAAGTTATCTTCAATGTTCGATAACATTGAAACGAACGAAGAGGAGTTTTTGTTGGCATTCACGAAAGTAGGTAACGAACCCATAATGACCCAACCTAATTTTGTAAGAACCGCGGAAGGCAAACCCTTTATTTGACACGGCGAATCCGGTGTCAACTCAAACGTGGTTCCTACACCTAAAAGCAAATCGATGGGACCGGATTTATCAAAGTCCGGGTCCGCCAAATTCAAGCCGATAAAACGAGATTTTATCTCTGGCGAAATGTCTGTAGTCGGTAAGTCAGAAGTAATGCGAGGAAGCACGACTGCCGAAAAACTAAGCATAGCGTTCTTATTTCCTGCGGAAGTGATGCTGCAAGTAACAATTCCTTGAGATTTTCCAGGAAATGACTGTCCCAACCCTGTTAAATTAAAAGGACAGCTACTACGTTGTAAACCTAAACGCGATGCAAATGCTGACGTAATGATGTTCACCTGACTACCTGTATCAAAAACTAATCGACATTTGTGCCACATTCCGGTTCTACTCAATATGTAAGCCTGTGCTGTACCTAAAAGAACCTGTGTCGTAACAAATGTTTTACAGTAGTTCGCCAAAGTAACCGATTGCTGACCTGGGGTGAGTGCACCCGACCCCGTAGCATCTTCCGGCGAGACTCCATCGTGGCCGGAAGGCAATTGCGGTGCCTCCTTCCCGAAGTGCAACAAGGAGTTATGCCTGTTACTTCCACATGTAACACAGGCATATTTCGATTTACATTGAGAGACCTTATGCTCTCCGAAACACGCGAAGCATATTCGAAATGATCGCACCATAGAGTGTCTAGCTCTAGGACTAGCCGACAAAAATGAAGGACATTTGTTTAATTTGTGCGCGCCGGAACAACAAATGCACTGTTCCGAACTATTATCGAATTGAGTCGTTTTATTCGACTTTTGCAAACACATTGAAACGCGAGAACGCCTATTTACATTTTCGTCGTGCTTAATAATTCGTTTAGAATGAGTTTGCGGATCGGACGCTAGTTCCTCGACCGAGCATTTATCGTGCAAAAAGGTGATCAGATCATCAAGTGACGGAAAAGATTTGTTTAAATTTCGAGTTTCAAATTCTCTTCGCGTTTTATTATCGAGCAAACGCAGCGCAATTTCCGATAAAATGTAATCGCCTAAATTTTCTATCTTTAAAGAATGAAGCGCGCTTACATTTGTTGACAAAACGTCTACAATTTCTCTTAAATTTAAATTAGATTTAATTGTCTTCAAGTCAAAAATAGCTGCCAAATAATGATTCGCTATCACTCTTTTGCTTGTGTACCGTTTAACTAATAGATCGTAGGCTATCAAATAATTGCAAGGCTGAAATGTAACCGTTTTAACTAACCGCAAGGCGTCTCCGTCTAAATAACTAAGAAGATACGAGAATTTCTTAATTGGCGGTAGCTTAGTGGTATGGATTAAATCGTTATATAACGCGATAAACGCTGGAAAATCCTCATGTTTTCCCGAAAATGACTTAATTTTAATTTCTGGCAAGTGTACCTTAGGCTCCGGTTGTGTTTCAACCGAGGGAGACGAGTATTTGTCAATCGCAACTAAAATCTCTACATATTTTTCATTAAACAATTTACCCAGTTCAGCGATATCTACTGTGAGTTGTTCATATTGTACGGATAAGGCCGTAAGTTCATCTAAAATTGAATTAAATTGTTTCTCAATATCTGGTAAGCGTCTAACACGAACTTTAAACTCATCAAGTTGATCGGGCAAATCGGAAATTAAACCATGACAACTATATAACTCTTCTAAACAACGTTCTTTTCTAGATAAGAGAATTGCATGTGTTCTAGTGACTCTCGGTGGCACGGATGCAACGACTCTAGTGGGTTCAGTCATTCTGCTAAACGAACGAATTGAACTAACAAAAATAAAACAGAAATAATCAATCAGCTGTTTTATTTAAACGACAATGAACTCTAAACAATGCGAGACAAAAAAAAACTATGTATTGGTTCCGCTGGCCCGGCCGAATTGAGTTGCCTGCTATCGTGCGCTCTAGATTGGGATGCGCGCGTTTTGTGATTGACTATCAGAGTCGCGCGCAGATGGATTCTAGGGGAGCGCAAACGCACAGAAACGAATTAAAATGGCGAGCGGAAATGCAAATTACTCCAAAAAGGGGAGACTAAGGTTTCTTAAAACCTTATTCTCTACAAACGGATCAGTGATCCGGTTTCGAATGGACCAAAAAGAAAACGTTATGTTGCGGGGTTATTGCGTTCTACCAGCGACGAGGGGGGTGCTCTTCAAATAAGAAAAGCGAAACTGGCAGCGTGCGGTAGATTGGCTGGTGAGCAGGAGTTTATAGAGTGAAAGGAACGCACTCACCTGTCAATCTCCTCCACCTTGGGACAGTCAGGGGGGTTGTAAGGCCCTCTGAGGTTCCCGAGCCTGGTTGGCGCGCCTCCTTTCAGGCACTTTTCACTTTTTCGCGGACTAACTACGCACGTGTTGATTCTCCCACGTCCATCTTATTAGTCTCTCTCGCGACACCTGTCTGGTGAGCGCGTGGGGGGAGTGAGGGTACAAAACTCTGGTAAAAAAAGGATCGGACCAGGATAGCCAATCGCTAACTCCCAAACAGTAGTATCTCAGTGATATGTGTCACACACAAAAGTGAACAGAGTGTAAAGTAAGTGAGGTACAAAAAAATTAATATTTGAAATCGTGCACAAATCACGTTGAGAGAGCTAAAAAATGGTTTACGAGTCTGTAAGTGTTATGTGTCAGACAACATTGTGTAAAAGTGAATTAAGTGCGATTTACAAAAAAATGAATTTTTTATATAGTGGACAAATCACGTAAAGAGAGTTAAAAAACGGTTTAGTAGTCTCTCAGTGATATGTGTCAGACACAAAAGTGAACAGTGTGAAGTAAGTGAGGTACAAAAAAATTAATTTTTGAAATCGTGTACAAATCACGTAAAGAGAGCTAAAAAATGGTTTACGAGTCTGTAAGTGTTATGTGTCAGACAACATTGTGTAAAAGTGAATTGAGTGCGAGATACAAAAAAATGAATTTTTTATATAGTGGACAAATCACGTAAAGAGAGTTAAAAAACGGTTTAGTAGGCTCTCTGTGATATGTGTCACACACAAAAGTGAACAGTGTGTGAAGTAAGTGAGGTACAAAAAAATTAATATTTGAAATCGTGCACAAATCACGTAAAGAGAGCTAAAAAATGGTTTACGAGTCTGTAAGTGTTATGTGTCAAACAACATTGTATAAAAGTGAACTGAGTGCGAGATACAAAAAAATGAATTTTTTATATAGTGGACAAATCACGTAAAGTAAGTTAAAAAACGGTTTAGTAGTCTTTCAGTGATATGTGTCACACACAAAAGTGAACAGAGGATGAAGTAAGTTAGGTACAAAAAAATTAATATTTGAAATCGTGCACAAATCACGTAAAGAGAGCTAAAAAATGGTTTACGAGTCTGTAAGTCTTATGTGTCAGACAACATTGTCTAAAAGTGAACTGAGTGCGAGATACAAAAAAATGATTTTTTTATATAGTGGACAAATCACGTAAAGAGAGTTAAAAAACGGTTGAGTAGTCTCTCAGTGATATGTGTCAGACACAAAAGTAAACAGAGTGTGAAGTAAGTGAGGTACAAAAAAATTAATATTTGAAATCGTGCACAAATCACGCAAAGAGAGCTAAAAAATGATTTACGTGTCTGTAAGTGTTATGTTTCAGACAACATTGTGTAAAAGTGAACAGAGTGTGAGATACAAAAAAATGATTTTTTGAAATCGTGGTCATATCACGTAAAGAGAGTCAAAAAATGGTTTAGTAGTACCTCAGCTATATGTGTCACACACAAAAGTGAACAGAGTGTGAAGTAAGTGAGGTACAAAAAAATTAATATTTGAAACCGTGCACAAATCACGTAAAGAGAACTAAAAAATGGTTTACAAGTCTGTAAGTGTTATGTGTCAGACAACATTGTGTAAAAGTGAACAGAGTGTGAGATACAAAAAAAAGATTATTTTAAATCGTGGACAAATCACGTAGAGTTAAAAAATGGTTATTAGTATCTCAGTGATATGTGTCAGACACAAAAGTGAACAGAGTGTGAAGTAAGTGAGGTACAAAAAAATTAATATTTGAAATCATGCACATATCACGTAAAGAGAGCTAAAAAATGGTTTACAATTCTGTAAGTGTTATGTGTCAGACAACATTGTGTAAAAGTGAACAGAGTGTGAGATACAAAATAATATTTTTTTGAAATCGTGGACAAATCACGTAAAGAGAGTTAAAAAACGGTTTAGTAGTCTCTCAGTGATATGTGTCAGACACAAAAGTAAACAGAGTGTGAAGTAAGTGAGGTACAAAAGAATTAATATTTGAAATCGTGCACAAATCACGTAAAGAGAGCTAAAAAATGGTTTACGAGTCTGTAAGTGTAATGTTTCAGACAACATTGTGTAATAGTGAACAGAGTGTGAGATTCAAAAAAAAGATTTTTTGAAATCGTGGACATATCACGTAAAGAGAGTTAAAAAATGGTTTAGTAGTATCTCAGTGATATGTGTCACACTCAAAAGTGAACAGAGTGTGAAGTAAGTGAGGTACAAAAAAATTAATATTTGAAATCGTGCACAAATCACGTAAAGAGAGCTAAAAAATGGTTTACGAGTCTGTAAGTGTTATGCGTCAGACAACATTGTGTAAAAGTGAAATGAGTGCGAGACACAAAAAAAATGATTTTTTTATTTAGTGGACAAATCATGTAAAGACAGTTAGAAAACGGTTTAGTAGTCTCTCAGTGATATGTGTCAGACACAAAAGTGAACAGAGTGTGAAGTAAGTGAGGTACAAAAAAATTAATATTTGAAATCGTGCACAAATCACGCAAAGAGAGCTAAAAAATGGTTTACGAGTCTGTAAGTGTTATGTGTCAGACAACATTGTATAAAAGTGAACTGAGTGCGAGATACAAAAAGATGAATTTTTTATATAGTGGACAAATCACGTAAAGAGAGTTAAAAAACGGTTTAGTGGTCTCTCAGTGATATGTGTCACACACAAAAGTGAACAGAGTGTGAAGTAAGTGAGATTCAAAAAAATTAATATTTGAAATCGTGCACAAATCACGTAAAGAGAGCTAAAAAATGGTTTACGAGTCTGTAAGTTTTATGTGTCAGACAACATTGTGTAAAAGTGAACTGAGTGCGAGCTACAAAAAAATGAATTTTTATAAAGTGGACAAATCACGTAAAGAGAGTTAAAAAACGGTTTAGTAGTCTCTCAGTGATATGTGTCACACACAAAAGTGAACAGTGTGTGAAGTAAGTGAGGTACAAAAAAATTATTATTTGAAATCGTGCACAAATCACGTAAAGAGAGCTAAAAAATGGTTTACTAGTCAGTAAGTGTTATGCGTCAGACAACATTGTGTAAAAGTGAAATGAGTGCGAGATACAAAAAAATGAATTTTTTATATAGTGGACAAATCACGTAAAGAGAGTTAAAAAACGGTTTAGTAGTCTCTCAGTGATATGTGTCAGACACAAAAGTGAACAGAGTGTGAAGTAAGTGAGGTACAAAAAAAATTAATATTTGAAATCGTGCACAAATCACGTAAAGAGAGCTAAAAAATGATTTACGAGTCTGTAAGTGTTATGTTTCAGACAACATTGTGTAAAAGTGAACAGAGTGTGAGATACAAAAAAATGATTTTTTGAAATCGTGGACAAATCACGTAAAGAGAGTTAAAAAATGGTTTAGTAGTATCTCAGTGAAATGTGTCACACACAAAAGTGAACAGAGTGTGAAGTAAGTGAGGTACAAAAAAATTAATATTTGAAATCGTGCACAAATTACGTAAAGAGAGCTAAAAAATGGTTTACGAGTCTGTAAGTGTTATGTGACAGACAACATTGTGTAAAAGTGAAATGAGTGCGAGATACTAAAAAATGATTTTTTTATTTAGTGGACAAATCACGTAAAGAGAGTTAAAAAACGGTTTAGTAGTCTCTCAGTGATATGTGTCAGACACAAAAGTGAACAGAGTGTGAAGTAAGTGAGGTACAAAAAAATTAATATTTGAAATCGTGCACAAATCACGTAAAGAGAGCTAAAAAATGGTTTACGAGTCTGTAAGTGTTATGTGTCAGACAACATTGTGTAAAAGTGAACAGAGTGTGAGATACAAAAAAATGATTTTTTGAAATCGTAGACATATCACGTAAAGAGAGTTAATAAATTGTTTAGTAGTATCTCAGTGATATGTGTCACACACAAAAGTGAACAGAGTGTGAAGTAAGTGAGGTACAAAAAAATTAATATATGAAATCGTGCACAAATCACGTAAAGAGAGCTAAAAAATGGTTTACGAATCTGTAAGTGTTATGTGTCAAACAACATTGTATAAAAGTGAACTGAGTGCGAGATACAAAAAAACGAATTTTTTATATAGTTGACAAATCACGTAAAGTGAGTTAAAAAACGGTTTAGTAGTCTCTCAGTGATATGTGTCAGACACAAAAGTGAACAGAGTGTGAAGTAAGTGAGGTACAAAAAAAATAATATTTGAAATCGTGCACAAATCACGTAAAGAGAGCTAAAAAATGGTTTACGAGTCTGTAAGTCTTATGTGTCAGACAACGTTGTGTAAAAATGAACTGAGTGCGAGATACAAAAAAATGAATTTTTTATATAGTGGACAAATCACGTAAAGAGAGTTAAAAAACGGTTTAGTAGTCTCTCAGTGATATGTGTCAGACACAAAAGTGAACAGAGTGTGAAGTAAGTGAGGTACAAAAAAATTAATATTTGAAATCGTGCACAAATCACGTAAAGAGAGCTAAAAAATGATTTACGAGTCTGTAAGTGTTATGTTTCAGACAACATTGTGTAAAAGTGAACAGAGTGTGAGATACAAAAAAATGAGTTATTTAAATCGTGGACAAATCACGTAAAGAGATTTAAAAAATGGTTTAGTAGTATCTCAGTGATATGTGTCACATACAAAAGTGAACAGAGTGTGAAGTAAGTGAGGTACAAAAAAATTAATTTTTGAAATCGTGCACAAATCACGTAAAGAGAGCTAAAAAATGGTTTGCGAGTCTGTAAGTGTTATGTGTCAGACAGCATTGTGTAAAAGTGAATTGAGTGCGATTTACAAAAAAAATGAATTTTTTATATAGTGGACAAATCACGTAAAGAGAGTTAAAAAACGGTTTAGTAGTCTCTCAGTGATATGTGTCAGACACAAAAGTGAACAGTGTGAAGTAAGTGAGGTACAAAAAAATTAATTTTTGAAATCGTGTACAAATCACGTAAAGAGAGCTAAAAAATGGTTTACGAGTCTGTAAGTGTTATGTGTCAGACAACATTGTGTAAAAGTGAATTGAGTGCGAGATACAAAAAAATGAATTTTTAATATAGTGGACAAATCACGTAAAGAGAGTTAAAAAACGGTTTAGTAGGCTCTCTGTGATACGTGTCACACACAAAAGTGAACAGTGTGTGAAGTAAGTGAGGTACAAATAAATTAATATTTGAAATCGTGCACAAATCACGTAAAGAGAGCTAAAAAATGGTTTACGAGTCTGTAAGTGTGATGTGTCAGACAACATTGTGTAAAAGTGAACAGAGTGTGAGATACAAAAAAATGATTTTTTGAAATCGTGGACAAATCACGTAAAGAGAGTTAAAAAACGGTATACTAGTCTCTCAGTGATATGTGTCAAACACAATAGTGAACAGAGTGTGAAGTAAGTGAGGTACAAAAAAATTAATATTTGAAATCGTGCACAAATCACGTAAAGAGAGCTAAAAAATGGTTTACGAGTCTGTAAGTGTTATGTGTCAAACAACATTGTATAAAAGTGAACTGAGTGCGAGATACAAAAAAATGAATTTTTTATATAGTGGACAAATCACGTAAAGTAAGTTAAAAAACGGTTTAGTAGTCTTTCAGTGATATGTGTCACACACAAAAGTGAACAGAGGATGAAGTAAGTTAGGTACAAAAAAATTAATATTTGAAATCGTGCACAAATCACGTAAAGAGAGCTAAAAAATGGTTTACGAGTCTGTAAGTCTTATGTGTCAGACAACATTGTCTAAAAGTGAACTGAGTGCGAGATACAAAAAAATGATTTTTTTATATAGTGGACAAATCACGTAAAGAGAGTTAAAAAACGGTTTAGTAGTCTCTCAGTGATATGTGTCAGACACAAAAGTAAACAGAGTGTGAAGTAAGTGAGGTACAAAAAAATTAATATTTGAAATCGTGCACAAATCACGCAAAGAGAGCTAAAAAATGATTTACGTGTCTGTAAGTGTTATGTTTCAGACAACATTGTGTAAAAGTGAACAGAGTGTGAGATACAAAAAAATGATTTTTTGAAATCGTGGTCATATCACGTAAAGAGAGTCAAAAAATGGTTTAGTAGTACCTCAGCTATATGTGTCACACACAAAAGTGAACAGAGTGTGAAGTAAGTGAGGTACAAAAAAATTAATATTTGAAACCGTGCACAAATCACGTAAAGAGAACTAAAAAATGGTTTACAAGTCTGTAAGTGTTATGTGTCATACAACATTGTGTAAAAGTGAACAGAGTGTGAGATACAAAAAAAAGATTATTTTAAATCGTGGACAAATCACGTAGAGTTAAAAAATGGTTATTAGTATCTCAGTGATATGTGTCAGACACAAAAGTGAACAGAGTGTGAAGTAAGTGAGGTACAAAAAAATTAATATTTGAAATCATGCACATATCACGTAAAGAGAGCTAAAAAATGGTTTACAATTCTGTAAGTGTTATGTGTCAGACAACATTGTGTAAAAGTGAACAGAGTGTGAGATACAAAATAATATTTTTTTGAAATCGTGGACAAATCACGTAAAGAGAGTTAAAAAACGGTTTAGTAGTCTCTCAGTGATATGTGTCAGACACAAAAGTAAACAGAGTGTGAAGTAAGTGAGGTACAAAAGAATTAATATTTGAAATCGTGCACAAATCACGTAAAGAGAGCTAAAAAATGGTTTACGAGTCTGTAAGTGTAATGTTTCAGACAACATTGTGTTATAGTGAACAGAGTGTGAGATTCAAAAAAAAGATTTTTTGAAATCGTGGACATATCACGTAAAGAGAGTTAAAAAATGGTTTAGTAGTATCTCAGTGATTTGTGTCACACTCAAAAGTGAACAGAGTGTGAAGTAAGTGAGGTACAAAAAAATTAATATTTGAAATCGTGCACAAATCACGTAAAGAGAGCTAAAAAATGGTTTACGAGTCTGTAAGTGTTATGTGTCAGACAACATTGTGTAAAAGTGAAATGAGTGCGAGATACAAAAAAAATGATTTTTTTATTTAGTGGACAAATCATGTAAAGACAGTTAGAAAACGGTTTAGTAGTCTCTCAGTGATATGTGTCAGACACAAAAGTGAACAGAGTGTGAAGTAAGTGAGGTACAAAAAAATTAATATTTGAAATCGTGCACAAATCACGCAAAGAGAGCTAAAAAATGGTTTACGAGTCTGTAAGTGTTATGTGTCAGACAACATTGTATAAAAGTGAACTGAGTGCGAGATACAAAAAAATGAATTTTTTATATAGTGGACAAATCACGTAAAGAGAGTTAAAAAACGGTTTAGTGGTCTCTCAGTGATGTGTCACACACAAAAGTGAACAGAGTGTGAAGTAAGTGAGATTCAAAAAAATTAATATTTGAAATCGTGCACAAATCACGTAAAGAGAGCTAAAAAATGGTTTACGAGTCTGTAAGTCTTATGTGTCAGACAACATTGTGTAAAAGTGAACTGAGTGCGAGCTACAAAAAAATGAATTTTTATAAAGTGGACAAATCACGTAAAGAGAGTTAAAAAACGGTTTAGTAGTCTCTCAGTGATATGTGTCAGACACAAAAGTGAACAGAGTGTGAAGTAAGTGAGGTACAAAAAAATTAATATTTGAAATCGTGCACAAATCACGTAAAGAGAGCTAAAAAATGGTTTACGAGTCTGTAAGTGTTATTTGTCAGACAACATTGTGTAAAAGTGAACAGAGTGTGAGATACAAAAAAATGATTTTTTGAAATCGTGGACATATCACGTAAGGAGAGTTAAAAAATGGTTTAGTAGTATCTCAGTGAAATGTGTCGCACACAAAAGTGAACAGAGTGTGAAGTAAGTTAGGTACAAAAAAACTAATATTTGAAATCGTGCACAAATCTCGTAAAGAGATCTAAAAAATGGTTTACGAGTCTGTAAGTCTTATGTGTCAGACAACATTGTGTAAAAGTGAACAGAGTGTGAGATACAAAAAAATGATTTTTTTAAATCGTGGACAAATCACGTAAAGAGAGTTAAAAAACGGTTTAGTAGTCTCTCAGTGATATGTGTCACACACAAAAGTGAACAGAGTGTGAAGTAAGTGAGGTACAAAAAAATTAATATTTGAAATCGTGCACAAATCACGTAAAGAGAGCTAAAAAATGATTTACGAGTCTGTAGGTGTTATGTTTCAGACAACATTGTGTAAAAGTGAACAGAGTGTGAGATACAAAAAAATGATTTATTTAAATCGTGGACAAATCACGTAAAGAGATTTAAAAAATGGTTTAGTAGTATCTCAGTGATATGTGTCACACACAAAAGTGAACAGAGTGTGAAGTAAGTGAGGTACAAAAAAATTAATATTTGAAATCGTGCACAAATCACGTAAAGAGAGCTAAAAAATGGTTTACGAGTCTGTAAGTGTTATGTGTCAGACAACATTGTGTAAAAGTGAAAAGACTGTGAGATACAAAAAAATGATTTTTTGAAATCGTGGACATATCACGTAAAGAGAGTTAAGAAATTGTTTAGTAGTATCTCAGTGATATGTGTCACACACAAAAGTGAATAGAGTGTGAAGTAAATGAGGTACAAAAAAATTAATATTTGAAATCGTGCACAAATCACGTAAAGAGAGCTAAAAAATGGTTTACGAGTCTGTAAGTGTTATGTGTCAGACAACATTGTGTAAAAGTGAAATGAGTGCGAGATACAAAAAAATGATTTTTTTATTTAGTGGACAAATCACGTAAAGAGAGTTAAAAAACGGTTTAGTAGTCTCTCAGTGATATGTGTCAGACACAAAAGTGAACAGAGTGTGAAGTAAGTGAGGTACAAAAAAAATAATATTTGAAATCGTGCGCAAATCACGTAAAGAGAGCTAAGAAATGATTTAAGAGTCTGTAAGTGTTATGTTTCAGACAACATTATGTAAAAGTGAACAGAGTGTGAGATACAAAAAAATGATTTTTTGAAATCGTGGACAAATCACGTAAAGAGAGTTAAAAAACGGTTTAGTAGTCTCTCAGTGATATGTGTCAGACACAAAAGTGAACAGTGTGAAGTAAGTGAGGTACAAAAAAATTAATATTTAAAATCGTGTACAAATCACGTAAAGAGAGCTAAAAAATGGTTTACGAGTCTGTAAGAGTTATGTGTCAGACAACATTGTGTAAAAGTGAATTGAGTGCGAGATACAAAAAAAATGAATTTTTTATATAGTGGACAAATCACGTAAAGAGAGTTAAAAGACGGTTTAGTAGTCTCTCAGTGATATGTGTCACACACAAAAGTGAACTGTGTGTTAAGTAAGTGAGGTACAAAAAAATTAATATTTGAAATCGTGCACAAATCACGTAAAGAGAGCTAAAAAATGGTTTACGAGTCTGTAAGAGTTATGTGTCAGACAACATTGTGTAAAAGTGTACAGAGTGTGAGATACAAAAAAATGATTTTTTGAAATCGTGGACATATCACGTAAAGAGAGTTAAAAAATGGTTTAGTAGTATCTCAGTGATATATGTCGCACACAAAAGTGAACAGAGTGTGAAGAAAGTGAGGTACAAAAAAACTAATATTTGAAATCGTGCACAAATCACGTAAAGAGAGCTAAAAATGGTTTACGAGTCTGTAAGTGTTATGTGTCAGACAACATTGTGTAAAAGTGAACAGAGTGTGAGATACAAAAAAATGATTTTTTTAAATCGTGGACAAATCACGTAAAGAGAGTTAAAAAACGGTTTAGTAGTCTCTCAGTGATATGTGTCACACACAAAAGTGAACAGAGTGTGAAGTAAGTGAGGTACAAAAAAATTAATATTTGAAATCGTGCACAAATCACGTAAAGAGAGCTAAAAAATGGTTTACGAGTCTGTAAGTCTTATGTGTCAGACAACATTGTGTAAAAGTGAAGAGAGTGTGAGATACAAAAAAATGATTTATTTAAATCTTGGACAAATCACGTAAAGAGAGTTAAAAAATGGTTTAGTTGTATCTCAGTGATATGTGTCACACACAAAAGTGAACAGAGTGTGAAGTAAGTGAGGTACAAAAAAATTAATATTTGAAATCGTACACAAATCACATAAAGAGAGCTAAAAAATGGTTTACGAGTCTGTAAGTGTAATGTTTCAGACAACATTGTGTAATAGTGAACAGAGTGTGAGATACAAAAAAAAGATTTTTTGAAATCGTGGACATATCACGTAAAGAGAGTTAAAAAATGGTTTAGTAGTATCTCAGTGATATGTGTCACACTCAAAAGTGAACAGAGTGTGAAGTAAGTGAGGTACAAAAAAATTAATATTTGAAATCGTGCACAAATCACGTAAAGAGAGCTAAAAAGTGGTTTACGAGTCTGTAAGTGTTATGTGTCAGACAACATTGTGTAAAAGTGAAATGAGTGCGAGATATAAAAAAAATGATTTTTTTATTTAGTGGACAAATCATGTAAAGACAGTTAGAAAACGGTTTAGTAGTCTCTCAGTGATATGTGTCAGACACAAAAGTGAACAGAGTGTGAAGTAAGTGAGGTACAAAAAAATTAATATTTGAAATCGTGCACAAATCACGCAAAGAGAGCTAAAAAATGGTTTACGAGTCTGTAAGTGTTATGTGTCAGACAACATTGTATAAAAGTGAACTGAGTGCGAGAAACAAAAAAATGAATTTTTTATATAGTGGACAAATCACGTAAAGAGAGTTAAAAAACGGTTTAGTGGTCTCTCAGTGATATGTGTCACACACAAAAGTGAACAGAGTGTGAAGTAAGTGAGATACAAAAAAATTAATATTTGAAATCGTGCACAAATCACGTAAAGAGAGCTAAAAAATGATTTACGAGTCTGTAAGTGTTATGTTTCAGACAACATTGTGTAAAAGTGAACAGAGTGTGAGATACAAAAAAATGAGTTATTTAAATCGTGGACAAATCACGTAAAGAGATTTAAAAAATGGTTTAGTAGTATCTCAGTGATATGTGTCACATACAAAAGTGAACAGAGTGTGAAGTAAGTGAGGTACAAAAAAATTAATTTTTGAAATCGTGCACAAATCACGTAAAGAGAGCTAAAAAATGGTTTGCGAGTCTGTAAGTGTTATGTGTCAGACAGCATTGTGTAAAAGTGAATTGAGTGCGATTTACAAAAAAAATGAATTTTTTATATAGTGGACAAATCACGTAAAGAGAGTTAAAAAACGGTTTAGTAGTCTCTCAGTGATATGTGTCAGACACAAAAGTGAACAGTGTGAAGTAAGTGAGGTACAAAAAAATTAATTTTTGAAATCGTGTACAAATCACGTAAAGAGAGCTAAAAAATGGTTTACGAGTATGTAAGTGTTATGTGTCAGACAACATTGTGTAAAAGTGAATTGAGTGCGAGATACAAAAAAATGAATTTTTAATATAGTGGACAAATCACGTAAAGAGAGTTAAAAAACGGTTTAGTAGGCTCTCTGTGATACGTGTCACACACAAAAGTGAACAGTGTGTGAAGTAAGTGAGGTACAAATAAATTAATATTTGAAATCGTGCACAAATCACGTAAAGAGAGCTAAAAAATGGTTTACGAGTCTGTAAGTGTGATGTGTCAGACAACATTGTGTAAAAGTGAACAGAGTGTGAGATACAAAAAAATGATTTTTTGAAATCGTGGACAAATCACGTAAAGAGAGTTAAAAAACGGTATACTAGTCTCTCAGTGATATGTGTCAAACACAATAGTGAACAGAGTGTGAAGTAAGTGAGGTACAAAAAAATTAATATTTGAAATCGTGCACAAATCACGTAAAGAGAGCTAAAAAATGGTTTACGAGTCTGTAAGTGTTATGTGTCAAACAACATTGTATAAAAGTGAACTGAGTGCGAGATACAAAAAAATGAATTTTTTATATAGTGGACAAATCACGTAAAGTAAGTTAAAAAACGGTTTAGTAGTCTTTCAGTGATATGTGTCACACACAAAAGTGAACAGAGGATGAAGTAAGTTAGGTACAAAAAAATTAATATTTGAAATCGTGCACAAATCACGTAAAGAGAGCTAAAAAATGGTTTACGAGTCTGTAAGTCTTATGTGTCAGACAACATTGTCTAAAAGTGAACTGAGTGCGAGATACAAAAAAATGATTTTTTTATATAGTGGACAAATCACGTAAAGAGAGTTAAAAAACGGTTTAGTAGTCTCTCAGTGATATGTGTCAGACACAAAAGTAAACAGAGTGTGAAGTAAGTGAGGTACAAAAAAATTAATATTTGAAATCGTG
Source organism: Philonthus spinipes (assembly GCA_963082785.1). Classification (NCBI taxonomy): domain Eukaryota; kingdom Metazoa; phylum Arthropoda; class Insecta; order Coleoptera; family Staphylinidae; genus Philonthus; species Philonthus spinipes. Next base: position 329,808 of record OY720303.1, read on the forward strand.
CACAAATCACGCAAAGAGAGCTAAAAAATGATTTACGTGTCTGTAAGTGTTATGTTTCAGACAACATTGTGTAAAAGTGAACAGAGTGTGAGATACAAAAAAATGATTTTTTGAAATCGTGGTCATATCACGTAAAGAGAGTCAAAAAATGGTTTAGTAGTACCTCAGCTATATGTGTCACACACAAAAGTGAACAGAGTGTGAAGTAAGTGAGGTACAAAAAAATTAATATTTGAAACCGTGCACAAATCACGTAAAGAGAACTAAAAAATGGTTTACAAGTCTGTAAGTGTTATGTGTCATACAACATTGTGTAAAAGTGAACAGAGTTTGAGATACAAAAAAAAAATTATTTTAAATCGTGGACAAATCACGTAGAGTTAAAAAATGGTTATTAGTATCTCAGTGATATGTGTCAGACACAAAAGTGAACAGAGTGTGAAGTAAGTGAGGTACAAAAAAATTAATATTTGAAATCATGCACATATCACGTAAAGAGAGCTAAAAAATGGTTTACAATTCTGTAAGTGTTATGTGTCAGACAACATTGTGTAAAAGTGAACAGAGTGTGAGATACAAAATAATATTTTTTTGAAATCGTGGACAAATCACGTAAAGAGAGTTAAAAAACGGTTTAGTAGTCTCTCAGTGATATGTGTCAGACACAAAAGTAAACAGAGTGTGAAGTAAGTGAGGTACAAAAGAATTAATATTTGAAATCGTGCACAAATCACGTAAAGAGAGCTAAAAAATGGTTTACGAGTCTGTAAGTGTAATGTTTCAGACAACATTGTGTAATAGTGAACAGAGTGTGAGATTCAAAAAAAAGATTTTTTGAAATCGTGGACATATCTCGTAAAGAGAGTTAAAAAATGGTTTAGTAGTATCTCAGTGATATGTGTCACACTCAAAAGTGAACAGAGTGTGAAGTAAGTGAGGTACAAAAAAATTAATATTTGAAATCGTGCACAAATCACGTAAAGAGAGCTAAAAAATGGTTTACGAGTCTGTAAGTGTTATGTGTCAGACAACATTGTGTAAAAGTGAAATGAGTGCGAGATACAAAAAAAATGATTTTTTTATTTAGTGGACAAATCATGTAAAGACAGTTAGAAAACGGTTTAGTAGTCTCTCAGTGATATGTGTCAGACACAAAAGTGAACAGAGTGTGAAGTAAGTGAGGTACAAAAAAATTAATATTTGAAATCGTGCACAAATCACGCAAAGAGAGCTAAAAAATGGTTTACGAGTCTGTAAGTGTTATGTGTCAGACAACATTGTATAAAAGTGAACTGAGTGCGAGATACAAAAAAATGAATTTTTTATATAGTGGACAAATCACGTAAAGAGAGTTAAAAAACGGTTTAGTGGTCTCTCAGTGATGTGTCACACACAAAAGTAAACAGAGTGTGAAGTAAGTGAGATTCAAAAAAATTAATATTTGAAATCGTGCACAAATCACGTAAAGAGAGCTAAAAAATGGTTTACGAGTCTGTAAGTCTTATGTGTCAGACAACATTGTGTAAAAGTGAACTGAGTGCGAGCTACAAAAAAATGAATTTTTATAAAGTGGACAAATCACGTAAAGAGAGTTAAAAAACGGTTTAGTAGTCTCTCAGTGATATGTGTCAGACACAAAAGTGAACAGAGTGTGAAGTAAGTGAGGTACAAAAAAAATTAATATTTGAAATCGTGCACAAATCACGTAAAGAGAGCTAAAAAATGATTTACGAGTCTGTAAGTGTTATGTTTCAGACAACATTGTGTAAAAGTGAACTGAGTGTGAGATACAAAAAAATGATTTTTTGAAATCGTGGACAAATCACGTAAAGAGAGTTAAAAAATGGTTTAGTAGTATCTCAGTGAAATGTGTCACACACAAAAGTGAACAGAGTGTGAAGTAAGTGAGGTACAAAAAAATTAATATTTGAAATCGTGCACAAATTACGTAAAGAGAGCTAAAAAATGGTTTACGAGTCTGTAAGTGTTATGTGACAGACAACATTGTGTAAAAGTGAAATGAGTGCGAGATACTAAAAAATGATTTTTTTATTTAGTGGACAAATCACGTAAAGAGAGTTAAAAAACGGTTTAGTAGTCTCTCAGTGATATGTGTCAGACACAAAAGTGAACAGAGTGTGAAGTAAGTGAGGTACAAAAAAATTAATATTTGAAATCGTGCACAAATCACGTAAAGAGAGCTAAAAAATGGTTTACGAGTCTGTAAGTGTTATTTGTCAGACAACATTGTGTAAAAGTGAACAGAGTGTGAGATACAAAAAAATGATTTTTTGAAATCGTGGACATATCACGTAAGGAGAGTTAAAAAATGGTTTAGTAGTATCTCAGTGAAATGTGTCGCACACAAAAGTGAACAGAGTGTGAAGTAAGTTAGGTACAAAAAAACTAATATTTGAAATCGTGCACAAATCTCGTAAAGAGATCTAAAAAATGGTTTACGAGTCTGTAAGTCTTATGTGTCAGACAACATTGTGTAAAAGTGAACAGAGTGTGAGATACAAAAAAATGATTTTTTTAAATCGTGGACAAATCACGTAAAGAGAGTTAAAAAACGGTTTAGTAGTCTCTCAGTGATATGTGTCACACACAAAAGTGAACAGAGTGTGAAGTAAGTGAGGTACAAAAAAATTAATATTTGAAATCGTGCACAAATCACGTAAAGAGAGCTAAAAAATGATTTACGAGTCTGTAGGTGTTATGTTTCAGACAACATTGTGTAAAAGTGAACAGAGTGTGAGATACAAAAAAATGATTTATTTAAATCGTGGACAAATCACGTAAAGAGATTTAAAAAATGGTTTAGTAGTATCTCAGTGATATGTGTCACACACAAAAGTGAACAGAGTGTGAAGTAAGTGAGGTACAAAAAAATTAATATTTGAAATCGTGCACAAATCACGTAAAGAGAGCTAAAAAATGGTTTACGAGTCTGTAAGTGTTATGTGTCAGACAACATTGTGTAAAAGTGAAAAGACTGTGAGATACAAAAAAATGATTTTTTGAAATCGTGGACATATCACGTAAAGAGAGTTAAGAAATTGTTTAGTAGTATCTCAGTGATATGTGTCACACACAAAAGTGAATAGAGTGTGAAGTAAATGAGGTACAAAAAAATTAATATTTGAAATCGTGCACAAATCACGTAAAGAGAGCTAAAAAATGGTTTACGAGTCTGTAAGTGTTATGTGTCAGACAACATTGTGTAAAAGTGAAATGAGTGCGAGATACAAAAAAATGATTTTTTTATTTAGTGGACAAATCACGTAAAGAGAGTTAAAAAACGGTTTAGTAGTCTCTCAGTGATATGTGTCAGACACAAAAGTGAACAGAGTGTGAAGTAAGTGAGGTACAAAAAAATTAATATTTGAAATCGTGCGCAAATCACGTAAAGAGAGCTAAGAAATGATTTAAGAGTCTGTAAGTGTTATGTTTCAGACAACATTATGTAAAAGTGAACAGAGTGTGAGATACAAAAAAATGATTTTTTGAAATCGTGGACAAATCACGTAAAGAGAGTTAAAAAACGGTTTAGTAGTCTCTCAGTGATATGTGTCAGACACAAAAGTGAACAGTGTGAAGTAAGTGAGGTACAAAAAAATTAATATTTAAAATCGTGTACAAATCACGTAAAGAGAGCTAAAAAATGGTTTACGAGTCTGTAAGAGTTATGTGTCAGACAACATTGTGTAAAAGTGAATTGAGTGCGAGATACAAAAAAAATGAATTTTTTATATAGTGGACAAATCACGTAAAGAGAGTTAAAAGACGGTTTAGTAGTCTCTCAGTGATATGTGTCACACACAAAAGTGAACTGTGTGTTAAGTAAGTGAGGTACAAAAAAATTAATATTTGAAATCGTGCACAAATCACGTAAAGAGAGCTAAAAAATGGTTTACGAGTCTGTAAGTCTTATGTGTCAGACAACATTGTGTAAAAGTGAACAGAGTGTGAGATACAAAAAAATGATTTATTTAAATCTTGGACAAATCACGTAAAGAGAGTTAAAAAATGGTTTAGTTGTATCTCAGTGATATGTGTCACACACAAAAGTGAACAGAGTGTGAAATAAGTGAGGTACAAAAAAATTAATATTTGAAATCGTACACAAATCACATAAAGAGAGCTAAAAAATGGTTAACGAGTCTGTAAGTGTAATGTTTCAGACAACATTGTGTAATAGTGAACAGAGTGTGAGATACAAAAAAAAGATTTTTTGAAATCGTGGACATATCACGTAAAGAGAGTTAAAAAATGGTTTAGTAGTATCTCAGTGATATGTGTCACACTCAAAAGTGAACAGAGTGTGAAGTAAGTGAGGTACAAAAAAATTAATATTTGAAATCGTGCACAAATCACGTAAAGAGAGCTAAAAAGTGGTTTACGAGTCTGTAAGTGTTATGTGTCAGACAACATTGTGTAAAAGTGAAATGAGTGCGAGATATAAAAAAAATGATTTTTTTTATTTAGTGGACAAATCATGTAAAGACAGTTAGAAAACGGATTAGTAGTCTCTCAGTGATATGTGTCAGACACAAAAGTGAACAGAGTGTGAAGTAAGTGAGGTACAAAAAAATTAATATTTGAAATCGTGCACAAATCACGCAAAGAGAGCTAAAAAATGGTTTACGAGTCTGTAAGTGTTATGTGTCAGACAACATTGTATAAAAGTGAACTGAGTGCGAGAAACAAAAAAATGAATTTTTTATATAGTGGACAAATCACGTAAAGAGAGTTAAAAAACGGTTTAGTGGTCTCTCAGTGATATGTGTCACACACAAAAGTGAACAGAGTGTGAAGTAAGTGAGATACAAAAAAATTAATATTTGAAATCGTGCACAAATCACGTAAAGACAGCTAAAAAATGGTTTACGAGTCTGTAAGTCTTATGTGTCAGACAACATTGTGTAAAAGTGAACTGAGTGCGAGATACAAAAAAATGAATTTTTTATAAAGTGGACAAATCACGTAAAGAGAGTTAAAAAACGGTTTAGTAGTCTCTCAGTGATATGTGTCAGACACAAAAGTGAACAGAGTGTGAAGAAAGTGAGGTACAAAAAAATTAATATTTGAAATCGTGCACAAATCACGTAAAGAGAGCTAAAAAATGGTTTACGAGTCTGTAAGTGTTATGTGTCAGACAACATTGTCTAAAAGTGAACTGAGTGCGAGATACAAAAAAATGATTTTTTTATATAGTGGACAAATCACGTAAAGAGAGTTAAAAAACGGTTTAGTAGTCTCTCAGTGATATGTGTCAGACACAAAAGTAAACAGAGTGTGAAGTAAGTGAGGTACAAAAAAATTAATATTTGAAATCGTGCACAAATCACGCAAAGAGAGCTAAAAATGATTTACGTGTCTGTAAGTGTTATGTTTCAGACAACATTGTGTAAAAGTGAACAGAGTGTGAGATACAAAAAAATGATTTTTTGAAATCGTGGTCATATCACGTAAAGAGAGTCACAAAATGGTTTAGTAGTACCTCAGCTATATGTGTCACACACAAAAGTGAACAGAGTGTGAAGTAAGTGAGGTACAAAAAAATTAATATTTGAAACCGTGCACAAATCACGTAAAGAGAACTAAAAAATGGTTTACAAGTCTGTAAGTGTTATGTGTCAGACAACATTGTGTAAAAGTGAACAGAGTGTGAGATACAAAAAAAAGATTATTTTAAATCGTGGACAAATCACGTAGAGTTAAAAAATGGTTATTAGTATCTCAGTGATATGTGTCAGACACAAAAGTGAACAGAGTGTGAAGTAAGTGAGGTACAAAAAAATTAATATTTGAAATCATGCACATATCACGTAAAGAGAGCTAAAAAATGGTTTACAATTCTGTAAGTGTTATGTGTCAGACAACATTGTGTAAAAGTGAACAGAGTGTGAGATACAAAATAATATTTTTTTGAAATCGTGGACAAATCACGTAAAGAGAGTTAAAAAACGGTTTAGTAGTCTCTCAGTGATATGTGTCAGACACAAAAGTAAACAGAGTGTGAAGTAAGTGAGGTACAAAAGAATTAATATTTGAAATCGTGCACAAATCACGTAAAGAGAGCTAAAAAATGGTTTACGAGTCTGTAAGTGTTATGTGTCAGACAACATTGTGTAAAAGTGAACAGAGTGTAAGATACAAAAAAAAGATTATTTTAAATCGTGGACAAATCACGTAGAGTTAAAAAATGGTTATTAGTATCTCAGTGATATGTGTCAGACACAAAAGTGAACAGAGTGTGAAGTAAGTGAGGTACAAAAAAATTAGTATTTGAAATCGTGCACAAATTACGTAAAGAGAGCTAAAAAATGGTTTACGAGTCTGTAAGTGTTATGTGACAGACAACATTGTGTAAAAGTGAAATGAGTGCGAGATACTAAAAAATGATTTTTTTATTTAGTGGACAAATCACGTAAAGAGAGTTAAAAAACTGTTTAGTAGTATCTCAGTGAAATGTGTCGCACACAAAAGTGAACAGACTGTGAAGTAAGTTAGGTACAAAAAAACTAATATTTGAAATCGTGCACAAATCTCGTAAAGAGATCTAAAAAATGGTTTACGAGTCTGTAAGTCTTATGTGTCAGACAACATTGTGTAAAAGTGAACAGAGTGTGAGATACAAAAAAATGATTTTTTGAAATCGTGGACATTTCACGGAAAGAGAGTTAATAAATTGTTTAGTAGTATCTCAGTGATATGTGTCACACACAAAAGTGAACAGAGTGTGAAGTAAGTGAGGTACAAAAAAATTAATATTTGAAATCGTGCACAAATCACGTAAAGAGAGCTAAAAAATGATTTACGAGTCTGTAAGTGTTATGTTTCAGACAACATTATGTAAAAGTGAACAGAGTGTGAGATACAAAAAAATGATTTTTTGAAATCGTGGACAAATCACGTAAAGAGAGTTAAAAAACGGTTTAGTAGTCTCTCAGTGATATGTGTCAGACACAAAAGTGAACAGTGTGAAGTAAGTGAGGTACAAAAAAATTAATATTTAAAATCGTGTACAAATCACGTAAAGAGAGCTAAAAAATGGTTTACGAGTCTGTAAGAGTTATGTGTCAGACAACATTGTGTAAAAGTGAATTGAGTGCGAGATACAAAAAAAATGAATTTTTTATATAGTGGACAAATCACGTAAAGAGAGTTAAAAAACGGTTTAGTAGTCTCTCAGTGATATGTGTCACACACAAAAGTGAACTGTGTGTTAAGTAAGTGAGGTACAAAAAAATTAATTTTTGAAATCCTGCACAAATCACGTAAAGAGAGCTAAAAAATGGTTTACGAGTCTGTAAGTGTTATGTGTCAGACAACATTATGTAAAAGTGTACAGAGTGTGAGATACAAAAAAATGATTTTTTGAAATCGTGGACATATCACGTAAAGAGAGTTAAAAAATGGTTTAGTAGTATCTCAGTGATATATGTCGCACACAAAAGTGAACAGAGTGTGAAGAAAGTGAGGTACAAAAAAACTAATATTTGAAATCGTGCACAAATCACGTAAAGAGAGCTAAAAATGGTTTACGAGTCTGTAAGTGTTATGTGTCAGACAACATTGTGTAAAAGTGAACAGAGTGTGAGATACAAAAAAATGATTTTTTTAAATCGTGGACAAATCACGTAAAGATAGTTAAAAAACGGTTTAGTAGTCTCTCAGTGATATGTGTCACACACAAAAGTGAACAGAGTGTGAAGTAAGTGAGGTACAAAAAAATTAATATTTGAAATCGTGCACAAATCACGTAAAGAGAGCTAAAAAATGATTTACGAGTCTGTAAGTGTTATGTTTCAGATAACATTGTGTAAAAGTGAACAGAGTGTGAGATACAAAAAAATGATTTATTTAAATCGTGGACAAATCACGTAAAGAGATTTAAAAAATGGTTTAGTAGTATCTCAGTGATATGTGTCACACACAAAAGTGAACAGAGTGTGAAGTAAGTGAGGTACAAAAAAATTAATATTTGAAATCGTGCACAAATCACGTAAAGAGAGCTAAAAAATGGTTTACGAGTCTGTAAGTGTTATGTGTCAGACAACATTGTGTAAAAGTGAAAAGACTGTGAGATACAAAAAAATGATTTTTTGAAATCGTGGACATATCAAGTAAAGAGAGTTAAGAAATTGTTTAGTAGTATCTCAGTGATATGTGTCACACACAAAAGTGAATAGAGTGTGAAGTAAATGAGGTACAAAAAAATTAATATTTGAAATCGTGCACAAATCACGTAAAGAGAGCTAAAAAATGGTTTACGAGTCTGTAAGTGTTATGTGTCAGACAACATTGTGTAAAAGTGAAATGAATGCGAGATACAAAAAAATGATTTTTTTATTTAGTGGACAAATCACGTAAAGAGAGTTAAAAAACGGTTTAGTAGTCTCTCAGTGATATGTGTCAGACACAAAAGTGAACAGAGTGTGAAGTAAGTGAGGTACAAAAAAATTAATATTTGAAATCGTGCGCAAATCACGTAAAGAGAGCTAAGAAATGATTTAAGAGTCTGTAAGTGTTATGTTTCAGACAACATTATGTAAAAGTGAACAGAGTGTGAGATACAAAAAAATAATTTTTTGAAATCGTGGACAAATCACGTAAAGAGAGTTAAAAAACGGTTTAGTAGTCTCTCAGTGATATGTGTCACACACAAAAGTGAACAGAGTGTGAAGTAAGTGAGGTACAAAAAAATTAATATTTGAAATCGTGCACAAATCACGTAAAGAGAGCTAAAAAATGGTTTACGAGTCTGTAAGTCTTATGTGTCAGACAACATTGTGTAAAAGTGAACAGAGTGTGAGATACAAAAAAATGATTTATTTAAATCGTGGACAAATCACGTAAAGAGAGTTAAAAAATGGTTTAGTAGTATCTCAGTGATATGTGTCAGACACAAAAGTGAACAGAGTGTGAAGTAAGTGAGGTACAAAAAAATTAATATTTGAAATCATGCACATATCACGTAAAGAGAGCTAAAAAATGGTTTACAATTCTGTAAGTGTTATGTGTCAGACAACATTGTGTAAAAGTGAACAGAGTGTGAGATACAAAATAATATTTTTTTGAAATCGTGGACAAATCACGTAAAGAGAGTTAAAAAACGGTTTAGTAGTCTCTCAGTGATATGTGTCAGACACAAAAGTAAACAGAGTGTGAAGTAAGTGAGGTACAAAAGAATTAATATTTGAAATCGTGCACAAATAACGTAAAGAGAGCTAAAAAATGGTTTACGAGTCTGTAAGTGTAATGTTTCAAACAACATTGTGTAATAGTGAACAGAGTGTGAGATACAAAAAAAAAATTTTTTGAAATCGTGGACATATCACGTAAAGAGAGTTAAAAATTGGTTTAGTAGTATCTCAGTGATATGTGTCACACTCAAAAGTGAACAGAGTGTGAAGTAAGTGAGGTACAAAAAAATTAATATTCGAAATCGTGCACAAATCACGTAAAGAGAGCTAAAAAATGGTTCACGAGTCTGTAAGTGTTATGTGTCAGACAACATTGTGTAAAAGTGAAATGAGTGCGAGATATAAAAAAAATGATTTTTTTATTTAGTGGACAAATCATGTAAAGACAGTTAGAAAACGGTTTAGTAGTCTCTCAGTGATATGTGTCAGACACAAAAGTGAACAGAGTGTGAAGTAAGTGAGGTACAAAAAAATTAATATTTGAAATCGTGCACAAATCACGCAAAGAGAGCTAAAAAATGGTTTACGAGTCTGTAAGTGTTATGTGTCAGACAACATTGTATAAAAGTGAACTGAGTGCGAGATACAAAAAAATGAATTTTTTATATAGTGGACAAATCACGTAAAGAGAGTTAAAAAACGGTTTAGTGGTCTCTCAGTGATATGTGTCACACACAAAAGTGAACAGAGTGTGAAGTAAGTGAGATACAAAAAAATTAATATTTGAAATCGTGCACGAATCACGTAAAGACAGCAAAAAATGGTTTACGAGTCTGTAAGTCTTATGTGTCAGACAACATTGTGTAAAAGTGAACTGAGTGCGAGATACAAAAAAATGAATTTTTTATAAAGTGGACAAATCACGTAAAGAGAGTTAAAAAACGGTTTAGTAGTCTCTCAGTGATATGTGTCACACACAAAAGTGAACAGTGTGTGAAGTAAGTGAGGTACAAAAAAATTATTATTTGAAATCGTGCACAAATCACGTAAAGAGAGCTAAAAAATGGTTTACTAGTCAGTAAGTGTAATGCGTCAGACAACAATGTGTAAAAGTGAAATGAGTGCGAGATACAAAAAAATGAATTTTTTATATAGTGGACAAATCACGTAAAGAGAGTTAAAAAACGGTTTAGTAGTCTCTCAGTGATATGTGTCAGACACAAAAGTGAACAGAGTGTGAAGTAAGTGAGGTACAAAAAAAATTAATATTTGAAATCGTGCACAAATCACGTAAAGAGAGCTAAAAAATGATTTACGAGTCTGTAAGTGTTATGTTTCAGACAACATTGTGTAAAAGTGAACAGAGTGTGAGATACAAAAAAATGATTTTTTGAAATCGTGGACAAATCACGTAAAGAGAGTTAAAAAATGGTTTAGTAGAATCTCAGTGAAATGTGTCACACACAAAAGTGAACAGAGTGTGAAGTAAGTGAGGTACAAAAAAATTAATATTTGAAATCGTGCACAAATTACGTAAAGAGAGCTAAAAAATGGTTTACGAGTCTGTAAGTGTTATGTGACAGACAACATTGTGTAAAAGTGAAATGAGTGCGAGATACTAAAAAATGATTTTTTTATTTAGTGGACAAATCACGTAAAGAGAGTTAAAAAACGGTTTAGTAGTCTCTCAGTGATATGTGTCAGACACAAAAGTGAACAGAGTGTGAAGTAAGTGAGGTACAAAAAAATTAATATTTGAAATCGTGCACAAATCACGTAAAGAGAGCTAAAAAATGGTTTACGAGTCTGTAAGTGTTATTTGTCAGACAACATTGTGTAAAAGTGAACAGAGTGTGAGATACAAAAAAATGATTTTTTGAAATCGTGGACATATCACGTAAGGAGAGTTAAAAAATTGTTTAGTAGTATCTCAGTGATATGTGTCACACACAAAAGTGAACAGAGTGTGAAGTAAGTGAGGTACAAAAAAATTAATATTTGAAATCGTGCACAAATCACGTAAAGAGAGCTAAAAAATGATTTACGAGTCTGTAAGTGTTATGTTTCAGACAACATTATGTAAAAGTGAACAGAGTGTGAGATACAAAAAAATGATTTTTTGAAATCGTGGACAAATCACGTAAAGAGAGTTAAAAAACGGTTTAGTAGTCTCTCAGTGATATGTGTCAGACACAAAAGTGAACAGTGTGAAGTAAGTGAGGTACAAAAAAATTAATATTTAAAATCGTGTACAAATCACGTAAAGAGAGCTAAAAAATGGTTTACGAGTCTGTAAGAGTTATGTGTCAGACAACATTGTGTAAAAGTGAATTGAGTGCGAGATACAAAAAAAATGAATTTTTTATATAGTGGACAAATCACGTAAAGAGAGTTAAAAAACGGTTTAGTAGTCTCTCAGTGATATGTGTCAGACACAAAAGTGAACAGAGTGTGAAGTAAGTGAGGTACAAAAAAAATTAATATTTGAAATCGTGCACAAATCACGTAAAGAGAGCTAAAAAATGATTTACGAGTCTGTAAGTGTTATGTTTCAGACAACATTGTGTAAAAGTGAACAGAGTGTGAGATACAAAAAAATGATTTTTTGAAATCGTGGACAAATCACGTAAAGAGAGTTAAAAAATGGTTTAGTAGAATCTCAGTGAAATGTGTCACACACAAAAGTGAACAGAGTGTGAAGTAAGTGAGGTACAAAAAAATTAATATTTGAAATCGTGCACAAATTACGTAAAGAGAGCTAAAAAATGGTTTACGAGTCTGTAAGTGTTATGTGACAGACAACATTGTGTAAAAGTGAAATGAGTGCGAGATACTAAAAAATGATTTTTTTATTTAGTGGACAAATCACGTAAAGAGAGTTAAAAAACGGTTTAGTAGTCTCTCAGTGATATGTGTCAGACACAAAAGTGAACAGAGTGTGAAGTAAGTGAGGTACAAAAAAATTAATATTTGAAATCGTGCACAAATCACGTAAAGAGAGCTAAAAAATGGTTTACGAGTCTGTAAGTGTTATTTGTCAGACAACATTGTGTAAAAGTGAACAGAGTGTGAGATACAAAAAAATGATTTTTTGAAATCGTGGACATATCACGTAAGGAGAGTTAAAAAATTGTTTAGTAGTATCTCAGTGATATGTGTCACACACAAAAGTGAACAGAGTGTGAAGTAAGTGAGGTACAAAAAAATTAATATTTGAAATCGTGCACAAATCACGTAAAGAGAGCTAAAAAATGGTTTACGAGTCTGTGTTATGTGTCAGACAACATTGTGTAAAAGTGTACAGAGTGTGAGATACAAAAAAATGATTTTTTGAAATCGTGGACATATCACGTAAAGAGAGTTAAAAAATGGTTTAGTAGTATCTCAGTGATATATGTCGCACACAAAAGTGAACAGAGTGTGAAGAAAGTGAGGTACAAAAAAACTAATATTTGAAATCGTGCACAAATCACGTAAAGAGAGCTAAAAATGGTTTACGAGTCTGTAAGTGTTATGTTTCAGACAACATTGTGTAAAAGTGAACAGAGTGTGAGATACAAAAAAATGATTTTTTGAAATCGTGGACAAATCACGTAAAGAGAGTTAAAAAATGGTTTAGTAGAATCTCAGTGAAATGTGTCACACACAAAAGTGAACAGAGTGTGAAGTAAGTGAGGTACAAAAAAATTAATATTTGAAATCGTGCACAAATTACGTAAAGAGAGCTAAAAAATGGTTTACGAGTCTGTAAGTGTTATGTGACAGACAACATTGTGTAAAAGTGAAATGAGTGCGAGATACTAAAAAATGATTTTTTTATTTAGTGGACAAATCACGTAAAGAGAGTTAAAAAACGGTTTAGTAGTCTCTCAGTGATATGTGTCAGACACAAAAGTGAACAGAGTGTGAAGTAAGTGAGGTACAAAAAAATTAATATTTGAAATCGTGCACAAATCACGTAAAGAGAGCTAAAAAATGGTTTACGAGTCTGTAAGTGTTATTTGTCAGACAACATTGTGTAAAAGTGAACAGAGTGTGAGATACAAAAAAATGATTTTTTGAAATCGTGGACATATCACGTAAGGAGAGTTAAAAAATTGTTTAGTAGTATCTCAGTGATTTGTGTCACACACAAAAGTGAACAGAGTGTGAAGTAAGTGAGGTACAAAAAAATTAATATTTGAAATCGTGCACAAATCACGTAAAGAGAGCTAAAAAATGATTTACGAGTCTGTAAGTGTTATGTTTCAGACAACATTATGTAAAAGTGAACAGAGTGTGAGATACAAAAAAATGATTTTTTGAAATCGTGGACAAATCACGTAAAGAGAGTTAAAAAACGGTTTAGTAGTCTCTCAGTGATATGTGTCAGACACAAAAGTGAACAGTGTGAAGTAAGTGAGGTACAAAAAAATTAATATTTAAAATCGTGTACAAATCACGTAAAGAGAGCTAAAAAATGGTTTACGAGTCTGTAAGAGTTATGTGTCAGACAACATTGTGTAAAAGTGAATTGAGTGCGAGATACAAAAAAAATGAATTTTTTATATAGTGGACAAATCACGTAAAGAGAGTTAAAAAACGGTTTAGTAGTCTCTCAGTGATATGTGTCAGACACAAAAGTGAACAGAGTGTGAAGTAAGTGAGGTACAAAAAAAATTAATATTTGAAATCGTGCACAAATCACGTAAAGAGAGCTAAAAAATGATTTACGAGTCTGTAAGTGTTATGTTTCAGACAACATTGTGTAAAAGTGAACAGAGTGTGAGATACAAAAAAATGATTTTTTGAAATCGTGGACAAATCACGTAAAGAGAGTTAAAAAATGGTTTAGTAGAATCTCAGTGAAATGTGTCACACACAAAAGTGAACAGAGTGTGAAGTAAGTGAGGTACAAAAAAATTAATATTTGAAATCGTGCACAAATTACGTAAAGAGAGCTAAAAAATGGTTTACGAGTCTGTAAGTGTTATGTGACAGACAACATTGTGTAAAAGTGAAATGAGTGCGAGATACTAAAAAATGATTTTTTTATTTAGTGGACAAATCACGTAAAGAGAGTTAAAAAACGGTTTAGTAGTCTCTCAGTGATATGTGTCAGACACAAAAGTGAACAGAGTGTGAAGTAAGTGAGGTACAAAAAAATTAATATTTGAAATCGTGCACAAATCACGTAAAGAGAGCTAAAAAATGGTTTACGAGTCTGTAAGTGTTATTTGTCAGACAACATTGTGTAAAAGTGAACAGAGTGTGAGATACAAAAAAATGATTTTTTGAAATCGTGGACATATCACGTAAGGAGAGTTAAAAAATTGTTTAGTAGTATCTCAGTGATATGTGTCACACACAAAAGTGAACAGAGTGTGAAGTAAGTGAGGTACAAAAAAATTAATATTTGAAATCGTGCACAAATCACGTAAAGAGAGCTAAAAAATGGTTTACGAGTCTGTGTTATGTGTCAGACAACATTGTGTAAAAGTGTACAGAGTGTGAGATACAAAAAAATGATTTTTTGAAATCGTGGACATATCACGTAAAGAGAGTTAAAAAATGGTTTAGTAGTATCTCAGTGATATATGTCGCACACAAAAGTGAACAGAGTGTGAAGAAAGTGAGGTACAAAAAAACTAATATTTGAAATCGTGCACAAATCACGTAAAGAGAGCTAAAAATGGTTTACGAGTCTGTAAGTGTTATGTTTCAGACAACATTGTGTAAAAGTGAACAGAGTGTGAGATACAAAAAAATGATTTTTTGAAATCGTGGACAAATCACGTAAAGAGAGTTAAAAAATGGTTTAGTAGAATCTCAGTGAAATGTGTCACACACAAAAGTGAACAGAGTGTGAAGTAAGTGAGGTACAAAAAAATTAATATTTGAAATCGTGCACAAATTACGTAAAGAGAGCTAAAAAATGGTTTACGAGTCTGTAAGTGTTATGTGACAGACAACATTGTGTAAAAGTGAAATGAGTGCGAGATACTAAAAAATGATTTTTTTATTTAGTGGACAAATCACGTAAAGAGAGTTAAAAAACGGTTTAGTAGTCTCTCAGTGATATGTGTCACACACAAAAGTGAACAGAGTGTGAAGTAAGTGAGGTACAAAAAAATTAATATTTGAAATCGTGCACAAATCACGTAAAGAGAGCTAAAAAATGATTTACGAGTCTGTAAGTGTTATGTTTCAGATAACATTGTGTAAAAGTGAACAGAGTGTGAGATACAAAAAAATGATTTATTTAAATCGTGGACAAATCACGTAAAGAGATTTAAAAAATGGTTTAGTAGTATCTCAGTGATATGTGTCACACACAAAAGTGAACAGAGTGTGAAGTAAGTGAGGTACAAAAAAATTAATATTTGAAATCGTGCACAAATCACGTAAAGAGAGCTAAAAAATGGTTTACGAGTCTGTAAGTGTTATGTGTCAGACAACATTGTGTAAAAGTGAAAAGACTGTGAGATACAAAAAAATGATTTTTTGAAATCGTGGACATATCACGTAAAGAGAGTTAAGAAATTGTTTAGTAGTATCTCAGTTATATGTGTCACACACAAAAGTGAATAGAGTGTGAAGTAAATGAGGTACAAAAAAATTAATATTTGAAATCGTGCACAAATCACGTAAAGAGAGCTAAAAAATGGTTTACGAGTCTGTAAGTGTTATGTGTCAGACAACATTGTGTAAAAGTGAAATGAGTGCGAGATACAAAAAAATGATTTTTTTATTTAGTGGACAAATCACGTAAAGAGAGTTAAAAAACGGTTTAGTAGTCTCTCAGTGATATGTGTCAGACACAAAAATGAACAGAGTGTGAAGTAAGTGAGGTACAAAAAAATTAATATTTGAAATCGTGCGCAAATCACGTAAAGAGAGCTAAGAAATGATTTAAGAGTCTGTAAGTGTTATGTTTCAGACAACATTATGTAAAAGTGAACAGAGTGTGAGATACAAAAAAATAATTTTTTGAAATCGTGGACAAATCACGTAAAGAGAGTTAAAAAACGGTTTAGTAGTATCTCAGTGATATGTGTCACACACAAAAGTGAACAGAGTGTGAAGTAAGTGAGGTACAAAAAAATTAATATTTAAAATCGTGTACAAATCACGTAAAGAGAGCTAAAAAATGGTTTACGAGTCTGTAAGTGTTATGTGTCAGACAACATTGTGTAAAAGTGTACAGAGTGTGAGATACAAAAAAATGATTTTTTTAAATCGTGGACAAATCACGTAAAGAGAGTTAAAAAACGGTTTAGTAGTCTCTCAGTGATATGTGTCACACACAAAAGTGAACAGAGTGTGAAGTAAGTGAGGTACAAAAAAATTAATATTTGAAATCGTGCACAAATCACGTAAAGAGAGCTAAAAAATGGTTTACGAGTCTGTAAGTGTTATGTGTCAGACAACATTGTGTAAAAGTGAACAGAGTGTGAGATACAAAAAAATGATTTATTTAAATCGTGGACAAATCACGTAAAGAGAGTTAAAAAATGGTTTAGTAGTATCTCAGTGATATGTGTCACACACAAAAGTGAACAGAGTGTGAAGTAAGTGAGGTACAAAAAAATTAATATTTGAAATCGTGCACAAATCACATAAAGAGAGCTAAAAAATGGTTTACGAGTCTGTAGGTGTTATGTTTCAGACAACATTGTGTAAAAGTGAATTGAGTGCGATTTACAAAAAAAATGAATTTTTTATATAGTGGACAAATCACGTAAAGAGAGTTAAAAAACGGTTTAGTAGTCTCTCAGTGATATGTGTCAGACACAAAAGTGAACAGTGTGAAGTAAGTGAGGTACAAAAAAATTAATTTTTGAAATCGTGTAAAAAATGGTTTACGAGTCTGTAAGTGTTATGTGTCAGACAACATTGTGTAAAAGTGAATTGAGTGCGAGATACAAAAAAATGAATTTTTTATATAGTGGACAAATCACGTAAAGAGAGTTAAAAAACGGTTTAGTAGGCTCTCAGTGATATGTGTCACACACAAAAGTGAACAGTGAGTGAAGTAAGTGAGGTACAAAAAAATTAATATTTGAAATCGTGCACAAATCACGTAAAGAGAGCTAAAATATGGTTTACGAGTCTGTAAGTGTTATGTGTCAGACAACATTGTGTAAAAGTGAACTGAGTGCGAGATACAAAAAATGAATTTTTTATATAGTGGACAAATCACGTAGAGTTAAAAAACGGTTTAGTAGTCTCTCAGTGATATGTGTCAGACACAAAAGTGAACAGAGTGTGAAGTAAGTGAGGTACAAAAAAAATAATATTTGAAATCGTGCACAAATCACGTAAAGAGAGCTAAAAAATGATTTACGAGTCAGTTAGTGTTATGTTTCAGACAACATTGTGTAAAAGTGAACAGAGTGTGAGATACAAAAAAATGATTATTTGAAATCGTGGACAAATCACGTAAAGAGAGTTAAAAAACGGTATACTAGTCTCTCAGTGATATGTGTCAAACACAAAAGTGAACAGAGTGTGAAGTAAATGAGGTACAAAAAAATTAATATTTGAAATCGTGCACAAATCACGTAAAGAGAGCTAAAAAATGGTTTATGAGTATGTAAGTGTTATGTGTCAGACAACATTGTGTAAAAGTGAACAGAGTGTGAGATACAAAAAAATGATTTTTTGAAATCGTGGACAAATCACGTAAAGAGAGTTAAAAAATGGTTTAGGAGTATCTCAGTGATATGTGTCACACACAAAAGTGAACAGAGTGTGAAGTAAGTGAGGTACAAAAAAATTAATATTTGAAATCGTGCACAAATCACGTAAAGAGAGCTAAAAAATGGTTTACGAGTCTGTAAGTGTTATGTGTCAGACAACATTGTGTAAAAGTGAAAAGACTGTGAGATACAAAAAAATGATTTTTTGAAATCGTGCACAAATCAAGTAAAGAGAGCTAAAAAATGATTTACGAGTCTGTAAGTGTTATGTGTCAGACAACATTGTGTAAAAGTGTACAGAGTGTGAGATACAAAAAAATGATTTTTTGAAATCGTGGACATATAACGTAAAGAGAGTTAAAAAATGGTTTAGTAGTATCTCAGTGATATATGTCGCACACAAAAGTGAACAGAGTGTGAAGAAAGTGAGGTACAAAAAAACTAATATTTGAAATCGTGCACAAATCACGTAAAGAGAGCTAAAAATGGTTTACGAGTCTGTAAGTGTTATGTGTCAGACAACATTGTGTAAAAGTGAACAGAGTGTGAGATACAAAAAAATGATTTTTTTAAATCGTGGACAAATCACGTAAAGAGAGTTAAAAAACGGTTTAGTAGTCTCTCAGTGATATGTGTCACACACAAAAGTGAACAGAGTGTGAAGTAAGTGAGGTACAAAAAAATTAATATTTGAAATCGTGCACAAATCACGTAAAGAGAGCTAAAAAATGGTTTACGAGTCTGTAAGTCTTATGTGTCAGACAACATTGTGTAAAAGTGAACAGAGTGTGAGATACAAAAAAATGATTTATTTAAATCGTGGACAAATCACGTAAAGAGAGTTAAAAAATGGTTTAGTAGTATCTCAGTGATATGTGTCAGACACAAAAGTGAACAGAGTGTGAAGTAAGTGAGGTACAAAAAAATTAATATTTGAAATCATGCACATATCACGTAAAGAGAGCTAAAAAATGGTTTACAATTCTGTAAGTGTTATGTGTCAGACAACATTGTGTAAAAGTGAACAGAGTGTGAGATACAAAATAATATTTTTTTGAAATCGTGGACAAATCACGTAAAGAGAGTTAAAAAACGGTTTAGTAGTCTCTTAGTGATATGTGTCAGACACAAAAGTAAACAGAGTGTGAAGTAAGTGAGGTACAAAAGAATTAATATTTGAAATCGTGCACAAATCACGTAAAGAGAGCTAAAAAATGGTTTACGAGTCTGTAAGTGTTATTTGTCAGACAACATTGTGTAAAAGTGAACGGAGTGTGAGATACAAAAAAATGATTTTTTGAAATCGTGGACAAATCACGTAAAGAGAGTTAAAAAATGGTTTAGTAGAATCTCAGTGAAATGTGTCACACACAAAAGTGAACAGAGTGTGAAGTAAGTGAGGTACAAAAAAATTAATATTTGAAATCGTGCACAAATTACGTAAAGAGAGCTAAAAAATGGTTTACGAGTCTGTAAGTGTTATGTGACAGACAACATTGTGTAAAAGTGAAATGAGTGCGAGATACTAAAAAATGATTTTTTTATTTAGTGGACAAATCACGTAAAGAGAGTTAAAAAACGGTTTAGTAGTCTCTCAGTGATATGTGTCAGACACAAAAGTGAACAGAGTGTGAAGTAAGTGAGGTACAAAAAAATTAATATTTGAAATCGTGCACAAATCACGTAAAGAGAGCTAAAAAATGGTTTACGAGTCTGTAAGTGTTATTTGTCAGACAACATTGTGTAAAAGTGAACGGAGTGTGAGATACAAAAAAATGATTTTTTGAAATCGTGGACATATCACGTAAGGAGAGTTAAAAAATTGTTTAGTAGTATCTCAGTGATATGTGTCACACACAAAAGTGAACAGAGTGTGAAGTAAGTGAGGTACAAAAAAATTAATATTTGAAATCGTGCACAAATCACGTAAAGAGAGCTAAAAAATGATTTACGAGTCTGTAAGTGTTATGTTTCAGACAACATTATGTAAAAGTGAACAGAGTGTGAGATACAAAAAAATGATTTTTTTAAATCGTGGACAAATCACGTAAAGAGAGTTAAAAAACGGTTTAGTAGTCTCTCAGTGATATGTGTCAGACACAAAAGTGAACAGTGTGAAGTAAGTGAGGTACAAAAAAATTAATATTTAAAATCGTGTACAAATCATGTAAAGAGAGCTAAAAAATGGTTTACGAGTCTGTAAGAGTTATGTGTCAGACAACATTGTGTAAAAGTGAATTGAGTGCGAGATACAAAAAAAATGAATTTTTTATATAGTGGACAAATCACGTAAAGAGAGTTAAAAAACGGTTTAGTAGTCTCTCAGTGATATGTGTCACACACAAAAGTGAACTGTGTGTTAAGTAAGTGAGGTACAAAAAAATTAATATTTGAAATCCTGCACAAATCACGTAAAGAGAGCTAAAAAATGGTTTACGAGTCTGTAAGTGTTATGTGTCAGACAACATTGTGTAAAAGTGTACAGAGTGTGAGATACAAAAAAATGATTTTTTGAAATCGTGGACATATCACGTAAAGAGAGTTAAAAAATGGTTTAGTAGTATCTCAGCGATATATGTCGCACACAAAAGTGAACAGAGTGTGAAGAAAGTGAGGTACAAAAAAACTAATATTTGAAATCGTGCACAAATCACGTAAAGAGAGCTAAAAATGGTTTACGAGTCTGTAAGTGTTATGTGTCAGACAACATTGTGTAAAAGTGAACAGAGTGTGAGATACAAAAAAATGATTTTTTTAAATCGTGGACAAATCACGTAAAGATAGTTAAAAAACGGTTTAGTAGTCTCTCAGTGATATGTGTCACACACAAAAGTGAACAGAGTGTGAAGTAAGTGAGGTACAAAAAAATTAATATTTGAAATCGTGCACAAATCACGTAAAGAGAGCTAAAAAATGATTTACGAGTCTGTAAGTGTTATGTTTCAGATAACATTGTGTAAAAGTGAACAGAGTGTGAGATACAAAAAAATGATTTATTTAAATCGTGGACAAATCACGTAAAGAGATTTAAAAAATGGTTTAGTAGTATCTCAGTGATATGTGTCACACACAAAAGTGAACAGAGTGTGAAGTAAGTGAGGTACAAAAAAATTAATATTTGAAATCGTGCACAAATCACGTAAAGAGAGCTAAAAAATGGTTTACGAGTCTGTAAGTGTTATGTGTAAGACAACATTGTGTAAAAGTGAAAAGACTGTGAGATACAAAAAAATGATTTTTTGAAATCGTGGACATATCACGTAAAGAGAGTTAAGAAATTGTTTAGTAGTATCTCAGTGATATGTGTCACACACAAAAGTGAATAGAGTGTGAAGTAAATGAGGTACAAAAAAATTAATATTTGAAATCGTGCACAAATCACGTAAAGAGAGCTAAAAAATGGTTTACGAGTCTGTAAGTGTTATGTGTCAGACAACATTGTGTAAAAGTGAAATGAGTGCGAGATACAAAAAAATGATTTTTTGAAATCGTGGACATATCACGTAAAGAGAGTTAAAAAATGGTTTAGTAGTATCTCAGCGATATATGTCGCACACAAAAGTGAACAGAGTGTGAAGAAAGTGAGGTACAAAAAAACTAATATTTGAAATCGTGCACAAATCACGTAAAGAGAGCTAAAAATGGTTTAC
This sequence comes from Philonthus spinipes, assembly GCA_963082785.1. Classification (NCBI taxonomy): domain Eukaryota; kingdom Metazoa; phylum Arthropoda; class Insecta; order Coleoptera; family Staphylinidae; genus Philonthus; species Philonthus spinipes. Next base: position 351,291 of record OY720303.1, read on the forward strand.
GAGTCTGTAAGTGTTATGTGTCAGACAACATTGTGTAAAAGTGAACAGAGTGTGAGATACAAAAAAATGATTTTTTTAAATCGTGGACAAATCACGTAAAGATAGTTAAAAAACGGTTTAGTAGTCTCTCAGTGATATGTGTCACACACAAAAGTGAACAGAGTGTGAAGTAAGTGAGGTACAAAAAAATTAATATTTGAAATCGTGCACAAATCACGTAAAGAGAGCTAAAAAATGATTTACGAGTCTGTAAGTGTTATGTTTCAGATAACATTGTGTAAAAGTGAACAGAGTGTGAGATACAAAAAAATGATTTATTTAAATCGTGGACAAATCACGTAAAGAGATTTAAAAAATGGTTTAGTAGTATCTCAGTGATATGTGTCACACACAAAAGTGAACAGAGTGTGAAGTAAGTGAGGTACAAAAAAATTAATATTTGAAATCGTGCACAAATCACGTAAAGAGAGCTAAAAAATGGTTTACGAGTCTGTAAGTGTTATGTGTAAGACAACATTGTGTAAAAGTGAAAAGACTGTGAGATACAAAAAAATGATTTTTTGAAATCGTGGACATATCACGTAAAGAGAGTTAAGAAATTGTTTAGTAGTATCTCAGTGATATGTGTCACACACAAAAGTGAATAGAGTGTGAAGTAAATGAGGTACAAAAAAATTAATATTTGAAATCGTGCACAAATCACGTAAAGAGAGCTAAAAAATGGTTTACGAGTCTGTAAGTGTTATGTGTCAGACAACATTGTGTAAAAGTGAAATGAGTGCGAGATACAAAAAAATGATTTTTTTATTTAGTGGACAAATCACGTAAAGAGAGTTAAAAAACGGTTTAGTAGTCTCTCAGTGATATGTGTCAGACACAAAAGTGAACAGAGTGTGAAGTAAGTGAGGTACAAAAAAATTAATATTTGAAATCGTGCGCAAATCACGTAAAGAGAGCTAAGAAATGATTTAAGAGTCTGTAAGTGTTATGTTTCAGACAACATTATGTAAAAGTGAACAGAGTGTGAGATACAAAAAAATAATTTTTTGAAATCGTGGACAAATCACGTAAAGAGAGTTAAAAAACGGTTTAGTAGTCTCTCAGTGATATGTGTCAGACACAAAAGTGAACAGTGTGAAGTAAGTGAGGTACAAAAAAATTAATATTTAAAATCGTGTACAAATCACGTAAAGAGGGCTAAAAAATGGTTTACGAGTCTGTAAGTGTTATGTGTCAGACAACATTGTGTAAAAGTGTACAGAGTGTGAGATACAAAAAAATGATTTTTTTAAATCGTGGACAAATCACGTAAAGAGAGTTAAAAAACGGTTTAGTAGTCTCTCAGTGATATGTGTCACACACAAAAGTGAACAGAGTGTGAAGTAAGTGAGGTACAAAAAAATTAATATTTGAAATCGTGCACAAATCACGTAAAGAGAGCTAAAAAATGGTTTACGAGTCTGTAAGTGTTATGTGTCAGACAACATTGTGTAAAAGTGAACAGAGTGTGAGATACAAAAAAATGATTTATTTAAATCGTGGACAAATCACGTAAAGAGAGTAAAAAAATGGTTTAGTAGTATCTCAGTGATATGTGTCACACACAAAAGTGAACAGAGTGTGAAGTAAGTGAGGTACAAAAAAATTAATATTTGAAATCGTGCACAAATCACATAAAGAGAGCTAAAAAATGGTTTACGAGTCTGTAGGTGTTATGTTTCAGACAACATTGTGTAAAAGTGAATTGAGTGCGATTTACAAAAAAAATGAATTTTTTATGTAGTGGACAAATCACGTAAAGAGAGTTAAAAAACGGTTTAGTAGTCTCTCAGTGATATGTGTCAGACACAAAAGTGAACAGTGTGAAGTAAGTGAGGTACAAAAAAATTAATTTTTGAAATCGTGTAAAAATCACGTAAAGAGAGCTAAAAAATGGTTTACGAGTCTGTAAGTGTTATGTGTCAGACAACATTGTGTAAAAGTGAATTGAGTGCGAGATACAAAAAAATGAATTTTTTATATAGTGGACAAATCACGTAAAGAGAGTTAAAAAACGGTTTAGTAGGCTCTCAGTGATATGTGTCACACACAAAAGTGAACAGTGAGTGAAGTAAGTGAGGTACAAAAAAATTAATATTTGAAATCGTGCACAAATCACGTAAAGAGAGCTAAAATATGGTTTACGAGTCTGTAAGTGTTATGTGTCAGACAACATTGTGTAAAAGTGAACTGAGTGCGAGATACAAAAAATGAATTTTTTATATAGTGGACAAATCACGTAGAGTTAAAAAACGGTTTAGTAGTCTCTCAGTGATATGTGTCAGACACAAAAGTGAACAGAGTGTGAAGTAAGTGAGGTACAAAAAAAATAATATTTGAAATCGTGCACAAATCACGTAAAGAGAGCTAAAAAATGATTTACGAGTCAGTAAGTGTTATGTTTCAGACAACATTGTGTAAAAGTGAACAGAGTGTGAGATACAAAAAAATGATTATTTGAAATCGTGGACAAATCACGTAAAGAGAGTTAAAAAACGGTATACTAGTCTCTCAGTGATATGTGTCAAACACAAAAGTGAACAGAGTGTGAAGTAAATGAGGTACAAAAAAATTAATATTTGAAATCGTGCACAAATCACGTAAAGAGAGCTAAAAAATGGTTTACGAGTATGTAAGTGTTATGTGTCAGACAAGATTGTGTAAAAGTGAACAGAGTGTGAGATACAAAAAAATGATTTTTTGAAATCGTGGACAAATCACGTAAAGAGAGTTAAAAAATGGTTTAGGAGTATCTCAGTGATATGTGTCACACACAAAAGTGAACAGAGTGTGAAGTAAGTGAGGTACAAAAAAATTAATATTTGAAATCGTGCACAAATCACGTAAAGAGAGCTAAAAAATGGTTTACGAGTCTGTAAGTGTTATGTGTCAGACAACATTGTGTAAAAGTGAAAAGACTGTGAGATACAAAAAAATGATTTTTTGAAATCGTGCACAAATCAAGTAAAGAGAGCTAAAAAATGATTTACGAGTCTGTAAGTGTTATGTGTCAGACAACATTGTGTAAAAGTGTACAGAGTGTGAGATACAAAAAAATGATTTTTTGAAATCGTGGACATATCACGTAAAGAGAGTTAAAAAATGGTTTAGTAGTATCTCAGTGATATATGTCGCACACAAAAGTGAACAGAGTGTGAAGAATGTGAGGTACAAAAAAACTAATATTTGAAATCGTGCACAAATCACGTAAAGAGAGCTAAAAATGGTTTACGAGTCTGTAAGTGTTATGTGTCAGACAACATTGTGTAAAAGTGAACAGAGTGTGAGATACAAAAAAATGATTTTTTTAAATCGTGGACAAATCACGTAAAGAGAGTTAAAAAACGGTTTAGTAGTCTCTCAGTGATATGTGTCACACACAAAAGTGAACAGAGTGTGAAGTAAGTGAGGTACAAAAAAATTAATATTTGAAATCGTGCACAAATCACGTAAAGAGAGCTAAAAAATGGTTTACGAGTCTGTAAGTCTTATGTGTCAGACAACATTGTGTAAAAGTGAACAGAATGTGAGATACAAAAAAATGATTTATTTAAATCGTGGACAAATCACGTAAAGAGAGTTAAAAAATGGTTTAGTAGTATCTCAGTGATATGTGTCAGACACAAAAGTGAACAGAGTGTGAAGTAAGTGAGGTACAAAAAAATTAATATTTGAAATCATGCACATATCACGTAAAGAGAGCTAAAAAATGGTTTACAATTCTGTAAGTGTTATGTGTCAGACAACATTGTGTAAAAGTGAAATGAGTGCGAGATATAAAAAAAATGATTTTTTTATTTAGTGGACAAATCATGTAAAGACAGTTAGAAAACGGTTTAGTAGTCTCTCAGTGATATGTGTCAGACACAAAAGTGAACAGAGTGTGAAGTATGTGAGGTACAAAAAAATTAATATTTGAAATCGTGCACAAATCACGCAAAGAGAGCTAAAAAATGGTTTACGAGTCTGTAAGTGTTATGTGTCAGACAACATTGTATAAAAGTGAACTGAGTGCGAGATACAAAAAAATGAATTTTTTATATAGTGGACAAATCACGTAAAGAGAGTTAAAAAACGGTTTAGTGGTCTCTCAGTGATATGTGTCACACACAAAAGTGAACAGAGTGTGAAGTAAGTGAGATACAAAAAAATTAATATTTGAAATCGTGCACAAATCACGTAAAGACAGCTGAAAAATGGTTTACGAGTCTGTAAGTCTTATGTGTCAGACAACATTGTGTAAAAGTGAACTGAGTGCGAGATACAAAAAAATGAATTTTTTATAAAGTGGACAAATCACGTAAAGAGAGTTAAAAAACGGTTTAGTAGTCTCTCAGTGATATGTGTCAGACACAAAAGTGAACAGAGTGTGAAGTATGTGAGGTACAAAAAAATTAATATTTGAAATCGTGCACAAATCACGCAAAGAGAGCTAAAAAATGGTTTACGAGTCTGTAAGTGTTATGTGTCAGACAACATTGTATAAAAGTGAACTGAGTGCGAGATACAAAAAAATGAATTTTTTATATAGTGGACAAATCACGTAAAGAGAGTTAAAAAACGGTTTAGTGGTCTCTCAGTGATATGTGTCACACACAAAAGTGAACAGAGTGTGAAGTAAGTGAGATACAAAAAAATTAATATTTGAAATCGTGCACAAATCACGTAAAGACAGCTGAAAAATGGTTTACGAGTCTGTAAGTCTTATGTGTCAGACAACATTGTGTAAAAGTGAACTGAGTGCGAGATACAAAAAAATGAATTTTTTATAAAGTGGACAAATCACGTAAAGAGAGTTAAAAAACGGTTTAGTAGTCTCTCAGTGATATGTGTCACACACAAAAGTGAACAGTGTGTGAAGTAAGTGAGGTACAAAAAAATTATTATTTGAAATCGTGCACAAATCACGTAAAGAGAGCTAAAAAATGGTTTACTAGTCAGTAAGTGTAATGCGTCAGACAACATTGTGTAAAAGTGAAATGAGTGCGAGATACAAAAAAATGAATTTTTTATATAGTGGACAAATCACGTAAAGAGAGTTAAAAAACGGTTTAGTAGTCTCTCAGTGATATGTGTCAGACACAAAAGTGAACAGAGTGTGAAGTAAGTGAGGTACAAAAAAAATTAATATTTGAAATCGTGCACAAATCACGTAAAGAGAGCTAAAAAATGATTTACGAGTCTGTAAGTGTTATGTTTCAGACAACATTGTGTAAAAGTGAACAGAGTGTGAGATACAAAAAAATGATTTTTTGAAATCGTGGACAAATCACGTAAAGAGAGTTAAAAAATGGTTTAGTAGTATCTCAGTGAAATGTGTCACACACAAAAGTGAACAGAGTGTGAAGTAAGTGAGGTACAAAAAAATTAATATTTGAAATCGTGCACAAAAATGACGTAAAGAGAGCTAAAAAATGGTTTACGAGTCTGTAAGTGTTATGTGACAGACAACATTGTGTAAAAGTGAAATGAGTGCGAGATACTAAAAAATGATTTTTTTATTTAGTGGACAAATCACGTAAAGAGAGTTAAAAAACGGTTTAGTAGTCTCTCAGTGATATGTGTCAGACACAAAAGTGAACAGAGTGTAAAGTAAGTGAGGTACAAAAAAATTAATATTTGAAATCGTGCACAAATCACGTAAAGAGAGCTAAAAAATGGTTTACGAGTCTGTAAGTGTTATTTGTCAGACAACATTGTGTAAAAGTGAACAGAGTGTGAGATACAAAAAAATGATTTTTTGAAATCGTGGACATATCACGTAAGGAGAGTTAAAAAATTGTTTAGTAGTATCTCAGTGAAATGTGTCGCACACAAAAGTGAACAGACTGTGAAGTAAGTTAGGTACAAAAAAACTAATATTTGAAATCGTGCACAAATCTCGTAAAGAGATCTAAAAAATGGTTTACGAGTCTGTAAGTCTTATGTGTCAGACAACATTGTGTAAAAGTGAACAGAGTGTGAGATACAAAAAAATGATTTTTTGAAATCGTGGACATTTCACGGAAAGAGAGTTAATAAATTGTTTAGTAGTATCTCAGTGATATGTGTCACACACAAAAGTGAACAGAGTGTGAAGTAAGTGAGGTACAAAAAAATTAATATTTGAAATCGTGCACAAATCACGTAAAGAGAGCTAAAAAATGATTTACGAGTCTGTAAGTGTTATGTTTCAGACAACATTATGTAAAAGTGAACAGAGTGTGAGATACAAAAAAATGATTTTTTGAAATCGTGGACAAATCACGTAAAGAGAGTTAAAAAACGGTTTAGTAGTCTCTCAGTGATATGTGTCAGACACAAAAGTGAACAGTGTGAAGTAAGTGAGGTACAAAAAAATTAATATTTAAAATCGTGTACAAATCACGTAAAGAGAGCTAAAAAATGGTTTACGAGTCTGTAAGAGTTATGTGTCAGACAACATTGTGTAAAAGTGAATTGAGTGCGAGATACAAAAAAAATGAATTTTTTATATAGTGGACAAATCACGTAAAGAGAGTTAAAAAACGGTTTAGTAGTCTCTCAGTGATATGTGTCACACACAAAAGTGAACAGAGTGTGAAGTAAGTGAGGTACAAAAAAATTAATATTTGAAATCGTGCACAAATCACGTAAAGAGAGCTAAAAAATGGTTTACGAGTCTGTAAGTGTTATGTGTCAGACAACATTGTGTAAAAGTGTACAGAGTGTGAGATACAAAAAAATGATTTTTTGAAATCGTGGACATATCACGTAAAGAGAGTTAAAAAATGGTTTAGTAGTATCTCAGTGATATATGTCGCACACAAAAGTGAACAGAGTGTGAGGAAAGTGAGGTACAAAAAAACTAATATTTGAAATCGTGCACAAATCACGTAAAGAGAGCTAAAAATGGTTTACGAGTCTGTAAGTGTTATGTGTCAGACAACATTGTGTAAAAGTGAACAGAGTGTGAGATACAAAAAAATGATTTTTTTAAATCGTGGACAAATCACGTAAAGAGAGTTAAAAAACGGTTTAGTAGTCTCTCAGTGATATGTGTCACACACAAAAGTGAACAGAGTGTGAAGTAAGTGAGGTACAAAAAAATTAATATTTGAAATCGTGCACAAATCACGTAAAGAGAGCTAAAAAATGATTTACGAGTCTGTAAGTGTTATGTTTCAGATAACATTGTGTAAAAGTGAACAGAGTGTGAGATACAAAAAAATGATTTATTTAAATCGTGGACAAATCACGTAAAGAGATTTAAAAAATGGTTTAGTAGTATCTCAGTGATATGTGTCACACACAAAAGTGAACAGAGTGTGAAGTAAGTGAGGTACAAAAAAATTAATATTTGAAATCGTGCACAAATCACGTAAAGAGAGCTAAAAAATGGTTTACGAGTCTGTAAGTGTTATGTGTCAGACAACATTGTGTAAAAGTGAAAAGACTGTGAGATACAAAAAAATGATTTTTTGAAATCGTGGACATATCACGTAAAGAGAGTTAAGAAATTGTTTAGTAGTATCTCAGTGATATGTGTCACACACAAAAGTGAATAGAGTGTGAAGTAAATGAGGTACAAAAAAATTAATATTTGAAATCGTGCACAAATCACGTAAAGAGAGCTAAAAAATGGTTTACGAGTCTGTAAGTGTTATGTGTCAGACAACATTGTGTAAAAGTGAAATGAGTGCGAGATACAAAAAAATGATTTTTTTATTTAGTGGACAAATCACGTAAAGAGAGTTAAAAAACGGTTTAGTAGTCTCTCAGTGATATGTGTCAGACACAAAAGTGAACAGAGTGTGAAGTAAGTGAGGTACAAAAAAATTAATATTTGAAATCGTGCGCAAATCACGTAAAGAGAGCTAAGAAATGATTTAAGAGTCTGTAAGTGTTATGTTTCAGACAACATTATGTAAAAGTGAACAGAGTGTGAGATACAAAAAAATATTTTTTTGAAATCGTGGACAAATCACGTAAAGAGAGTTAAAAAACGGTTTAGTAGTCTCTCAGTGATATGTGTCAGACACAAAAGTGAACAGTGTGAAGTAAGTGAGGTACAAAAAAATTAATATTTAAAATCGTGTACAAATCACGTAAAGAGAGCTAAAAAATGGTTTACGAGTCTGTAAGTGTTATGTGTCAGACAACATTGTGTAAAAGTGTACAGAGTGTGAGATACAAAAAAATGATTTTTTTAAATCGTGGACAAATCACGTAAAGAGAGTTAAAAAACGGTTTAGTAGTCTCTCAGTGATATGTGTCACACACAAAAGTGAACAGAGTGTGAAGTAAGTGAGGTACAAAAAAATTAATATTTGAAATCGTGCACAAATCACGTAAAGAGAGCTAAAAAATGGTTTACGAGTCTGTAAGTGTTATGTGTCAGACAACATTGTGTAAAAGTGAACTGAGTGCGAGATACAAAAAAATGAATTTTTTATAAAGTGGACAAATCACGTAAAGAGAGTTAAAAAACGGTTTAGTAGTCTCTCAGTGATATGTGTCACACACAAAAGTGAACAGTGTGTGAAGTAAGTGAGGTACAAAAAAATTATTATTTGAAATCGTGCACAAATCACGTAAAGAGAGCTAAAAAATGGTTTACTAGTCAGTAAGTGTAATGCGTCAGACAACATTGTGTAAAAGTGAAATGAGTGCGAGATACAAAAAAATGAATTTTTTATATAGTGGACAAATCACGTAAAGAGAGTTAAAAAACGGTTTAGTAGTCTCTCAGTGATATGTGTCAGACACAAAAGTGAACAGAGTGTGAAGTAAGTGAGGTACAAAAAAAATTAATATTTGAAATCGTGCACAAATCACGTAAAGAGAGCTAAAAAATGATTTACGAGTCTGTAAGTGTTATGTTTCAGACAACATTGTGTAAAAGTGAACAGAGTGTGAGATACAAAAAAATGATTTTTTGAAATCGTGGACAAATCACGTAAAGAGAGTTAAAAAATGGTTTAGTAGTATCTCAGTGAAATGTGTCACACACAAAAGTGAACAGAGTGTGAAGTAAGTGAGGTACAAAAAAATTAATATTTGAAATCGTGCACAAAAATGACGTAAAGAGAGCTAAAAAATGGTTTACGAGTCTGTAAGTGTTATGTGACAGACAACATTGTGTAAAAGTGAAATGAGTGCGAGATACTAAAAAATGATTTTTTTATTTAGTGGACAAATCACGTAAAGAGAGTTAAAAAACGGTTTAGTAGTCTCTCAGTGATATGTGTCAGACACAAAAGTGAACAGAGTGTAAAGTAAGTGAGGTACAAAAAAATTAATATTTGAAATCGTGCACAAATCACGTAAAGAGAGCTAAAAAATGGTTTACGAGTCTGTAAGTGTTATTTGTCAGACAACATTGTGTATAAGTGAACAGAGTGTGAGATACAAAAAAATGATTTTTTGAAATCGTGGACATATCACGTAAGGAGAGTTAAAAAATTGTTTAGTAGTATCTCAGTGAAATGTGTCGCACACAAAAGTGAACAGACTGTGAAGTAAGTTAGGTACAAAAAAACTAATATTTGAAATCGTGCACAAATCTCGTAAAGAGATCTAAAAAATGGTTTACGAGTCTGTAAGTCTTATGTGTCAGACAACATTGTGTAAAAGTGAACAGAGTGTGAGATACAAAAAAATGATTTTTTGAAATCGTGGACATTTCACGGAAAGAGAGTTAATAAATTGTTTAGTAGTATCTCAGTGATATGTGTCACACACAAAAGTGAACAGAGTGTGAAGTAAGTGAGGTACAAAAAAATTAATATTTGAAATCGTGCACAAATCACGTAAAGAGAGCTAAAAAATGATTTACGAGTCTGTAAGTGTTATGTTTCAGACAACATTATGTAAAAGTGAACAGAGTGTGAGATACAAAAAAATGATTTTTTGAAATCGTGGACAAATCACGTAAAGAGAGTTAAAAAACGGTTTAGTAGTCTCTCAGTGATATGTGTCAGACACAAAAGTGAACAGTGTGAAGTAAGTGAGGTACAAAAAAATTAATATTTAAAATCGTGTACAAATCACGTAAAGAGAGCTAAAAAATGGTTTACGAGTCTGTAAGAGTTATGTGTCAGACAACATTGTGTAAAAGTGAATTGAGTGCGAGATACAAAAAAAATGAATTTTTTATATAGTGGACAAATCACGTAAAGAGAGTTAAAAAACGGTTTAGTAGTCTCTCAGTGATATGTGTCACACACAAAAGTGAACTGTGTGTTAAGTAAGTGAGGTACAAAAAAATTAATATTTGAAATCGTGCACAAATCAAGTAAAGAGAGCTAAAAAATGGTTTACGAGTCTGTAAGTGTTATGTGTCAGACAACATTGTGTAAAAGTGTACAGAGTGTGAGATACAAAAAAATGATTTTTTGAAATCGTGGACATATCACGTAAAGAGAGTTAAAAAATGGTTTAGTAGTATCTCAGTGATATATGTCGCACACAAAAGTGAACAGAGTGTGAGGAAAGTGAGGTACAAAAAAACTAATATTTGAAATCGTGCACAAATCACGTAAAGAGAGCTAAAAATGGTTTACGAGTCTGTAAGTGTTATGTGTCAGACAACATTGTGTAAAAGTGAACAGAGTGTGAGATACAAAAAAATGATTTTTTTAAATCGTGGACAAATCACGTAAAGAGAGTTAAAAAACGGTTTAGTAGTCTCTCAGTGATATGTGTCACACACAAAAGTGAACAGAGTGTGAAGTAAGTGAGGTACAAAAAAATTAATATTTGAAATCGTGCACAAATCACGTAAAGAGAGCTAAAAAATGATTTACGAGTCTGTAAGTGTTATGTTTCAGATAACATTGTGTAAAAGTGAACAGAGTGTGAGATACAAAAAAATGATTTATTTAAATCGTGGACAAATCACGTAAAGAGATTTAAAAAATGGTTTAGTAGTATCTCAGTGATATGTGTCACACACAAAAGTGAACAGAGTGTGAAGTAAGTGAGGTACAAAAAAATTAATATTTGAAATCGTGCACAAATCACGTAAAGAGAGCTAAAAAATGGTTTACGAGTCTGTAAGTGTTATGTGTCAGACAACATTGTGTAAAAGTGAAAAGACTGTGAGATACAAAAAAATGATTTTTTGAAATCGTGGACATATCACGTAAAGAGAGTTAAGAAATTGTTTAGTAGTATCTCAGTGATATGTGTCACACACAAAAGTGAATAGAGTGTGAAGTAAATGAGGTACAAAAAAATTAATATTTGAAATCGTGCACAAATCACGTAAAGAGAGCTAAAAAATGGTTTACGAGTCTGTAAGTGTTATGTGTCAGACAACATTGTGTAAAAGTGAAATGAGTGCGAGATACAAAAAAATGATTTTTTTATTTAGTGGACAAATCACGTAAAGAGAGTTAAAAAACGGTTTAGTAGTCTCTCAGTGATATGTGTCAGACACAAAAGTGAACAGAGTGTGAAGTAAGTGAGGTACAAAAAAATTAATATTTGAAATCGTGCGCAAATCACGTAAAGAGAGCTAAGAAATGATTTAAGAGTCTGTAAGTGTTATGTTTCAGACAACATTATGTAAAAGTGAACAGAGTGTGAGATACAAAAAAATATTTTTTTGAAATCGTGGACAAATCACGTAAAGAGAGTTAAAAAACGGTTTAGTAGTTTCTCAGTGATATGTGTCAGACACAAAAGTGAACAGTGTGAAGTAAGTGAGGTACAAAAAAATTAATATTTAAAATCGTGTACAAATCACGTAAAGAGAGCTAAAAAATGGTTTACGAGTCTGTAAGTGTTATGTGTCAGACAACATTGTGTAAAAGTGTACAGAGTGTGAGATACAAAAAAATGATTTTTTTAAATCGTGGACAAATCACGTAAAGAGAGTTAAAAAACGGTTTAGTAGTCTCTCAGTGATATGTGTCACACACAAAAGTGAACAGAGTGTGAAGTAAGTGAGGTACAAAAAAATTAATATTTGAAATCGTGCACAAATCACGTAAAGAGAGCTAAAAAATGGTTTACGAGTCTGTAAGTGTTATGTGTCAGACAACATTGTGTAAAAGTGAACTGAGTGCGAGATACAAAAAAATGAATTTTTTATAAAGTGGACAAATCACGTAAAGAGAGTTAAAAAACGGTTTAGTAGTCTCTCAGTGATATGTGTCACACACAAAAGTGAACAGTGTGTGAAGTAAGTGAGGTACAAAAAAATTATTATTTGAAATCGTGCACAAATCACGTAAAGAGAGCTAAAAAATGGTTTACTAGTCAGTAAGTGTAATGCGTCAGACAACATTGTGTAAAAGTGAAATGAGTGCGAGATACAAAAAAATGAATTTTTTATATAGTGGACAAATCACGTAAAGAGAGTTAAAAAACGGTTTAGTAGTCTCTCAGTGATATGTGTCAGACACAAAAGTGAACAGAGTGTGAAGTAAGTGAGGTACAAAAAAAATTAATATTTGAAATCGTGCACAAATCACGTAAAGAGAGCTAAAAAATGATTTACGAGTCTGTAAGTGTTATGTTTCAGACAACATTGTGTAAAAGTGAACAGAGTGTGAGATACAAAAAAATGATTTTTTGAAATCGTGGACAAATCACGTAAAGAGAGTTAAAAAATGGTTTAGTAGTATCTCAGTGAAATGTGTCACACACAAAAGTGAACAGAGTGTGAAGTAAGTGAGGTACAAAAAAATTAATATTTGAAATCGTGCACAAAAATGACGTAAAGAGAGCTAAAAAATGGTTTACGAGTCTGTAAGTGTTATGTGACAGACAACATTGTGTAAAAGTGAAATGAGTGCGAGATACTAAAAAATGATTTTTTTATTTAGTGGACAAATCACGTAAAGAGAGTTAAAAAACGGTTTAGTAGTCTCTCAGTGATATGTGTCAGACACAAAAGTGAACAGAGTGTAAAGTAAGTGAGGTACAAAAAAATTAATATTTGAAATCGTGCACAAATCACGTAAAGAGAGCTAAAAAATGGTTTACGAGTCTGTAAGTGTTATTTGTCAGACAACATTGTGTAAAAGTGAACAGAGTGTGAGATACAAAAAAATGATTTTTTGAAATCGTGGACATATCACGTAAGGAGAGTTAAAAAATTGTTTAGTAGTATCTCAGTGAAATGTGTCGCACACAAAAGTGAACAGACTGTAAAGTAAGTTAGGTACAAAAAAACTAATATTTGAAATCGTGCACAAATCTCGTAAAGAGATCTAAAAAATGGTTTACGAGTCTGTAAGTCTTATGTGTCAGACAACATTGTGTAAAAGTGAACAGAGTGTGAGATACAAAAAAATGATTTTTTGAAATCGTGGACATTTCACGGAAAGAGAGTTAATAAATTGTTTAGTAGTATCTCAGTGATATGTGTCACACACAAAAGTGAACAGAGTGTGAAGTAAGTGAGGTACAAAAAAATTAATATTTGAAATCGTGCACAAATCACGTAAAGAGAGCTAAAAAATGATTTACGAGTCTGTAAGTGTTATGTTTCAGACAACATTATGTAAAAGTGAACAGAGTGTGAGATACAAAAAAATGATTTTTTGAAATCGTGGACAAATCACGTAAAGAGAGTTAAAAAACGGTTTAGTATTCTCTCAGTGATATGTGTCAGACACAAAAGTGAACAGTGTGAAGTAAGTGAGGTACAAAAAAATTAATATTTAAAATCGTGTACAAATCACGTAAAGAGAGCTAAAAAATGGTTTACGAGTCTGTAAGAGTTATGTGTCAGACAACATTGTGTAAAAGTGAATTGAGTGCGAGATACAAAAAAAATGATTTTTTTATATAGTGGACAAATCACGTAAAGAGAGTTAAAAAACGGTTTAGTAGTCTCTCAGTGATATGTGTCACACACAAAAGTGAACTGTGTGTTAAGTAAGTGAGGTACAAAAAAATTAATATTTGAAATCGTGCACAAATCAAGTAAAGAGAGCTAAAAAATGGTTTACGAGTCTGTAAGTGTTATGTGTCAGACAACATTGTGTAAAAGTGTACAGAGTGTGAGATACAAAAAAATGATTTTTTGAAATCGTGGACATATCACGTAAAGAGAGTTAAAAAATGGTTTAGTAGTATCTCAGTGATATATGTCGCACACAAAAGTGAACAGAGTGTGAGGAAAGTGAGGTACAAAAAAACTAATATTTGAAATCGTGCACAAATCACGTAAAGAGAGCTAAAAATGGTTTACGAGTCTGTAAGTGTTATGTGTCAGACAACATTGTGTAAAAGTGAACAGAGTGTGAGATACAAAAAAATGATTTTTTTAAATCGTGGACAAATCACGTAAAGAGAGTTAAAAAACGGTTTAGTAGTCTCTCAGTGATATGTGTCACACACAAAAGTGAACAGAGTGTGAAGTAAGTGAGGTACAAAAAAATTAATATTTGAAATCGTGCACAAATCACGTAAAGAGAGCTAAAAAATGATTTACGAGTCTGTAAGTGTTATGTTTCAGATAACATTGTGTAAAAGTGAACAGAGTGTGAGATACAAAAAAATGATTTATTTAAATCGTGGACAAATCACGTAAAGAGATTTAAAAAATGGTTTAGTAGTATCTCAGTGATATGTGTCACACACAAAAGTGAACAGAGTGTGAAGTAAGTGAGGTACAAAAAAATTAATATTTGAAATCGTGCACAAATCACGTAAAGAGAGCTAAAAAATGGTTTACGAGTCTGTAAGTGTTATGTGTCAGACAACATTGTGTAAAAGTGAAAAGACTGTGAGATACAAAAAAATGATTTTTTGAAATCGTGGACATATCACGTAAAGAGAGTTAAGAAATTGTTTAGTAGTATCTCAGTGATATGTGTCACACACAAAAGTGAATAGAGTGTGAAGTAAATGAGGTACAAAAAAATTAATATTTGAAATCGTGCACAAATCACGTAAAGAGAGCTAAAAAATGGTTTACGAGTCTGTAAGTGTTATGTGTCAGACAACATTGTGTAAAAGTGAAATGAGTGCGAGATACAAAAAAATGATTTTTTTATTTAGTGGACAAATCACGTAAAGAGAGTTAAAAAACGGTTTAGTAGTCTCTCAGTGATATGTGTCAGACACAAAAGTGAACAGAGTGTGAAGTAAGTGAGGTACAAAAAAATTAATATTTGAAATCGTGCGCAAATCACGTAAAGAGAGCTAAGAAATGAATTAAGAGTCTGTAAGTGTTATGTTTCAGACAACATTATGTAAAAGTGAACAGAGTGTGTGTGAGATACAAAAAAATAATTTTTGAAATCGTGGACAAATCACGTAAAGAGAGTTAAAAAACGGTTTAGTAGTCTCTCAGTGATATGTGTCAGACACAAAAGTGAACAGTGTGAAGTAAGTGAGGTACAAAAAAATTAATATTTAAAATCGTGTACAAATCACGTAAAGAGAGCTAAAAATGGTTTACGAGTCTGTAAGTGTTATGTGTCAGACAACATTGTGTAAAAGTGTACAGAGTGTGAGATACAAAAAAATGATTTTTTTAAATCGTGGACAAATCACGTAAAGAGAGTTAAAAAACGGTTTAGTAGTCTCTCAGTGATATGTGTCACACACAAAAGTGAACAGAGTGTGAAGTAAGTGAGGTACAAAAAAATTAATATTTGAAATCGTGCACAAATCACGTAAAGAGAGCTAAAAAATGGTTTACGAGTCTGTAAGTGTTATGTGTCAGACAACATTGTGTAAAAGTGAACAGAGTGTGAGATACAAAAAATGATTTATTTAAATCGTGGACAAATCACGTAAAGAGAGTAAAAAAATGGTTTAGTAGTATCTCAGTGATATGTGTCACACACAAAAGTGAACAGAGTGTGAAGTAAGTGAGGTACAAAAAAATTAATATTTGAAATCGTGCACAAATCACATAAAGAGAGCTAAAAAATGGTTTACGAGTCTGTAGGTGTTATGTTTCAGACAACATTGTGTAAAAGTGAATTGAGTGCGATTTACAAAAAAAATGAATTTTTTATGTAGTGGACAAATCACGTAAAGAGAGTTAAAAAACGGTTTAGTAGTCTCTCAGTGATATGTGTCAGACACAAAAGTGAACAGTGTGAAGTAAGTGAGGTACAAAAAAATTAATTTTTGAAATCGTGTAAAATCACGTAAAGAGAGCTAAAAAATGGTTTACGAGTCTGTAAGTGTTATGTGTCAGACAACATTGTGTAAAAGTGAATTGAGTGCGAGATACAAAAAAATGAATTTTTTATATAGTGGACAAATCACGTAAAGAGAGTTAAAAAACGGTTTAGTAGGCTCTCAGTGATATGTGTCACACACAAAAGTGAACAGTGAGTGAAGTAAGTGAGGTACAAAAAAATTAATATTTGAAATCGTGCACAAATCACGTAAAGAGAGCTAAAATATGGTTTACGAGTCTGTAAGTGTTATG
The DNA here is from genome assembly GCA_963082785.1 of Philonthus spinipes. Lineage (NCBI taxonomy): Eukaryota > Metazoa > Arthropoda > Insecta > Coleoptera > Staphylinidae > Philonthus > Philonthus spinipes. The sequence goes on from OY720303.1 coordinate 367,699, forward strand.
TGTCAGACAACATTGTGTAAAAGTGAACTGAGTGCGAGATACAAAAAATGAATTTTTTATATAGTGGACAAATCACGTAGAGTTAAAAAACGGTTTAGTAGTCTCTCAGTGATATGTGTCAGACACAAAAGTGAACAGAGTGTGAAGTAAGTGAGGTACAAAAAAAATAATATTTGAAATCGTGCACAAATCACGTAAAGAGAGCTAAAAAATGATTTACGAGTCAGTAAGTGTTATGTTTCAGACAACATTGTGTAAAAGTGAACAGAGTGTGAGATACAAAAAAATGATTATTTGAAATCGTGGACAAATCACGTAAAGAGAGTTAAAAAACGGTATACTAGTCTCTCAGTGATATGTGTCAAACACAAAAGTGAACAGAGTGTGAAGTAAATGAGGTACAAAAAAATTAATATTTGAAATCGTGCACAAATCACGTAAAGAGAGCTAAAAAATGGTTTACGAGTATGTAAGTGTTATGTGTCAGACAACATTGTGTAAAAGTGAACAGAGTGTGAGATACAAAAAAATGATTTTTTGAAATCGTGGACAAATCACGTAAAGAGATTAAAAAAATGGTTTAGGAGTATCTCAGTGATATGTGTCACACACAAAAGTGAACAGAGTGTGAAGTAAGTGAGGTACAAAAAAATTAATATTTGAAATCGTGCACAAATCACGTAAAGAGAGCTGAAAAATGGTTTACGAGTCTGTAAGTGTTATGTGTCAGACAACATTGTGTAAAAGTGAAAAGACTGTGAGATACAAAAAAATGATTTTTTGAAATCGTGCACAAATCAAGTAAAGAGAGCTAAAAAATGATTTACGAGTCTGTAAGTGTTATGTGTCAGACAACATTGTGTAAAAGTGTACAGAGTGTGAGATACAAAAAAATGATTTTTTGAAATCGTGGACATATCACGTAAAGAGAGTTAAAAAATGGTTTAGTAGTATCTCAGTGATATATGTCGCACACAAAAGTGAACAGAGTGTGAAGAAAGTGAGGTACAAAAAAACTAATATTTGAAATCGTGCACAAATCACGTAAAGAGAGCTAAAAATGGTTTACGAGTCTGTAAGTGTTATGTGTCAGACAACATTGTGTAAAAGTGAACAGAGTGTGAGATACAAAAAAATGATTTTTTTAAATCGTGGACAAATCACGTAAAGAGAGTTAAAAAACGGTTTAGTAGTCTCTCAGTGATATGTGTCACACACAAAAGTGAACAGAGTGTGAAGTAAGTGAGGTACAAAAAAAATTAATATTTGAAATCGTGCACAAATCACGTAAAGAGAGCTAAAAAATGGTTTACGAGTCTGTAAGTGTTATGTGTCAGACAACATTGTGTAAAAGTGAAATGAGTGCGAGATACAAAAAAATGATTTTTTTATTTAGTGGACAAATCACGTAAAGAGAGTTAAAAAACGGTTTAGTAGTCTCTCAGTGATATGTGTCAGACACAAAAGTGAACAGAGTGTGAAGTAAGTGAGGTACAAAAAAATTAATATTTGAAATCGTGCGCAAATCACGTAAAGAGAGCTAAGAAATGATTTAAGAGTCTGTAAGTGTTATGTTTCAGACAACATTATGTAAAAGTGAACAGAGTGTGAGATACAAAAAAATATTTTTTTGAAATCGTGGACAAATCACGTAAAGAGAGTTAAAAAACGGTTTAGTAGTTTCTCAGTGATATGTGTCAGACACAAAAGTGAACAGTGTGAAGTAAGTGAGGTACAAAAAAATTAATATTTAAAATCGTGTACAAATCACGTAAAGAGAGCTAAAAAATGGTTTACGAGTCTGTAAGTGTTATGTGTCAGACAACATTGTGTAAAAGTGTACAGAGTGTGAGATACAAAAAAATGATTTTTTTAAATCGTGGACAAATCACGTAAAGAGAGTTAAAAAACGGTTTAGTAGTCTCTCAGTGATATGTGTCACACACAAAAGTGAACAGAGTGTGAAGTAAGTGAGGTACAAAAAAATTAATATTTGAAATCGTGCACAAATCACGTAAAGAGAGCTAAAAAATGGTTTACGAGTCTGTAAGTGTTATGTGTCAGACAACATTGTGTAAAAGTGAACTGAGTGCGAGATACAAAAAAATGAATTTTTTATAAAGTGGACAAATCACGTAAAGAGAGTTAAAAAACGGTTTAGTAGTCTCTCAGTGATATGTGTCACACACAAAAGTGAACAGTGTGTGAAGTAAGTGAGGTACAAAAAAATTATTATTTGAAATCGTGCACAAATCACGTAAAGAGAGCTAAAAAATGGTTTACTAGTCAGTAAGTGTAATGCGTCAGACAACATTGTGTAAAAGTGAAATGAGTGCGAGATACAAAAAAATGAATTTTTTATATAGTGGACAAATCACGTAAAGAGAGTTAAAAAACGGTTTAGTAGTCTCTCAGTGATATGTGTCAGACACAAAAGTGAACAGAGTGTGAAGTAAGTGAGGTACAAAAAAAATTAATATTTGAAATCGTGCACAAATCACGTAAAGAGAGCTAAAAAATGATTTACGAGTCTGTAAGTGTTATGTTTCAGACAACATTGTGTAAAAGTGAACAGAGTGTGAGATACAAAAAAATGATTTTTTGAAATCGTGGACAAATCACGTAAAGAGAGTTAAAAAATGGTTTAGTAGTATCTCAGTGAAATGTGTCACACACAAAAGTGAACAGAGTGTGAAGTAAGTGAGGTACAAAAAAATTAATATTTGAAATCGTGCACAAAAATGACGTAAAGAGAGCTAAAAAATGGTTTACGAGTCTGTAAGTGTTATGTGACAGACAACATTGTGTAAAAGTGAAATGAGTGCGAGATACTAAAAAATGATTTTTTTATTTAGTGGACAAATCACGTAAAGAGAGTTAAAAAACGGTTTAGTAGTCTCTCAGTGATATGTGTCAGACACAAAAGTGAACAGAGTGTAAAGTAAGTGAGGTACAAAAAAATTAATATTTGAAATCGTGCACAAATCACGTAAAGAGAGCTAAAAAATGGTTTACGAGTCTGTAAGTGTTATTTGTCAGACAACATTGTGTAAAAGTGAACAGAGTGTGAGATACAAAAAAATGATTTTTTGAAATCGTGGACATATCACGTAAGGAGAGTTAAAAAATTGTTTAGTAGTATCTCAGTGAAATGTGTCGCACACAAAAGTGAACAGACTGTAAAGTAAGTTAGGTACAAAAAAACTAATATTTGAAATCGTGCACAAATCTCGTAAAGAGATCTAAAAAATGGTTTACGAGTCTGTAAGTCTTATGTGTCAGACAACATTGTGTAAAAGTGAACAGAGTGTGAGATACAAAAAAATGATTTTTTGAAATCGTGGACATTTCACGGAAAGAGAGTTAATAAATTGTTTAGTAGTATCTCAGTGATATGTGTCACACACAAAAGTGAACAGAGTGTGAAGTAAGTGAGGTACAAAAAAATTAATATTTGAAATCGTGCACAAATCACGTAAAGAGAGCTAAAAAATGATTTACGAGTCTGTAAGTGTTATGTTTCAGACAACATTATGTAAAAGTGAACAGAGTGTGAGATACAAAAAAATGATTTTTTGAAATCGTGGACAAATCACGTAAAGAGAGTTAAAAAACGGTTTAGTATTCTCTCAGTGATATGTGTCAGACACAAAAGTGAACAGTGTGAAGTAAGTGAGGTACAAAAAAATTAATATTTAAAATCGTGTACAAATCACGTAAAGAGAGCTAAAAAATGGTTTACGAGTCTGTAAGAGTTATGTGTCAGACAACATTGTGTAAAAGTGAATTGAGTGCGAGATACAAAAAAAATGATTTTTTTATATAGTGGACAAATCACGTAAAGAGAGTTAAAAAACGGTTTAGTAGTCTCTCAGTGATATGTGTCACACACAAAAGTGAACTGTGTGTTAAGTAAGTGAGGTACAAAAAAATTAATATTTGAAATCGTGCACAAATCAAGTAAAGAGAGCTAAAAAATGGTTTACGAGTCTGTAAGTGTTATGTGTCAGACAACATTGTGTAAAAGTGTACAGAGTGTGAGATACAAAAAAATGATTTTTTGAAATCGTGGACATATCACGTAAAGAGAGTTAAAAAATGGTTTAGTAGTATCTCAGTGATATATGTCGCACACAAAAGTGAACAGAGTGTGAGGAAAGTGAGGTACAAAAAAACTAATATTTGAAATCGTGCACAAATCACGTAAAGAGAGCTAAAAATGGTTTACGAGTCTGTAAGTGTTATGTGTCAGACAACATTGTGTAAAAGTGAACAGAGTGTGAGATACAAAAAAATGATTTTTTTAAATCGTGGACAAATCACGTAAAGAGAGTTAAAAAACGGTTTAGTAGTCTCTCAGTGATATGTGTCACACACAAAAGTGAACAGAGTGTGAAGTAAGTGAGGTACAAAAAAATTAATATTTGAAATCGTGCACAAATCACGTAAAGAGAGCTAAAAAATGATTTACGAGTCTGTAAGTGTTATGTTTCAGATAACATTGTGTAAAAGTGAACAGAGTGTGAGATACAAAAAAATGATTTATTTAAATCGTGGACAAATCACGTAAAGAGATTTAAAAAATGGTTTAGTAGTATCTCAGTGATATGTGTCACACACAAAAGTGAACAGAGTGTGAAGTAAGTGAGGTACAAAAAAATTAATATTTGAAATCGTGCACAAATCACGTAAAGAGAGCTAAAAAATGGTTTACGAGTCTGTAAGTGTTATGTGTCAGACAACATTGTGTAAAAGTGAAAAGACTGTGAGATACAAAAAAATGATTTTTTGAAATCGTGGACATATCACGTAAAGAGAGTTAAGAAATTGTTTAGTAGTATCTCAGTGATATGTGTCACACACAAAAGTGAATAGAGTGTGAAGTAAATGAGGTACAAAAAAATTAATATTTGAAATCGTGCACAAATCACGTAAAGAGAGCTAAAAAATGGTTTACGAGTCTGTAAGTGTTATGTGTCAGACAACATTGTGTAAAAGTGAAATGAGTGCGAGATACAAAAAAATGATTTTTTTATTTAGTGGACAAATCACGTAAAGAGAGTTAAAAAACGGTTTAGTAGTCTCTCAGTGATATGTGTCAGACACAAAAGTGAACAGAGTGTGAAGTAAGTGAGGTACAAAAAAATTAATATTTGAAATCGTGCGCAAATCACGTAAAGAGAGCTAAGAAATGAATTAAGAGTCTGTAAGTGTTATGTTTCAGACAACATTATGTAAAAGTGAACAGAGTGTGAGATACAAAAAAATAATTTTTTGAAATCGTGGACAAATCACGTAAAGAGAGTTAAAAAACGGTTTAGTAGTCTCTCAGTGATATGTGTCAGACACAAAAGTGAACAGTGTGAAGTAAGTGAGGTACAAAAAAATTAATATTTAAAATCGTGTACAAATCACGTAAAGAGAGCTAAAAAATGGTTTACGAGTCTGTAAGTGTTATGTGTCAGACAACATTGTGTAAAAGTGTACAGAGTGTGAGATACAAAAAAATGATTTTTTTAAATCGTGGACAAATCACGTAAAGAGAGTTAAAAAACGGTTTAGTAGTCTCTCAGTGATATGTGTCACACACAAAAGTGAACAGAGTGTGAAGTAAGTGAGGTACAAAAAAATTAATATTTGAAATCGTGCACAAATCACGTAAAGAGAGCTAAAAAATGGTTTACGAGTCTGTAAGTGTTATGTGTCAGACAACATTGTGTAAAAGTGAACAGAGTGTGAGATACAAAAAAATGATTTATTTAAATCGTGGACAAATCACGTAAAGAGAGTAAAAAAATGGTTTAGTAGTATCTCAGTGATATGTGTCACACACAAAAGTGAACAGAGTGTGAAGTAAGTGAGGTACAAAAAAATTAATATTTGAAATCGTGCACAAATCACATAAAGAGAGCTAAAAAATGGTTTACGAGTCTGTAGGTGTTATGTTTCAGACAACATTGTGTAAAAGTGAATTGAGTGCGATTTACAAAAAAAATGAATTTTTTATGTAGTGGACAAATCACGTAAAGAGAGTTAAAAAACGGTTTAGTAGTCTCTCAGTGATATGTGTCAGACACAAAAGTGAACAGTGTGAAGTAAGTGAGGTACAAAAAAATTAATTTTTGAAATCGTGTAAAAATCACGTAAAGAGAGCTAAAAAATGGTTTACGAGTCTGTAAGTGTTATGTGTCAGACAACATTGTGTAAAAGTGAATTGAGTGCGAGATACAAAAAAATGAATTTTTTATATAGTGGACAAATCACGTAAAGAGAGTTAAAAAACGGTTTAGTAGGCTCTCAGTGATATGTGTCACACACAAAAGTGAACAGTGAGTGAAGTAAGTGAGGTACAAAAAAATTAATATTTGAAATCGTGCACAAATCACGTAAAGAGAGCTAAAATATGGTTTACGAGTCTGTAAGTGTTATGTGTCAGACAACATTGTGTAAAAGTGAACTGAGTGCGAGATACAAAAAATGAATTTTTTATATAGTGGACAAATCACGTAGAGTTAAAAAACGGTTTAGTAGTCTCTCAGTGATATGTGTCAGACACAAAAGTGAACAGAGTGTGAAGTAAGTGAGGTACAAAAAAAATAATATTTGAAATCGTGCACAAATCACGTAAAGAGAGCTAAAAAATGATTTACGAGTCAGTAAGTGTTATGTTTCAGACAACATTGTGTAAAAGTGAACAGAGTGTGAGATACAAAAAAATGATTATTTGAAATCGTGGACAAATCACGTAAAGAGAGTTAAAAAACGGTATACTAGTCTCTCAGTGATATGTGTCAAACACAAAAGTGAACAGAGTGTGAAGTAAATGAGGTACAAAAAAATTAATATTTGAAATCGTGCACAAATCACGTAAAGAGAGCTAAAAAATGGTTTACGAGTATGTAAGTGTTATGTGTCAGACAACATTGTGTAAAAGTGAACAGAGTGTGAGATACAAAAAAATGATTTTTTGAAATCGTGGACAAATCACGTAAAGAGATTAAAAAAATGGTTTAGGAGTATCTCAGTGATATGTGTCACACACAAAAGTGAACAGAGTGTGAAGTAAGTGAGGTACAAAAAAATTAATATTTGAAATCGTGCACAAATCACGTAAAGAGAGCTGAAAAATGGTTTACGAGTCTGTAAGTGTTATGTGTCAGACAACATTGTGTAAAAGTGAAAAGACTGTGAGATACAAAAAAATGATTTTTTGAAATCGTGCACAAATCAAGTAAAGAGAGCTAAAAAATGATTTACGAGTCTGTAAGTGTTATGTGTCAGACAACATTGTGTAAAAGTGAACAGAGTGCGAGATACAAAAAAATGAATTTTTTATAAAGTGGACAAATCACGTAAAGAGAGTTAAAAAACGGTTTAGTAGTCTCTCAGTGATATGTGTCACACACAAAAGTGAACAGTGTGTGAAGTAAGTGAGGTACAAAAAAATTATTATTTGAAATCGTGCACAAATCACGTAAAGAGAGCTAAAAAATGGTTTACTAGTCAGTAAGTGTAATGCGTCAGACAACATTGTGTAAAAGTGAAATGAGTGCGAGATACAAAAAAATGAATTTTTTATATAGTGGACAAATCACGTAAAGAGAGTTAAAAAACGGTTTAGTAGTCTCTCAGTGATATGTGTCAGACACAAAAGTGAACAGAGTGTGAAGTAAGTGAGGTACAAAAAAAATTAATATTTGAAATCGTGCACAAATCACGTAAAGAGAGCTAAAAAATGATTTACGAGTCTGTAAGTGTTATGTTTCAGACAACATTGTGTAAAAGTGAACAGAGTGTGAGATACAAAAAAATGATTTTTTGAAATCGTGGACAAATCACGTAAAGAGAGTTAAAAAATGGTTTAGTAGTATCTCAGTGAAATGTGTCACACACAAAAGTGAACAGAGTGTGAAGTAAGTGAGGTACAAAAAAATTAATATTTGAAATCGTGCACAAAAATGACGTAAAGAGAGCTAAAAAATGGTTTACGAGTCTGTAAGTGTTATGTGACAGACAACATTGTGTAAAAGTGAAATGAGTGCGAGATACTAAAAAATGATTTTTTTATTTAGTGGACAAATCACGTAAAGAGAGTTAAAAAACGGTTTAGTAGTCTCTCAGTGATATGTGTCAGACACAAAAGTGAACAGAGTGTAAAGTAAGTGAGGTACAAAAAAATTAATATTTGAAATCGTGCACAAATCACGTAAAGAGAGCTAAAAAATGGTTTACGAGTCTGTAAGTGTTATTTGTCAGACAACATTGTGTAAAAGTGAACAGAGTGTGAGATACAAAAAAATGATTTTTTGAAATCGTGGACATATCACGTAAGGAGAGTTAAAAAATTGTTTAGTAGTATCTCAGTGAAATGTGTCGCACACAAAAGTGAACAGAGTGTGAAGAAAGTGAGGTACAAAAAAACTAATATTTGAAATCGTGCACAAATCACGTAAAGAGAGCTAAAAATGGTTTACGAGTCTGTAAGTGTTATGTGTCAGACAACATTGTGTAAAAGTGAACAGAGTGTGAGATACAAAAAAATGATTTTTTTAAATCGTGGACAAATCACGTAAAGAGAGTTAAAAAACGGTTTAGTAGTCTCTCAGTGATATGTGTCACACACAAAAGTGAACAGAGTGTGAAGTAAGTGAGGTACAAAAAAATTAATATTTGAAATCGTGCACAAATCACGTAAAGAGAGCTAAAAAATGGTTTACGAGTCTGTAAGTCTTATGTGTCAGACAACATTGTGTAAAAGTGAACAGAGTGTGAGATACAAAAAAATGATTTATTTAAATCGTGGACAAATCACGTAAAGAGAGTTAAAAAATGGTTTAGTAGTATCTCAGTGATATGTGTCAGACACAAAAGTGAACAGAGTGTGAAGTAAGTGAGGTACAAAAAAATTAATATTTGAAATCATGCACATATCACGTAAAGAGAGCTAAAAAATGGTTTACAATTCTGTAAGTGTTATGTGTCAGACAACATTGTGTAAAAGTGAACAGAGTGTGAGATACAAAATAATATTTTTTTGAAATCGTGGACAAATCACGTAAAGAGAGTTAAAAAACGGTTTAGTAGTCTCTTAGTGATATGTGTCAGACACAAAAGTAAACAGAGTGTGAAGTAAGTGAGGTACAAAAGAATTAATATTTGAAATCGTGCACAAATCACGTAAAGAGAGCTAAAAAATGGTTTACGAGTCTGTAAGTGTAATGTTTCAAACAACATTGTGTAATAGTGAACAGAGTGTGAGATACAAAAAAAAGATTTTTTGAAATCGTGGACATATCACGTAAAGAGAGTTAAAAAATGGTTTAGTAGTATCTCAGTGATATGTGTCACACTCAAAAGTGAACAGAGTGTGAAGTAAGTGAGGTACAAAAAAATTATTATTTGAAATCGTGCACAAATCACGTAAAGAGAGCTAAAAAATGGTTTACGAGTCTGTAAGTGTTATTTGTCAGACAACATTGTGTAAAAGTGAACAGAGTGTGAGATACAAAAAAATGATTTTTTGAAATCGTGGACATATCACGTAAGGAGAGTTAAAAAATTGTTTAGTAGTATCTCAGTGAAATGTGTCGCACACAAAAGTGAACAGACTGTGAAGTAAGTTAGGTACAAAAAAACTAATATTTGAAATCGTGCACAAATCTCGTAAAGAGATCTAAAAAATGGTTTACGAGTCTGTAAGTCTTATGTGTCAGACAACATTGTGTAAAAGTGAACAGAGTCTGAGATACAAAAAAATGATTTTTTGAAATCGTGGACATTTCACGGAAAGAGAGTTAATAAATTGTTTAGTAGTATCTCAGTGATATGTGTCACACACAAAAGTGAACAGAGTGTGAAGTAAGTGAGGTACAAAAAAATTAATATTTGAAATCGTGCACAAATCACGTAAAGAGAGCTAAAAAATGATTTACGAGTCTGTAAGTGTTATGTTTCAGACAACATTATGTAAAAGTGAACAGAGTGTGAGATACAAAAAAATGATTTTTTGAAATCGTGGACAAATCACGTAAAGAGAGTTAAAAAACGGTTTAGTAGTCTCTCAGTGATATGTGTCAGACACAAAAGTGAACAGTGTGAAGTAAGTGAGGTACAAAAAAATTAATATTTAAAATCGTGTACAAATCACGTAAAGAGAGCTAAAAAATGGTTTACGAGTCTGTAAGAGTTATGTGTCAGACAACATTGTGTAAAAGTGAATTGAGTGCGAGATACAAAAAAAATGAATTTTTTATATAGTGGACAAATCACGTAAAGAGAGTTAAAAAACGGTTTAGTAGTCTCTCAGTGATATGTGTCACACACAAAAGTGAACTGTGTGTTAAGTAAGTGAGGTACAAAAAAATTAATATTTGAAATCGTGCACAAATCAAGTAAAGAGAGCTAAAAAATGGTTTACGAGTCTGTAAGTGTTATGTGTCAGACAACATTGTGTAAAAGTGTACAGAGTGTGAGATACAAAAAAATGATTTTTTGAAATCGTGGACATATCACGTAAAGAGAGTTAAAAAATGGTTTAGTAGTATCTCAGTGATATATGTCGCACACAAAAGTGAACAGAGTGTGAGGAAAGTGAGGTACAAAAAAACCAATATTTGAAATCGTGCACAAATCACGTAAAGAGAGCTAAAAATGGTTTACGAGTCTGTAAGTGTTATGTGTCAGACAACATTGTGTAAAAGTGAACAGAGTGTGAGATACAAAAAAATGATTTTTTTAAATCGTGGACAAATCACTTAAAGAGAGTTAAAAAACGGTTTAGTAGTCTCTCAGTGATATGTGTCACACACAAAAGTGAACAGAGTGTGAAGTAAGTGAGGTACAAAAAAATTAATATTTGAAATCGTGCACAAATCACGTAAAGAGAGCTAAAAAATGATTTACGAGTCTGTAAGTGTTATGTTTCAGATAACATTGTGTAAAAGTGAACAGAGTGTGAGATACAAAAAAATGATTTATTTAAATCGTGGACAAATCACGTAAAGAGATTTAAAAAATGGTTTAGTAGTATCTCAGTGATATGTGTCACACACAAAAGTGAACAGAGTGTGAAGTAAGTGAGGTACAAAAAAATTAATATTTGAAATAGTGCACAAATCACGTAAAGAGAGCTAAAAAATGGTTTACGAGTCTGTAAGTGTTATGTTTCAGACAACATTGTGTAAAAGTGAAAAGACTGTGAGATACAAAAAAATGATTTTTTGAAATCGTGGACATATCACGTAAAGAGAGTTAAGAAATTGTTTAGTAGTATCTCAGTGATATGTGTCACACACAAAAGTGAATAGAGTGTGAAGTAAATGAGGTACAAAAAAATTAATATTTGAAATCGTGCACAAATCACGTAAAGAGAGCAAAAAAATGGTTTACGAGTCTGTAAGTGTTATGTGTCAGACAACATTGTGTAAAAGTGAAATGAGTGCGAGATACAAAAAAATGATTTTTTTATTTAGTGGACAAATCACGTAAAGAGAGTTAAAAAACGGTTTAGTAGTCTCTCAGTGATATGTGTCAGACACAAAAGTGAACAGAGTGTGAAGTAAGTGAGGTACAAAAAAATTAATATTTGAAATCGTGCGCAAATCACGTAAAGAGAGCTAAGAAATGATTTAAGAGTCTGTAAGTGTTATGTTTCAGACAACATTATGTAAAAGTGAACAGAGTGTGAGATACAAAAAAATAATTTTTTGAAATCGTGGACAAATCACGTAAAGAGTGTTAAAAAACGGTTTAGTAGTCTCTCAGTGATATGTGTCAGACACAAAAGTGAACAGTGTGAAGTAAGTGAGGTACAAAAAAATTAATATTTAAAATCGTGTACAAATCACGTAAAGAGAGCTAAAAAATGGTTTACGAGTCTGTAAGTGTTATGTGTCAGACAACATTGTGTAAAAGTGTACAGAGTGTGAGATACAAAAAAATGATTTTTTTAAATCGTGGACAAATCACGTAAAGAGAGTTAAAAAACGGTTTAGTAGTCTCTCAGTGATATGTGTCACACACAAAAGTGAACAGAGTGTGAAGTAAGTGAGGTACAAAAAAATTAATATTTGAAATCGTGCACAAATCACGTAAAGAGAGCTAAAAAATGGTTTACGAGTCTGTAAGTGTTATGTGTCAGACAACATTGTGTAAAAGTGAACAGAGTGTGAGATACAAAAAAATGATTTATTTAAATCGTGGACAAATCACGTAAAGAGAGTTAAAAAATGGTTTAGTAGTATCTCAGTGATATGTGTCACACACAAAAGTGAACAGAGTGTGAAGTAAGTGAGGTACAAAAAAATTAATATTTGAAATCGTGCACAAATCACATAAAGAGAGCTAAAAAATGGTTTACGAGTCTGTAGGTGTTATGTTTTAGACAACATTGTGTAAAAGTTAATTGAGTGCGATTTACAAAAAAAATGATTTTTTTATATAGTGGACAAATCACGTAAAGAGAGTTAAAAAACGGTTTAGTAGTCTCACAGTGATATGTGTCAGACACAAAAGTGAACAGTGTGAAGTAAGTGAGGTACAAAAAAATTAATTTTTGAAATCGTGTACAAATCACGTAAAGAGAGCTAAAAAATGGTTTACGAGTCTGTAAGTGTTATGTGTCAGACAACATTGTGTAAAAGTGAATTGAGTGCGAGATACAAAAAAATGAATTTTTTATATAGTGGACAAATCACGTAAAGAGAGTTAAAAAACGGTTTAGTAGGCTCTCAGTGATATGTGTCACACACAAAAGTGAACAGTGAGTGAAGTAAGTGAGGTACAAAAAAATTAATATTTGAAATCGTGCACAAATCACGTAAAGAGAGCTAAAATATGGTTTACGAGTCTGTAAGTGTTATGTGTCAGACAACATTGTGTAAAAGTGAACTGAGTGCGAGATACAAAAAATGAATTTTTTATATATTGGACAAATCACGTAGAGTTAAAAAACGGTTTAGTAGTCTCTCAGTGATATGTGTCAGACACAAATGTGAACAGAGTGTGAAGTAAGTGAGGTACAAAAAAATTAATATTTGAAATCGTGCACAAATCACGTAAAGAGAGCTAAAAAATGATTTACGAGTCAGTAAGTGTTATGTTTCAGACAACATTGTGTAAAAGTGAACAGAGTGTGAGATACAAAAAAATGATTATTTGAAATCGTGGACAAATCACGTAAAGAGAGTTAAAAAACGGTATACTAGTCTCTCAGTGATATGTGTCAAACACAAAAGTGAACAGAGTGTGAAGTAAGTGAGGTACAAAAAAATTAATATTTGAAATCGTGCACAAATCACGTAAAGAGAGCTAAAAAATGGTTTACGAGTATGTAAGTGTTATGTGTCAGACAACATTGTGTAAAAGTGAACAGAGTGTGAGATACAAAAAAATGATTTTTTGAAATCGTGGACAAATCACGTAAAGAGAGTTAAAAAATGGTTTAGGAGTATCTCAGTGATATGTGTCACACACAAAAGTGAACAGAGTGTGAAGTAAGTGAGGTACAAAAAAATTAATATTTGAAATCGTGCACAAATCACGTAAAGAGAGCTAAAAAATGGTTTACGAGTCTGTAAGTGTTATGTGTCAGACAACATTGTGTAAAACTGAAAAGACTGTGAGATACAAAAAATGATTTTTTGAAATCGTGCACAAATCAAGTAAAGAGAGCTAAAAAATGATTTACGAGTCTGTAAGTGTTATGTTTCAGACAACATTGTGTAAAAGTGAACAGAGTGCGAGATACAAAAAAATGAATTTTTTATATAGTGGACAAATCACGTAGAGTTAAAAAACGGTTTAGTGGTCTCTCAGTGATATGTGTCAGACACAAAAGTGAACAGAGTGTGAAGTAAGTGAGGTACAAAAAAATTAATATTTGAAATCGTGCACAAATCACGTAAAGAGAGCTAAAAAATGGTTTACGAGTCTGTAAGTGTTAGGTCTCAAACAACATTGTATAAAAGTGAACTGAGTGCGAGATACAAAAAAATGAATTTTTTATATAGTGGACAAATCACGTAAAGAGAGTTAAAAAACGGTTTAGTAGTCTCTCAGTGATATGTGTCAGACACAAAAGTGAACAGAGTGTGAAGTAAGTGAGGTACAAAAAAATTAATATTTGAAATCGTGCACAAATCACGTAAAGAGAGCTAAAAAATGATTTACGAGTCTGTAAGTGTTATGTTTCAGACAACATTGTGTAAAAGTGAACAGAGTGTGAGATACAAAAAATGAGTTATTTAAATCGTGGACAAATCACGTAAAGAGATTTAAAAAATGGTTTAGTAGTATCTCAGTAATATGTGTCACATACAAAAGTGAACAGAGTGTGAAGTAAGTGAGGTACAAAAAAATTAATTTTTGAAATCGTGCACAAATCACGTAAAGAGAGCTAAAAAATGGTTTTCGAGTCTGTAAGTGTTATGTGTCAGACAACATTGTGTAAAAGTGAAAAGACTGTGAGATACAAAAAAATGATTTTTTGAAATCGTGGACATATCACGTAAAGAGAGTTAAGAAATTGTTTAGTAGTATCTCAGTGATATGTGTCACACACAAAAGTGAACAGAGTGTGAAGTAAGTGAGGTACAAAAAAATTAATATTTGAAATCGTGCACAAATCACGTAAAGAGAGCTAAAAAATGGTTTACGAGTCTGTAAGTGTTATGTGTCAGACAACATTGTGTAAAAGTGAAATGAGTGCGAGATACAAAAAAATGATTTTTTCATTTAGTGGACAAATCACGTAAAGAGAGTTAAAAAACGGTTTAGTAGTCTCTCAGTGATATGTGTCAGACACAAAAGTGAACAGAGTGTGAAGTAAGTGAGGTACAAAAAAATTAATATTTGAAATCGTGCACAAATCACGTAAAGAGAGCTAAAAAATGATTTAAGAGTCTGTAAGTGTTATGTTTCAGACAACATTATGTAAAAGTGAACAGAGAGTGAGATACAAAAAAATGATTTTTTGAAATCGTAGACATATCACGTAAAGAGAGTTAAAAAATGGTTTAGTAGTATCTCAGTGATATGTGTCGCACACAAAAGTGAACAGAGTGTGAAGTAAGTGAGGTACAAAAAAACTAATATTTGAAATCGTGCACAAATCACGTAAAGAGATCTAAAAAATGGTTTACGAGTCTGTAAGTCTTATGTGTCAGACAACATTGTGTAAAAGTGAACAGATTGTGAGATACAAAAAAATGATTTATTTAAATCGTGGACAAATCACGTAAAGAGAGTTAAAAAATGGTTTAGTAGTATCTCAGTGATATGTGTCACACACAAAAGTGAACAGAGTGTGAAGTAAGTGAGGTACAACAAAATTAATATTTGAAATCGTTCACAAATCACGTAAAGAGAGCTAAAAAATGGTTTACGAGTCTGTAAGTGTTATGTGTCAGACAACATTGTGTAAAAGTGAATTGAGTGCGATTTACAAAAAAAATGAATTTTTTATATAGTGGACAAATCACGTAAAGAGAGTTAAAAAACGGTTTAGTAGACTCTCAGTGATATGTGTCACACACAAAAGTGAACAGTGAGTGAAGTAAGTGATGTACAAAAAAATTAATATTTGAAATCGTGCACAAATCACGTAAAGAGAGCTAAAATATGGTTTACGAGTCTGTGATTGTTATGTGTCAGACAACATTGTGTAAAAGTGAACTGAGTGCGAGATACAAAAAAATGAATTTTTTATATAGTGGACAAATCACGTAGAGTTAAAAAACGGTTTAGTGGTCTCTCAGTGATATGTGTCAGACACAAAAGTGAACAGAGTGTGAAGTAAGTGAGGTACAAAAAAATTAATATTTGAAATCGTGCACAAATCACGTAAAGAGAGCTAAAAAATGAGTTACGAGTCAGTAAGTGTTATGTTTCAGACAACATTGTGTAAAAGTGAACAGAGTGTGAGATACAAAAAAATGATTTTTTGAAATCGTGGACAAATCACGTAAAGAAAGTTAAAAAACGGTATACTAGTCTCTCAGTGATATGTGTCAAACACAAAAGTGAACAGAGTGTGAAGTAAGTGAGGTACAAAAAAATTAATATTTGAAATCGTGCACAAATCACGTAAAGAGAGCTAAAAAATGGATTACGAGTCTGTAAGTGTTATGTGTCAGACAATATTGTGTAAAAGTGAAAAGACTGTGAGATACAAAAAAATGATTTTTTGAAATCGTGGACATATCACGTCAAGAGAGTTAAGAAATTGTTTAGTAGTATCTCAGTGATATGTGTCACACACAAAAGTGAACAGAGTGTGAAGTAAGTGAGGTACAAAAAAATTAATATTTGAAATCGTGCACAAATCACGTAAAGAGAGCTAAAAAATGGTTTACGAGTCTGTAAGTGTTATGTGTCAGACAACATTGTGTAAAAGTGAAATGAGTGCGAGATACAAAAAAATGATTTTTTTATATAGTGGACAAATCACGTAAAGAGAGTTAAAAAACGGTTTAGTAGTCTCTCAGTGATATGTGTCAGACACAAAAGTGAACAGAGTGTGAAGTAAGTGAGGTACAAAAAAATTAATATTTGAAATCGTGCACAAATCACGTAAAGAGAGCTAAAAAATGATTTAAGAGTCTGTAAGTGTTATGTTTCAGACAACATTATGTAAAAGTGAACAGAGAGTGAGATACAAAAAAATGATTTTTTGAAATCGTGGACATATCACGTAAAGAGAGTTAAAAAATGGTTTAGTAGTATCTCAGTGATATGTGTCGCACACAAAAGTGAACAGAGTGTGAAGTAAGTGAGGTACAAAAAAACTAATATTTGAAATCGTGCACAAATCACGTAAAGAGATCTAAAAAATGGTTTACGAGTCTGTAAGTCTTATGTGTCAGACAACATTGTGTAAAAGTGAACAGATTGTGAGATACAAAAAAATGATTTATTTAAATCGTGGACAAATCACGTAAAGAGAGTTAAAAAATGGTTTAGTAGTATCTCAGTGATATGTGTCACACACAAAAGTGAACAGAGTGTGAAGTAAGTGAGGTACAACAAAATTAATATTTGAAATCGTGCACAAATCACGTAAAGAGAGCTAAAAAATGGTTTACGAGTCTGTAAGTGTTATGTGTCAGACAACATTGTGTAAAAGTGAAATGAGTGCGAGATACAAAAAAATGATTTTTTTATTTAGTGGACAAATCACGTAAAGAGAGTTAAAAAACGGTTTAGTAGTCTCTCAGTGATATGTGTCAGACACAAAAGTGAACAGAGTGTGAAGTAAGTGAGGTACAAAAAAATTAATATTTGAAATCGTGCGCAAATCACGTAAAGAGAGCTAAGAAATGATTTAAGAGTCTGTAAGTGTTATGTTTCAGACAACATTATGTAAAAGTGAACAGAGTGTGAGATACAAAAAAATGATTTTTTGAAATCGTGGACAAATCACGTAAAGAGAGTTAAAAAACGGTTCAGTAGTCTCTCAGTGATATGTGTCAGACACAAAAGTGAACAGTGTGAAGTAAGTGAGGTACAAAAAAATTAATATTTAAAATCGTGTACAAATCACGTAAAGAGAGCTAAAAAATGGTTTACGAGTCTGTAAGAGTTATGTGTCAGACAACATTGTGTAAAAGTGAATTGAGTGCGAGATACAAAAAAAATGAATTTTTTATATAGTGGACAAATCACGTAAAGAGAGTTAAAAAACGGTTTAGTATTCTCTCAGTGATATGTGTCACACACAAAAGTGAACTGTGTGTTAAGTAAGTGAGGTACAAAAAAATTAATATTTGAAATCGTGCACAAATCACGTAAAGAGAGCTAAAAAATGGTTTACGAGTCTGTAAGTGTTATGTGTCAGACAACATTGTGTAAAAGTGTACAGAGTGTGAGATACAAAAAAATGATTTTTTGAAATCGTGGACATATCACGTAAAGAGAGTTAAAAAATGGTTTAGTAGTATCTCAGTGATATATGTCGCACACAAAAGTGAACAGAGTGTGAAGAAAGTGAGGTACAAAAAAACTAATATTTGAAATCGTGCACAAATCACGTAAAGAGAGCTAAAAATGGTTTACGAGTCTGTAAGTGTCATGTGTCAGACAACATTGTGTAAAAGTGAACAGAGTGTGAGATACAAAAAAATGATTTTTTTAAATCGTGGACAAATCACGTAAAGAGAGCTAAAAAACGGTTTAGTAGTCTCTCAGTGATATGTGTCACACACAAAAGTGAACAGAGTGTGAAGTAAGTGAGGTACAAAAAAATTAATATTTGAAATCGTGCACAAATCACGTAAAGAGAGCTAAAAAATGGTTTACGAGTCTGTAAGTCTTATGTGTCAGACAACATTGTGTAAAAGTGAACAGAGTGTGAGATACAAAAAAATGATTTATTTAAATCGTGGACAAATCACGTAAAGAGAGTTAAAAAATGGTTTAGTAGTATCTCAGTGATATGTGTCACACACAAAAGTGAACAGAGTGTGAAGTAAGTGAGGTACAAAAAAATTAATATTTGAAATCGTGCACAAATCACATAAAGAGAGCTAAAAAATGGTTTACGAGTCTGTAGGTGTTATGTTTCAGACAACATTGTGTAAAAGTGAATTGAGTGCGATTTACAAAAAAAATGAATTTTTTATATAGTGGACAAATCACGTAAAGAGAGTTAAAAAACGGTTTAGTAGTCTCTCAGTAATATGTGTCAGACACAAAAGTGAACAGTGTGAAGTAAGTGAGGTACAAAAAAATTAATTTTTGAAATCGTGTACAAATCACGTAAAGAGAGCTAAAAAATTGTTTACGAGTCTGTAAGTGTTATGTGTCAGACAACATTGTGTAAAAGTGAATTGAGTGCGAGATACAAAAAAATGAATTTTTTATATAGTGGACTAATCACGTAAAGAGAGTTAAAAAACGGTTTAGTAGGCTCTCAGTGATATGTGTCACACACAAAAGTGAACAGTGAGTGAAGTAAGTGAGGTACAAAAAAATTAATATTTGAAATCGTGCACAAATCACGTAAAGAGAGCTAAAATATGGTTTACGAGTCTGTAAGTGTTATGTGTCAGACAACATTGTGTAAAAGTGAACTGAGTGCGAGATACAAAAAATGAATTTTTTATATAGTGGACAAATCACGTAGAGTTAAAAAACGGTTTAGTAGTCTCTCAGTGATATGTGTTAGACACAAAAGTGAACAGAGTGTGAAGTAAGTGAGGTACAAAAAAATTAATATTTGAAATCGTGCACAAATCACGTAAAGAGAGCTAAAATATGGTTTACGAGTCTGTAAGTGTTATGTGTCAGACGACATTGTGTAAAAGTGAACAGAGTGTGAGATACAGAAAAATGATTATTTGAAATCGTGTACAAATCACGTAAAGAGAGTTAAAAAACGGTATACTAGTCTCTCAGTGATATGTGTCAAACACAAAAGTGAACAGAGTGTGAAGTAAGTGAGGTACAAAAAAATTAATATTTGAAATCGTGCACAAATCACGTAAAGAGAGCTAAAAAATGGTTTACGAGTATGTAAGTGTTATGTGTCAGACAACATTGTGTAAAAGTGAACAGAGTGTGAGATACAAAAAAATGATTTTTTGAAATCGTGGACAAATCACGTAAAGAGAGTTAAAAAATGGTTTAGGAGTATCTCAGTGATATGTGTCACACACAAAAGTGAACAGAGTGTGAAGTAAGTGAGGTACAAAAAAATTAATATTTGAAATCGTGCACAAATCACGTAAAGAGAGCTAAAAAATGGTTTACGAGTCTGTAAGTGTTATGTGTCAGACAACATTGTGTAAAAGTGAAAAGACTGTGAGATACAAAAAAATGATTTTTTGAAATCGTGCACAAATCACGTAAAGAGAGCTAAAAAATGATTTACGAGTCTGTAAGTGTTATGTTTCAGACAACATTGTGTAAAAGTGAACAGAGTGTGAGATACAAAAAAATGATTTTTTGAAATCGTGGACAAATCACGTAAAGAGAGTTAAAAAACGGTATACTAGTCTCTCAGTGAAATGTGTCGCACACAAAAGTGAACAGAGAGTGAAGTAAGTGAGGTACAAAAAAACTAATATTTGAAATCGTGCACAAATCTCGTAAAGAGATCTAAAAAATGGTTTACGAGTCTGTAAGTCTTATGTGTCAGACAACATTGTGTAAAAGTGAACAGAGTGTGAGATACAAAAAAATGATTTTTTGAAATCGTGGACATATCACGTAAAGAGAGTTAATAAATTGTTTAGTAGTATCTCAGTGATATGTGTCACACACAAAAGTGAACAGAGTGTGAAGTAAGTGAGGTACAAAAAAATTAATATTTGAAATCGTGCACAAATCACGTAAAGAGAGCTAAAAAATGGTTTACGAGTCTGTAAGTGTTATGTGTCAAACAACATTGTATAAAAGTGAACTGAGTGCGAGATACAAAAAAACGAATTTTTTATATAGTGGACAAATCACGTAAAGTGAGTTAAAAAACGGTTTAGTAGTCTTTCAGTGATATGTGTCACACACAAAAGTGAACAGAGTGTGAAGTAAGTGAGGTACAAAAAAATTAATATTTGAAATCGTGCACAAATCACGTAAAGAGAGCTAAAAAATGGTTTACGAGTCTGTAAGTGTTATGTGTCAAACAACATTGTATAAAAGTGAACTGAGTGCAAGATACAAAAAAACGAATTTTTTATATAGTGGACAAATCACGTAAAGTGAGTTAAAAAACGGTTTAGTAGTCTTTCAGTGATATGTGTCACACACAAAAGTGAACAGAGTGTGAAGTAAGTGAGGTACAAAAAAATTAATATTTGAAATCGTGCACAAATCACGTAAAGAGAGCTAAAAAATGGTTTACGAGTCTGTAAGTCTTATGTGTCAGACAACGTTGTGTAAAAATGAACTGAGTGCGAGGTACAAAAAAATGAATTTTTTATATAGTGGACAAATCACGTAAAGAGAGTTAAAAAACGGTTTAGTAGTCTCTCAGTGATATGTGTCAGACACAAAAGTGAACAGAGTGTGAAGTAAGTGAGGTACAAAAAAATTAATATTTGAAATCGTGCACAAATCACGTAAAGAGAGCTAAAATATGGTTTACGAGTCTGTAAGTGTTATGTGTCAGACAACATTGTGTAAAAGTGAATTGAGTGCGAGATACAAAAAAATGAATTTTTTATATAGTGGACAAATCACGTAAAGAGAGTTAAAAAACGGTTTAGTAGGCTCTCAGTGATATGTGTCACACACAAAAGTGAACAGTGAGTGAAGTAAGTGAGGTACAAAAAAATTAATATTTGAAATCGTGCACAAATCACGTAAAGAGAGCTAAAATATGGTTTACGAGTCTGTAAGTGTTATGTGTCAGACAACATTGTGTAAAAGTGAACTGAGTGCGAGATACAAAAAATGAATTTTTTATATATTGGACAAATCACGTAGAGTTAAAAAACGGTTTAGTAGTCTCTCAGTGATATGTGTCAGACACAAATGTGAACAGAGTGTGAAGTAAGTGAGGTACAAAAAAATTAATATTTGAAATCGTGCACAAATCACGTAAAGAGAGCTAAAAAATGATTTACGAGTCAGTAAGTGTTATGTTTCAGACAACATTGTGTAAAAGTGAACAGAGTGTGAGATACAAAAAAATGATTATTTGAAATCGTGGACAAATCACGTAAAGAGAGTTAAAAAACGGTATACTAGTCTCTCAGTGATATGTGTCAAACACAAAAGTGAACAGAGTGTGAAGTAAGTGAGGTACAAAAAAATTAATATTTGAAATCGTGCACAAATCACGTAAAGAGAGCTAAAAAATGGTTTACGAGTATGTAAGTGTTATGTGTCAGACAACATTGTGTAAAAGTGAACAGAGTGTGAGATACAAAAAAATGATTTTTTGAAATCGTGGACAAATCACGTAAAGAGAGTTAAAAAATGGTTTAGGAGTATCTCAGTGATATGTGTCACACACAAAAGTGAACAGAGTGTGAAGTAAGTGAGGTACAAAAAAATTAATATTTGAAATCGTGCACAAATCACGTAAAGAGAGCTAAAAAATGGTTTACGAGTCTGTAAGTGTTATGTGTCAGACAACATTGTGTAAAACTGAAAAGACTGTGAGATACAAAAAATGATTTTTTGAAATCGTGCACAAATCAAGTAAAGAGAGCTAAAAAATGATTTACGAGTCTGTAAGTGTTATGTTTCAGACAACATTGTGTAAAAGTGAACAGAGTGCGAGATACAAAAAAATGAATTTTTTATATAGTGGACAAATCACGTAGAGTTAAAAAACGGTTTAGTGGTCTCTCAGTGATATGTGTCAGACACAAAAGTGAACAGAGTGTGAAGTAAGTGAGGTACAAAAAAATTAATATTTGAAATCGTGCACAAATCACGTAAAGAGAGCTAAAAAATGGTTTACGAGTCTGTAAGTGTTAGGTCTCAAACAACATTGTATAAAAGTGAACTGAGTGCGAGATACAAAAAAATGAATTTTTTATATAGTGGACAAATCACGTAAAGAGAGTTAAAAAACGGTTTAGTAGTCTCTCAGTGATATGTGTCAGACACAAAAGTGAACAGAGTGTGAAGTAAGTGAGGTACAAAAAAATTAATATTTGAAATCGTGCACAAATCACGTAAAGAGAGCTAAAAAATGATTTACGAGTCTGTAAGTGTTATGTTTCAGACAACATTGTGTAAAAGTGAACAGAGTGTGAGATACAAAAAATGAGTTATTTAAATCGTGGACAAATCACGTAAAGAGATTTAAAAAATGGTTTAGTAGTATCTCAGTAATATGTGTCACATACAAAAGTGAACAGAGTGTGAAGTAAGTGAGGTACAAAAAAATTAATTTTTGAAATCGTGCACAAATCACGTAAAGAGAGCTAAAAAATGGTTTTCGAGTCTGTAAGTGTTATGTGTCAGACAACATTGTGTAAAAGTGAAAAGACTGTGAGATACAAAAAAATGATTTTTTGAAATCGTGGACATATCACGTAAAGAGAGTTAAGAAATTGTTTAGTAGTATCTCAGTGATATGTGTCACACACAAAAGTGAACAGAGTGTGAAGTAAGTGAGGTACAAAAAAATTAATATTTGAAATCGTGCACAAATCACGTAAAGAGAGCTAAAAAATGGTTTACGAGTCTGTAAGTGTTATGTGTCAGACAACATTGTGTAAAAGTGAAATGAGTGCGAGATACAAAAAAATGATTTTTTCATTTAGTGGACAAATCACGTAAAGAGAGTTAAAAAACGGTTTAGTAGTCTCTCAGTGATATGTGTCAGACACAAAAGTGAACAGAGTGTGAAGTAAGTGAGGTACAAAAAAATTAATATTTGAAATCGTGCACAAATCACGTAAAGAGAGCTAAAAAATGATTTAAGAGTCTGTAAGTGTTATGTTTCAGACAACATTATGTAAAAGTGAACAGAGAGTGAGATACAAAAAAATGATTTTTTGAAATCGTAGACATATCACGTAAAGAGAGTTAAAAAATGGTTTAGTAGTATCTCAGTGATATGTGTCGCACACAAAAGTGAACAGAGTGTGAAGTAAGTGAGGTACAAAAAAACTAATATTTGAAATCGTGCACAAATCACGTAAAGAGATCTAAAAAATGGTTTACGAGTCTGTAAGTCTTATGTGTCAGACAACATTGTGTAAAAGTGAACAGATTGTGAGATACAAAAAAATGATTTATTTAAATCGTGGACAAATCACGTAAAGAGAGTTAAAAAATGGTTTAGTAGTATCTCAGTGATATGTGTCACACACAAAAGTGAACAGAGTGTGAAGTAAGTGAGGTACAACAAAATTAATATTTGAAATCGTTCACAAATCACGTAAAGAGAGCTAAAAAATGGTTTACGAGTCTGTAAGTGTTATGTGTCAGACAACATTGTGTAAAAGTGAATTGAGTGCGATTTACAAAAAAAATGAATTTTTTATATAGTGGACAAATCACGTAAAGAGAGTTAAAAAACGGTTTAGTAGACTCTCAGTGATATGTGTCACACACAAAAGTGAACAGTGAGTGAAGTAAGTGATGTACAAAAAAATTAATATTTGAAATCGTGCACAAATCACGTAAAGAGAGCTAAAATATGGTTTACGAGTCTGTGATTGTTATGTGTCAGACAACATTGTGTAAAAGTGAACTGAGTGCGAGATACAAAAAAATGAATTTTTTATATAGTGGACAAATCACGTAGAGTTAAAAAACGGTTTAGTGGTCTCTCAGTGATATGTGTCAGACACAAAAGTGAACAGAGTGTGAAGTAAGTGAGGTACAAAAAAATTAATATTTGAAATCGTGCACAAATCACGTAAAGAGAGCTAAAAAATGAGTTACGAGTCAGTAAGTGTTATGTTTCAGACAACATTGTGTAAAAGTGAACAGAGTGTGAGATACAAAAAAATGATTTTTTGAAATCGTGGACAAATCACGTAAAGAAAGTTAAAAAACGGTATACTAGTCTCTCAGTGATATGTGTCAAACACAAAAGTGAACAGAGTGTGAAGTAAGTGAGGTACAAAAAAATTAATATTTGAAATCGTGCACAAATCACGTAAAGAGAGCTAAAAAATGGATTACGAGTCTGTAAGTGTTATGTGTCAGACAATATTGTGTAAAAGTGAAAAGACTGTGAGATACAAAAAAATGATTTTTTGAAATCGTGGACATATCACGTCAAGAGAGTTAAGAAATTGTTTAGTAGTATCTCAGTGATATGTGTCACACACAAAAGTGAACAGAGTGTGAAGTAAGTGAGGTACAAAAAAATTAATATTTGAAATCGTGCACAAATCACGTAAAGAGAGCTAAAAAATGGTTTACGAGTCTGTAAGTGTTATGTGTCAGACAACATTGTGTAAAAGTGAAATGAGTGCGAGATACAAAAAAATGATTTTTTTATATAGTGGACAAATCACGTAAAGAGAGTTAAAAAACGGTTTAGTAGTCTCTCAGTGATATGTGTCAGACACAAAAGTGAACAGAGTGTGAAGTAAGTGAGGTACAAAAAAATTAATATTTGAAATCGTGCACAAATCACGTAAAGAGAGCTAAAAAATGATTTAAGAGTCTGTAAGTGTTATGTTTCAGACAACATTATGTAAAAGTGAACAGAGAGTGAGATACAAAAAAATGATTTTTTGAAATCGTGGACATATCACGTAAAGAGAGTTAAAAAATGGTTTAGTAGTATCTCAGTGATATGTGTCGCACACAAAAGTGAACAGAGTGTGAAGTAAGTGAGGTACAAAAAAACTAATATTTGAAATCGTGCACAAATCACGTAAAGAGATCTAAAAAATGGTTTACGAGTCTGTAAGTCTTATGTGTCAGACAACATTGTGTAAAAGTGAACAGATTGTGAGATACAAAAAAATGATTTATTTAAATCGTGGACAAATCACGTAAAGAGAGTTAAAAAATGGTTTAGTAGTATCTCAGTGATATGTGTCACACACAAAAGTGAACAGAGTGTGAAGTAAGTGAGGTACAACAAAATTAATATTTGAAATCGTGCACAAATCACGTAAAGAGAGCTAAAAAATGGTTTACGAGTCTGTAAGTGTTATGTGTCAGACAACATTGTGTAAAAGTGAAATGAGTGCGAGATACAAAAAAATGATTTTTTTATTTAGTGGACAAATCACGTAAAGAGAGTTAAAAAACGGTTTAGTAGTCTCTCAGTGATATGTGTCAGACACAAAAGTGAACAGAGTGTGAAGTAAGTGAGGTACAAAAAAATTAATATTTGAAATCGTGCGCAAATCACGTAAAGAGAGCTAAGAAATGATTTAAGAGTCTGTAAGTGTTATGTTTCAGACAACATTATGTAAAAGTGAACAGAGTGTGAGATACAAAAAAATGATTTTTTGAAATCGTGGACAAATCACGTAAAGAGAGTTAAAAAACGGTTCAGTAGTCTCTCAGTGATATGTGTCAGACACAAAAGTGAACAGTGTGAAGTAAGTGAGGTACAAAAAAATTAATATTTAAAATCGTGTACAAATCACGTAAAGAGAGCTAAAAAATGGTTTACGAGTCTGTAAGAGTTATGTGTCAGACAACATTGTGTAAAAGTGAATTGAGTGCGAGATACAAAAAAAATGAATTTTTTATATAGTGGACAAATCACGTAAAGAGAGTTAAAAAACGGTTTAGTATTCTCTCAGTGATATGTGTCACACACAAAAGTGAACTGTGTGTTAAGTAAGTGAGGTACAAAAAAATTAATATTTGAAATCGTGCACAAATCACGTAAAGAGAGCTAAAAAATGGTTTACGAGTCTGTAAGTGTTATGTGTCAGACAACATTGTGTAAAAGTGTACAGAGTGTGAGATACAAAAAAATGATTTTTTGAAATCGTGGACATATCACGTAAAGAGAGTTAAAAAATGGTTTAGTAGTATCTCAGTGATATATGTCGCACACAAAAGTGAACAGAGTGTGAAGAAAGTGAGGTACAAAAAAACTAATATTTGAAATCGTGCACAAATCACGTAAAGAGAGCTAAAAATGGTTTACGAGTCTGTAAGTGTCATGTGTCAGACAACATTGTGTAAAAGTGAACAGAGTGTGAGATACAAAAAAATGATTTTTTTAAATCGTGGACAAATCACGTAAAGAGAGCTAAAAAACGGTTTAGTAGTCTCTCAGTGATATGTGTCACACACAAAAGTGAACAGAGTGTGAAGTAAGTGAGGTACAAAAAAATTAATATTTGAAATCGTGCACAAATCACGTAAAGAGAGCTAAAAAATGGTTTACGAGTCTGTAAGTCTTATGTGTCAGACAACATTGTGTAAAAGTGAACAGAGTGTGAGATACAAAAAAATGATTTATTTAAATCGTGGACAAATCACGTAAAGAGAGTTAAAAAATGGTTTAGTAGTATCTCAGTGATATGTGTCACACACAAAAGTGAACAGAGTGTGAAGTAAGTGAGGTACAAAAAAATTAATATTTGAAATCGTGCACAAATCACATAAAGAGAGCTAAAAAATGGTTTACGAGTCTGTAGGTGTTATGTTTCAGACAACATTGTGTAAAAGTGAATTGAGTGCGATTTACAAAAAAAATGAATTTTTTATATAGTGGACAAATCACGTAAAGAGAGTTAAAAAACGGTTTAGTAGTCTCTCAGTAATATGTGTCAGACACAAAAGTGAACAGTGTGAAGTAAGTGAGGTACAAAAAAATTAATTTTTGAAATCGTGTACAAATCACGTAAAGAGAGCTAAAAAATTGTTTACGAGTCTGTAAGTGTTATGTGTCAGACAACATTGTGTAAAAGTGAATTGAGTGCGAGATACAAAAAAATGAATTTTTTATATAGTGGACTAATCACGTAAAGAGAGTTAAAAAACGGTTTAGTAGGCTCTCAGTGATATGTGTCACACACAAAAGTGAACAGTGAGTGAAGTAAGTGAGGTACAAAAAAATTAATATTTGAAATCGTGCACAAATCACGTAAAGAGAGCTAAAATATGGTTTACGAGTCTGTAAGTGTTATGTGTCAGACAACATTGTGTAAAAGTGAACTGAGTGCGAGATACAAAAAATGAATTTTTTATATAGTGGACAAATCACGTAGAGTTAAAAAACGGTTTAGTAGTCTCTCAGTGATATGTGTTAGACACAAAAGTGAACAGAGTGTGAAGTAAGTGAGGTACAAAAAAATTAATATTTGAAATCGTGCACAAATCACGTAAAGAGAGCTAAAATATGGTTTACGAGTCTGTAAGTGTTATGTGTCAGACGACATTGTGTAAAAGTGAACAGAGTGTGAGATACAGAAAAATGATTATTTGAAATCGTGTACAAATCACGTAAAGAGAGTTAAAAAACGGTATACTAGTCTCTCAGTGATATGTGTCAAACACAAAAGTGAACAGAGTGTGAAGTAAGTGAGGTACAAAAAAATTAATATTTGAAATCGTGCACAAATCACGTAAAGAGAGCTAAAAAATGGTTTACGAGTATGTAAGTGTTATGTGTCAGACAACATTGTGTAAAAGTGAACAGAGTGTGAGATACAAAAAAATGATTTTTTGAAATCGTGGACAAATCACGTAAAGAGAGTTAAAAAATGGTTTAGGAGTATCTCAGTGATATGTGTCACACACAAAAGTGAACAGAGTGTGAAGTAAGTGAGGTACAAAAAAATTAATATTTGAAATCGTGCACAAATCACGTAAAGAGAGCTAAAAAATGGTTTACGAGTCTGTAAGTGTTATGTGTCAGACAACATTGTGTAAAAGTGAAAAGACTGTGAGATACAAAAAAATGATTTTTTGAAATCGTGCACAAATCACGTAAAGAGAGCTAAAAAATGATTTACGAGTCTGTAAGTGTTATGTTTCAGACAACATTGTGTAAAAGTGAACAGAGTGTGAGATACAAAAAAATGATTTTTTGAAATCGTGGACAAATCACGTAAAGAGAGTTAAAAAACGGTATACTAGTCTCTCAGTGAAATGTGTCGCACACAAAAGTGAACAGAGAGTGAAGTAAGTGAGGTACAAAAAAACTAATATTTGAAATCGTGCACAAATCTCGTAAAGAGATCTAAAAAATGGTTTACGAGTCTGTAAGTCTTATGTGTCAGACAACATTGTGTAAAAGTGAACAGAGTGTGAGATACAAAAAAATGATTTTTTGAAATCGTGGACATATCACGTAAAGAGAGTTAATAAATTGTTTAGTAGTATCTCAGTGATATGTGTCACACACAAAAGTGAACAGAGTGTGAAGTAAGTGAGGTACAAAAAAATTAATATTTGAAATCGTGCACAAATCACGTAAAGAGAGCTAAAAAATGGTTTACGAGTCTGTAAGTGTTATGTGTCAAACAACATTGTATAAAAGTGAACTGAGTGCGAGATACAAAAAAACGAATTTTTTATATAGTGGACAAATCACGTAAAGTGAGTTAAAAAACGGTTTAGTAGTCTTTCAGTGATATGTGTCACACACAAAAGTGAACAGAGTGTGAAGTAAGTGAGGTACAAAAAAATTAATATTTGAAATCGTGCACAAATCACGTAAAGAGAGCTAAAAAATGGTTTACGAGTCTGTAAGTGTTATGTGTCAAACAACATTGTATAAAAGTGAACTGAGTGCAAGATACAAAAAAACGAATTTTTTATATAGTGGACAAATCACGTAAAGTGAGTTAAAAAACGGTTTAGTAGTCTTTCAGTGATATGTGTCACACACAAAAGTGAACAGAGTGTGAAGTAAGTGAGGTACAAAAAAATTAATATTTGAAATCGTGCACAAATCACGTAAAGAGAGCTAAAAAATGGTTTACGAGTCTGTAAGTCTTATGTGTCAGACAACGTTGTGTAAAAATGAACTGAGTGCGAGGTACAAAAAAATGAATTTTTTATATAGTGGACAAATCACGTAAAGAGAGTTAAAAAACGGTTTAGTAGTCTCTCAGTGATATGTGTCAGACACAAAAGTGAACAGAGTGTGAAGTAAGTGAGGTACAAAAAAATTAATATTTGAAATCGTGCACAAATCACGTAAAGAGAGCTAAAAAATGATTTACGAGTCTGTAAGTGTTATGTTTCAGACAACATTGTGTAAAAGTGAACAGAGTGTGAGATACAAATAATGAGTTATTTAAATCGTGGACAAATCACGTAAAGAGATTTAAAAAATGGTTTAGTAGTATCTCAGTGATATGTGTCACATACAAAAGTGAACAGAGTGTGAAGTAAGTGAGGTACAAAAATATTAATTTTTGAAATCGTGCACAAATCACGTAAAGAGAGCTAAAAAATGGTTTTCGAGTCTGTAAGTGTTATGTGTCAGACAACATTGTGTAAAAGTGAAAAGACTGTGAGATACAAAAAAATGATTTTTTGAAATCGTGGACATATCACGTAAAGAGAGTTAAGAAATTGTTTAGTAGTATCTCAGTGATATGTGTCACACACAAAAGTGAACAGAGTGTGAAGTAAGTGAGGTACAAAAAAACTAATATTTGAAATCGTGCACAAATCACGTAAAGAGATCTTAAAAATGGTTTACGAGTCTCTAAGTCTTATGTGTCAGACAACATTGTGTAAAAGTGAACAGATTGTGAGATACAAAAAAATGATTTATTTAAATCGTGGACAAATCACGTAAAGAGAGTTAAAAAATGGTTTAGTAGTATCTCAGTGATATGTGTCACACACAAAAGTGAACAGAGTGTGAAGTAAGTGAGGTACAACAAAATTAATATTTGAAATCGTGCACAAATCACGTAAAGAAAGCTAAAAAATGGTTTACGAGTCTGTAAGTGTTATGTGTCAGACAACATTGTGTAAAAGTGAATTGAGTGCGATTTACAAAAAAAATGAATTTTTTATATAGTGGACAAATCACGTAAAGAGAGTTAAAAAACGGTTTAGTAGTCTCTCAGTGATATGTGTCACACACAAAAGTGAACAGTGTGAAGTAAGTGAGGTACAAAAAAATTAATTTTTGAAATCGTGTACAAATCACGTAAAGAGAGCTGAAAAATGGTTTACGAGTCTGTAAGTGTTAAGTGTCAGACAACATTGTGTAAAAGTGAATTGAGTGCGAGATACAAAAAAATGAATTTTTCATATAGTGGACAAATCACGTAAAGAGAGTTAAAAAACGGTTTAGTAGGCTCTCAGTGATATGTGTCACACACAAAAGTGAACAGTGAGTGAAGTAAGTGAGGTACAAAAAAATTGTATTTGAAATCGTGCACAAATCACGTAAAGAGAGCTAAAATATGGTTTACGAGTCTGTAAGTGTTATGTGTCAGACAACATTGTGTAAAAGTGAACTGAGTGCGAGATACAAAAAAATGAATTTTTTATATAGTGGACAAATCACGTAGAGTTAAAAAACGGTTTAGTGGTCTCTCAGTGATATGTGTCAGACACAAAAGTGAACAGAGTGTGAAGTAAGTGAGGTACAAAAAAATTAATATTTGAAATCGTGCACAAATCACGTAAAGAGAGCTAAAAAATGGTTTACGAGTATG
Source organism: Philonthus spinipes (assembly GCA_963082785.1). Lineage (NCBI taxonomy): Eukaryota > Metazoa > Arthropoda > Insecta > Coleoptera > Staphylinidae > Philonthus > Philonthus spinipes. The sequence continues at coordinate 398,721 of OY720303.1, forward strand.
TAAGTGTTATGTGTCAGACAACATTGTGTAAAAGTGAACAGAGTGTGAGATACAAAAAAATGATTTTTTGAAATCGTGGACAAATCACGTAAAGAGAGTTAAAAAATGGTTTAGGAGTATCTCAGTGATATGTGTCACACACAAAAGTGAACAGAGTGTGAAGTAAGTGAGGTACAAACAAATTAATATTTGAAATCGTGCACAAATCACGTAAAGAGAGCTAAAAAATGGTTTACGAGTCTGTAAGTGTTATGTGTCAGACAACATTGTGTAAAAGTGAATTGAGTGCGAGATACAAAAAAATGAATTTTTTATATAGTAGACAAATCACGTAAAGAGAGTTAAAAAACGGTTTAGTAGTCTCTCAGTGATATGTGTCAGACACAAAAGTGAACAGAGTGTGAAGTAAGTGAGGTACAAAAAAATTAATATTTGAAATCGTGCACAAATCACGTAAAGAGAGCTAAAAAATGGTTTACGAGTCTGTAAGTCTTATGTGTCAGACAACATTGTGTAAAAATGAACTGAGTGCGAGATACAAAAAAATGAATTTTTTATATAGTGGACAAATCACGTAAAGAGAGTTAAAAAACGGTTTAGTAGTCTCTCAGTGATATGTGTCAGACACAAAAGTGAACAGAGTGTGAAGTAAGTGAGGTACAAAAAAATTAATATTTGAAATCGTGCACAAATCACGTAAAGAGAGCTAAAAAATTATTTAAGAGTCTGTAAGTGTTATGTTTGAGACAACATAATGTAAAAGTGAACAGAGTTTGAGATACAAAAAAATGATTTTTTGAAATCGTGGACAAATCACGTAAAGAGAGTTAAAAAACAATTTAGTAGTCTCTCAGTGATATGTGTCAGACACAAAAGTGAACAGTGTGAAGTAAGTGAGGTACAAAAAAATTAATATTTGAAATCGTGTACAAATCACGTAAAGAGAGCTAAAAAATGGTTTACGAGTCTGTAAGAGTTATGTGTCAGAAAACATTGTGTAAAAGTGAATTGAGTGCGAGATACTAAAAAATGAATTTTTTATATAGTGGACAAATCACGTAAAGAGAGTTAAAAAACGGTTTAGTAGTCTCTCAGTGATATGTGTCACACACAAAAGTGAACAGTGTGTTAAGTAAGTGAGGTACAAAAAAATTAATATTTGAAATCGTGCACAAATCACGTAAAGAGAGCTAAAAAATGGTTTACGAGTCTGTAAGTGTTATGTGTCAGACAAAATTGTGTTAAAGTGAACAGAGTGTGAGATAAAAAAAATGATTTTTTGAAATCGTAGACATATCACGTAAAGAGAGTTAAAAAATGGTTTAGTGGTATCTCAGTGATATGTGTCGCACACAAAAGTGAACAGAGTGTGAAGTAAGTGAGGTACAAAAAAACTAATATTTGAAATCGTGCACAAATCACGTAAAGAGAGCTAAAAAATGGTTTACGAGTCTGTAAGTGTTATGTGTCAGACAACATTGTGTAAAAGTGAACAGAGTGTGAGATACATAAAAATGATTTTTTTAAATCGTGGACAAATCACGGAAAGAGTTTTAAAAAACGGTTTAGTAGTCTCTCAGTGATATGTGTCACACACAAAAGTGAACAGAGTGTGAAGTAAGTGAGGTACAAAAAAATTAATATTTGAAATCGTGCACAAATCACGTAAAGAGAGCTAAAAAATGGTTTACGAGTCTGTAAGTCTTATGTGTCAGACAACATTGTGTAAAAGTGAACAGAGTGTGAGATACAAAAAAATGATTTATTTAAATCGTGGACAAATCCCGTAAAGAGAGTTAAAAAATGGTTTAGTAGTATCTCAGTGATATGTGTCACACACAAAAGTAAACAGAGTGTGAAGTAAGTGAGGTACAAAAAAATGAATATTTGAAATCGTGCACAAATCACGTAAAGAGAGCTAAAAAATGGTTTACGAGTCTGTAAGTGTTATGTGTCAGACAACATTGTGTAAAAGTGAATTGAGTGCGATTTACAAAAAAATGAATTTTTTATATAGTGGACAAATCACGTAAAGAGAGTTAAAAAACGGTTTAGTAGTCTCTCAGTGAAATGTGTCAGACACAAAAGTGAACAGTGTGAAGTAAGTGAGGTACAAAAAAATTAATTTTTGAAATCGTGTACAAATCACGTAAAGAGAGCTAAAAAATGGTTTACGAGTCTGTAAGTGTTATGTGTCAGACAACATTGTGTAAAAGTGAATTGAGTGCGAGATACAAAAAAATGAATTTTTTATATAGTGGACAAATCACGTAAAGAGAGTTAAAAAAACGGTTTAGTAGGCTCTCTGTGATATGTGTCACACACAAAAGTGAACAGTGTGTGAAGTAAGTGAGGTACAAAAAAATTAATATTTGAAATCGTGCACAAATCACGTAAAGAGAGCTAAAAAATGGTTTACGAGTCTGTAAGTGTTATGTGTCAGACAACATTGTGTAAAAGTGAACAGAGTGTGAGATACAAAAAAATGATTTTTTGAAATCGTGGACAAATCACGTAAAGAGAGTTAAAAAAACGGTATACTAGTCTCTCAGTGATATGTGTCAAACACAATAGTGAACAGAGTGTGAAGTAAGTGAGGTACAAAAAAATTAATATTTGAAATCATGCACAAATAACGTAAAGAGAGCTAAAAAATGGTTTACGAGTCTGTAAGTGTTATGTGTCAAACAACATTGTATAAAAGTGAACTGAGTGCGAGATACAAAAAAATGAATTTTTTATATAGTGGACAAATCACGTAAAGTGAGTTAAAAAACGGTTTAGTAGTCTTTCAGTGATATGTGTCACACACAAAAGTGAACAGAGTGTGAAGTAAGTGAGGTACAAAAAAACTAATATTTGAAATCGTGCACAAATCACGTAAAGAGAGCTAAAAAATGGTTTACGAGTCTGTAAGTGTTATGTGTCAGACAACATTGTGTAAAAGTGAACAGAGTGTGAGATACAAAAAAATGATTTTTTTAAATCGTGGACAAATCACGGAAAGAGAGTTAAAAAACGGTTTAGTAGTCTCTCAGTGATATGTGTCACACACAAAAGTGAACAGAGTGTGAAGTAAGTGAGGTACAAAAAAAATAATATTTGAAATCGTGCACAAATCACGTAAAGAGAGCTAAAAAATGGTTTACGAGTCTGTAAGTCTTATGTGTCAGACAACGTTGTGTAAAAATGAAATGAGTGCGAGATACAAAAAAATGAATTTTTTATATAGTGGACAAATCACGTAAAGAGAGTTAAAAAACGGTTTAGTAGTCTCTCAGTGATATGTGTCAGACACAAAAGTGAACAGAGTGTGAAGTAAGTGAGGTACAAAAAAATTAATATTTGAAATCGTGCACAAATCACGTAAAGAGAGCTAAAAAATGATTTACGAGTCTGTAAGTGTTATGTTTCAGACAACATTGTGTAAAAGTGAACAGAGTGTGAGATACAAAAAATGAGTTATTTAAATCGTGGACAAATCACGTAAAGAGATTTAAAAAATGGTTTAGTAGTATCTCAGTGATATGTGTCACATACAAAAGTGAACAGAGTGTGAAGTAAGTGAGGTACAAAAAAATTAATTTTTGAAATCGTGCACAAATCACGTAAAGAGAGCTAAAAAATGGTTTACGAGTCTGTAAGTGTTATGTGTCAGACAACATTGTGTAAAAGTGAAAAGACTGTGAGATACAAAAAAATGATTTTTTGAAATCGTGAACATATCACGTAAAGAGAGTTAAGAAATTGTTTAGTAGTATCTCAGTGATATGTGTCACACACAAAAGTGAACAGAGTGTAAAGTAAGTGAGGTACAAAAAAATTAATATTTGAAATCGTGCACAAATCACGTAAAGAGAGCTAAAAAATGGTTTACGAGTCTGTAAGTGTTATGTGTCAGACAACATTGTGTAAAAGTGAAATGAGTGCGAGATACAAAAAAATGATTTTTTCATTTAGTGGACAAATCACGTAAAGAGAGTTAAAAACGGTTTAGTAGTCTCTCAGTGATATGTGTCAGACACAAAAGTGAACAGAGTGTGAAGTAAGTGAGGTACAAAAAAATTAATATTTGAAATCGTGCACAAATCACGTAAAGAGAGCTAAAAAATGATTTAAGAGTCTGTAAGTGTTATGTTTCAGACAACATAATGTAAAAGTGAACAGAGAGTGAGATACAAAAAAATGATTTTTTGAAATCGTGGACATATCACGTAAAGAGAGTTAAAAAATGGTTTAGTAGTATCTCAGTGATATGTGTCGCACACAAAAGTGAACAGAGTGTGAAGTAAGTGAGGTACAAAAAAACTAATATTTGAAATCGTGCACAAATCACGTAAAGAGATCTAAAAAATGGTTTACGAGTCTGTAAGTCTTATGTGTCAGACAACATTGTGTAAAAGTAAACAGATTGTGAGATACAAAAAAATGATTTATTTAAATCGTGGACAAATCACGTAAAGAGAGTTAAAAAATGGTTTAGTAGTATCTCAGTGATATGTGTCACACACAAAAGTGAACAGAGTGTGAAGTAAGTGAGGTACAACAAAATTAATATTTGAAATCGTGCACAAATCACGTAAAGAGAGCTAAAATATGGTTTACGAGTCTGTAAGTGTTATGTGTCAGACAACATTGTGTAAAAGTGAATTGAGTGCGAGATTCAAAAAAATGAATTTTTTATATAGTGGACAAATCACGTAAAGAGAGTTAAAAAACGGTTTAGTAGTCTCTCAGTGATATGTGTCAGACACAAAAGTGAACAGTGTGAAGTAAGTGAGGTACAAAAAAATTAATTTTTGAAATCGTGTACAAATCACGTAAAGAGAGCTAAAAAATGGTTTACGAGTCTGTAAGTGTTATGTGTCAGACAACATTGTGTAAAAGTGAATTGAGTGCGAGATTCAAAAAAATGAATTTTTTATATAGTGGACAAATCATGTAAAGAGAGTTAAAAAACGGTTTAGTAGGCTCTCAGTGAAATGTGTCACACACAAAAGTGAACAGTGAGTGAAGTAAGTGAGGTACAAAAAAATTAATATTTGAAATCGTGCACAAATCACGTAAAGAGAGCTAAAATATGGTTTACGAGTCTGTAAACACAATTGTGTCAGACAACATTGTGTAAAAGTGAACTGAGTGCGAGATACAAAAAAATGAATTTTTTATATTGTGGACAAATGACGTAGAGTTAAAAAACGGTTTAGTGGTCTCTCAGTGATATGTGTCAGACACAAAAGTGAACAGAGTGTGAAGTAAGTGAGGTACAAAAAAATTAATATTTGAAATCGTGCACAAATCACGTAAAGAGAGCTAAAAAATGATTTACGAGTCAGTAAGTGTTATGTTTCAGACAACATTGTGTAAAAGTGAACAGAGTGTGAGATACAAAAAAATGATTTTTTGAAATCGTGGACAAATCACGTAAAGAGAGTTAAAAAACGGTATACTAGTCTCTCAGTGATATGTGTCAAACACAAAAGTGAACAGAGCGTGAAGTAAGTGATGTACAAAAAAATTAATATTTGAAATCGTGCACAAATCACGTAAAGAGAGCTAAAAAATGGTTTACGAGTCTGTAAGTGTTATGTGTCAGACAACATTGTGTAAAACTGAAAAGACTGTGAGATTCAAAAAAATGATTTTTTGAAATCGTGGACATATCACGCAAAGAGAGTTAAGAAATTGTTTAGTAGGCTCTCAGTGATATGTGTCACACACAAAAGTGAACAGTGAGTGAAGTAAGTGAGGTACAAAAAAATTATATTTGAAATCGTGCACAAATCACGTAAAGAGAGCTAAAATATGGTTTACGAGTCTGTAAGTGTTATGTGTCAGACAACATTGTGTAAAAGTGAACTGAGTGCGAGATACAAAAAAATGAATTTTTTATATAGTGGACAAATCACGTAGAGTTAAAAAACGGTTTAGTGGTCTCTCAGTGATATGTGTCAGACACAAAAGTGAACAGAGTGTGAAGTAAGTGAGGTACAAAAAAATTAATATTTGAAATCGTGCACAAATCACGTAAAGAGAGCTAAAAAATGGTTTACGAGTATGTAAGTGTTATGTGTCAGACAACATTGTGTAAAAGTGAAGAGAGTGTGAGATACAAAAAAATGATTTTTTGAAATCGTGGACAAATCACGTAAAGAGAGTTAAAAAATGGTTTAGGAGTATCTCAGTGATATGTGTCACACACAAAAGTGAACAGAGTGTGAAGTAAGTGAGGTACAAACAAATTATTCTTTGAAATCGTGCACAAATCACGTAAAGAGAGCTAAAAAATGGTTTACGAGTCTGTAAGTGTTATGTGTCAGACAACATTGTGTAAAAGTGAATTGAGTGCGAGATACAAAAAAATGAATTTTTTATATAGTAGACAAATCACGTAAAGAGAGTTAAAAAACGGTTTAGTAGTCTCTCAGTGATATGTGTCAGACACAAAAGTGAACAGAGTGTGAAGTAAGTGAGGTACAAAAAAATTAATATTTGAAATCGTGCACAAATCACGTAAAGAGAGCTAAAAAATGGTTTACGAGTCTGTAAGTCTTATGTGTCAGACAACATTGTGTAAAAATGAACTGAGTGCGAGATACAAAAAAATGAATTTTTTATATAGTGGACAAATCACGTAAAGAGAGTTAAAAAACGGTTTAGTAGTCTCTCAGTGATATGTGTCAGACACAAAAGTGAACAGAGTGTGAAGTAAGTGAGGTACAAAAAAATTAATATTTGAAATCGTGCACAAATCACGTAAAGAGAGCTAAAAAATAATTCAAGAGTCTGTAAGTGTTATGTTTCAGACAACATAATGTAAAAGTGAACAGAGTTTGAGATACAAAAAAATGATTTTTTGAAATCGTGGACAAATCACGTAAAGAGAGTTAAAAAACAATTTAGTAGTCTCTCAGTGATATGTGTCAGACACAAAAGTGAACAGTGTGAAGTAAGTGAGGTACAAAAAAATTAATATTTGAAATCGTGTACAAATCACGTAAAGAGAGCTAAAAAATGGTTTACGAGTCTGTAAGAGTTATGTGTCAGAAAACATTGTGTAAAAGTGAATTGAGTGCGAGATACAAAAAAATGAATTTTTTATATAGTAGACAAATCACGTAAAGAGAGTTAAAAAACGGTTTAGTAGTCTCTCAGTGATATGTGTCACACACAAAAGTGAACAGTGTGTTAAGTAAGTGAGGTACAAAAAAATTAATATTTGAAATCGTGCACAAATCACGTAAAGAGAGCTAAAAAATGGTTTACGAGTCTGTAAGTGTTATGTGTCAGACAAAATTGTGTTAAAGTGAACAGAGTGTGAGATACAAAAAAATGATTTTTTGAAATCGTAGACATATCACGTAAAGAGAGTTAAAAAATGGTTTAGTGGTATCTCAGTGATATGTGTCGCACACAAAAGTGAACAGAGTGTGAAGTAAGTGAGGTACAAAAAAACTAATATTTGAAATCGTGCACAAATCACGTAAAGAGAGCTAAAAAATGGTTTACGAGTCTGTAAGTGTTATGTGTCAGACAACATTGTGTAAAAGTGAACAGAGTGTGAGATACAAAAAAATGATTTTTTTAAATCGTGGACAAATCGCGGAAAGAGAGTTAAAAAACGGTTTAGTAGTCTCTCAGTGATATGTGTCACACACAAAAGTGAACAGAGTGTGAAGTAAGTGAGGTACAAAAAAATTAATATTTGAAATCGTGCACAAATCACGTAAAGAGAGCTAAAATATGGTTTACGAGTCTGTAAACACAATTGTGTCAGACAACATTGTGTAAAAGTGAACTGAGTGCGAGATACAAAAAAATGAATTTTTTATATTGTGGACAAATGACGTAGAGTTAAAAAACGGTTTAGTGGTCTCTCAGTGATATGTGTCAGACACAAAAGTGAACAGAGTGTGAAGTAAGTGAGGTACAAAAAAATTAATATTTGAAATCGTGCACAAATCACGTAAAGAGAGCTAAAAAATGATTTACGAGTCAGTAAGTGTTATGTTTCAGACAACATTGTGTAAAAGTGAACAGAGTGTGAGATACAAAAAAATGATTTTTTGAAATCGTGGACAAATCACGTAAAGAGAGTTAAAAAACGGTATACTAGTCTCTCAGTGATATGTGTCAAACACAAAAGTGAACAGAGCGTGAAGTAAGTGATGTACAAAAAAATTAATATTTGAAATCGTGCACAAATCACGTAAAGAGAGCTAAAAAATGGTTTACGAGTCTGTAAGTGTTATGTGTCAGACAACATTGTGTAAAACTGAAAAGACTGTGAGATTCAAAAAAATGATTTTTTGAAATCGTGGACATATCACGCAAAGAGAGTTAAGAAATTGTTTAGTAGGCTCTCAGTGATATGTGTCACACACAAAAGTGAACAGTGAGTGAAGTAAGTGAGGTACAAAAAAATTATATTTGAAATCGTGCACAAATCACGTAAAGAGAGCTAAAATATGGTTTACGAGTCTGTAAGTGTTATGTGTCAGACAACATTGTGTAAAAGTGAACTGAGTGCGAGATACAAAAAAATGAATTTTTTATATAGTGGACAAATCACGTAGAGTTAAAAAACGGTTTAGTGGTCTCTCAGTGATATGTGTCAGACACAAAAGTGAACAGAGTGTGAAGTAAGTGAGGTACAAAAAAATTAATATTTGAAATCGTGCACAAATCACGTAAAGAGAGCTAAAAAATGGTTTACGAGTATGTAAGTGTTATGTGTCAGACAACATTGTGTAAAAGTGAAGAGAGTGTGAGATACAAAAAAATGATTTTTTGAAATCGTGGACAAATCACGTAAAGAGAGTTAAAAAATGGTTTAGGAGTATCTCAGTGATATGTGTCACACACAAAAGTGAACAGAGTGTGAAGTAAGTGAGGTACAAACAAATTATTCTTTGAAATCGTGCACAAATCACGTAAAGAGAGCTAAAAAATGGTTTACGAGTCTGTAAGTGTTATGTGTCAGACAACATTGTGTAAAAGTGAATTGAGTGCGAGATACAAAAAAATGAATTTTTTATATAGTAGACAAATCACGTAAAGAGAGTTAAAAAACGGTTTAGTAGTCTCTCAGTGATATGTGTCAGACACAAAAGTGAACAGAGTGTGAAGTAAGTGAGGTACAAAAAAATTAATATTTGAAATCGTGCACAAATCACGTAAAGAGAGCTAAAAAATGGTTTACGAGTCTGTAAGTCTTATGTGTCAGACAACATTGTGTAAAAATGAACTGAGTGCGAGATACAAAAAAATGAATTTTTTATATAGTGGACAAATCACGTAAAGAGAGTTAAAAAACGGTTTAGTAGTCTCTCAGTGATATGTGTCAGACACAAAAGTGAACAGAGTGTGAAGTAAGTGAGGTACAAAAAAATTAATATTTGAAATCGTGCACAAATCACGTAAAGAGAGCTAAAAAATAATTCAAGAGTCTGTAAGTGTTATGTTTCAGACAACATAATGTAAAAGTGAACAGAGTTTGAGATACAAAAAAATGATTTTTTGAAATCGTGGACAAATCACGTAAAGAGAGTTAAAAAACAATTTAGTAGTCTCTCAGTGATATGTGTCAGACACAAAAGTGAACAGTGTGAAGTAAGTGAGGTACAAAAAAATTAATATTTGAAATCGTGTACAAATCACGTAAAGAGAGCTAAAAAATGGTTTACGAGTCTGTAAGAGTTATGTGTCAGAAAACATTGTGTAAAAGTGAATTGAGTGCGAGATACAAAAAAATGAATTTTTTATATAGTAGAAAAATCACGTAAAGAGAGTTAAAAAACGGTTTAGTAGTATCTCAGTGATATGTGTCACACACAAAAGTGAACAGTGTGTTAAGTAAGTGAGGTACAAAAAAATTAATATTTGAAATCGTGCACAAATCACGTAAAGAGAGCTAAAAAATGGTTTACGAGTCTGTAAGTGTTATGTGTCAGACAAAATTGTGTTAAAGTGAACAGAGTGTGAGATACAAAAAAATGATTTTTTGAAATCGTAGACATATCACGTAAAGAGAGTTAAAAAATGGTTTAGTGGTATCTCAGTGATATGTGTCGCACACAAAAGTGAACAGAGTGTGAAGTAAGTGAGGTACAAAAAAACTAATATTTGAAATCGTGCACAAATCACGTAAAGAGAGCTAAAAAATGGTTTACGAGTCTGTAAGTGTTATGTGTCAGACAACATTGTGTAAAAGTGAACAGAGTGTGAGATACAAAAAAATGATTTTTTTAAATCGTGGACAAATCGCGGAAAGAGAGTTAAAAAACGGTTTAGTAGTCTCTCAGTGATATGTGTCACACACAAAAGTGAACAGAGTGTGAAGTAAGTGAGGTACAAAAAAATTAATATTTGAAATCGTGCACAAATCACGTAAAGAGAGCTAAAAAATGGTTTACGAGTCTGTAAGTCTTATGTGTCAGACAACATTGTGTAAAAGTGAACAGAGTGTGAGATACAAAAAAATGATTTATTTAAATCGTGGACAAATCACGTAAAGAGAGTTAAAAAATGGTTTAGTAGTATCTCAGTGATATGTGTCACACACAAAAGTAAACAGAGTGTGAAGTAAGTGAGGTACAAAAAAATGAATATTTGAAATCGTGCACAAATCACGTAAAGAGAGCTAAAAAATGGTTTACGAGTCTGTAAGTGTTATGTGTCAGACAACATTGTGTAAAAGTGAATTGAGTGCGATTTACAAAAAAATGAATTTTTTATATAGTGGACAAATCACGTAAAGAGAGTTAAAAAACGGTTTAGTAGTCTCTCAGTGAAATGTGTCAGACACAAAAGTGAACAGTGTGAAGTAAGTGAGGTACAAAAAAATTAATTTTTGAAATCGTGTACAAATCACGTAAAGAGAGCTAAAAAATGGTTTACGAGTCTGTAAGTGTTATGTGTCAGACAACATTGTGTAAAAGTGAATTGAGTGCGAGATACAAAAAAATGAATTTTTTATATAGTGGACAAATCACGTAAAGAGAGTTAAAAAACGGTTTAGTAGGCTCTCTGTGATATGTGTCACACACAAAAGTGAACAGTGTGTGAAGTAAGTGAGGTACAAAAAAATTAATATTTGAAATCGTGCACAAATCACGTAAAGAGAGCTAAAAAATGGTTTACGAGTCTGTAAGTGTTATGTGTCAGACAACATTGTGTAAAAGTGAACAGAGTGTGAGATACAAAAAAATGATTTTTTGAAATCGTGGACAAATCACGTAAAGAGAGTTAAAAAACGGTATACTAGTCTCTCAGTGATATGTGTCAAACACAATAGTGAACAGAGTGTGAAGTAAGTGAGGTACAAAAAAATTAATATTTGAAATCGTGCACAAATAACGTAAAGAGAGCTAAAAAATGGTTTACGAGTCTGTAAGTGTTATGTGTCAAACAACATTGTATAAAAGTGAACTGAGTGCGAGATACAAAAAAATGAATTTTTTATATAGTGGACAAATCACGTAAAGTGAGTTAAAAAACGGTTTAGTAGTCTTTCAGTGATATGTGTCACACACAAAAGTGAACAGAGGATGAAGTAAGTTAGGTACAAAAAAATTAATATTTGAAATCGTGCACAAATCACGTAAAGAGAGCTAAAAAATGGTTTACGAGTCTGTAAGTCTTATGTGTCAGACAACATTGTGTAAAAATGAACTGAGTGCGAGATACAAAAAAATGAATTTTTTATATAGTGGACAAATCATTTAAAGAGAGTTAAAAAACGGTTTAGTAGTCTCTCAGTGATATGTGTCACACACAAAAGTGAACAGAGGATGAAGTAAGTTAGGTACAAAAAAATTAAAATTTTAAATCGTGCACAAATCACGTAAAGAGAGCTAAAAAATGGTTTACGAGTCTGTAAGTGTTATGTGTCAGACAACATTGTGTAAAAGTGAAATGAGTGCGAGATACAAAAAAATGATTTTTTCATTTAGTGGACAAATCACGTAAAGAGAGTTAAAAAACGGTTTAGTAGTCTCTCAGTGATATGTGTCAGACACAAAAGTGAACAGAGTGTGAAGTAAGTGAGGTACAAAAAAATTAATATTTGAAATCGTGCACAAATCACGTAAAGAGAGCTAAAAAATGATTTAAGAGTCTGTAAGTGTTATGTTTCAGACAACATTATGTAAAAGTGAACAGAGAGTGAGATACAAAAAAATGATTTTTTGAAATCGTGGACATATCACGTAAAGAGAGTTAAAAAATGGTTTAGTAGTATCTCAGTGATATGTGTCGCACACAAAAGTGAACAGAGTGTGAAGTAAGTGAGGTACAAAAAAACTAATATTTGAAATCGTGCACAAATCACGTAAAGAGATCTAAAAAATGGTTTACGAGTCTGTAAGTCTTATGTGTCAGACAACATTGTGTAAAAGTGAACAGATTGTGAGATACAAAAAAATGATTTATTTAAATCGTGGACAAATCACGTAAAGAGAGTTAAAAAATGGTTTAGTAGTATCTCAGTGATGTGTGTCACACACAAAAGTGAACAGAGTGTGAAGTAAGTGAGGTACAACAAAATTAATATTTGAAATCGTGCACAAATCACGTAAAGAGAGCTAAAAAATGGTTTACGAGTCTGTAAGTGTTATGTGTCAGACAACATTGTGTAAAAGTGAATTGAGTGCGATTTACAAAAAAAATGAATTTTTTATATAGTGGACAAATCACGTAAAGAGAGTTAAAAAACGGTTTAGTAGTCTCTCAGTGATATGTGTCAGACACAAAAGTGAACAGTGTGAAGTAAGTGAGGTACAAAAAAATTAATTTTTGAAATCGTGTACAAATCACGTAAAGAGAGCTAAAAAATGGTTTACGAGTCTGTAAGTGTTATGTGTCAGACAACATTGTGTAAAAGTGAATTGAGTGCGAGATTCAAAAAAATGAATTTTTTATATAGTGGACAAATCATGTAAAGAGAGTTAAAAAACGGTTTAGTAGGCTCTCAGTGATATGTGTCACACACAAAAGTGAACAGTGAATGAAGTAAGTGAGGTACAAAAAAATTAATATTTGAAATCGTGCACAAATCACGTAAAGAGAGCTAAAATATGGTTTACGAGTCTGTAAGTGTTATGTGTCAGACAACATTGTGTAAAAGTGAACTGAGTGCGAGATACAAAAAAATGAATTTTTTATATAGTGGACAAATCACGTAGAGTTAAAAAACGGTTTAGTGGTCTCTCAGTGATATGTGTCAGACACAAAAGTGAACAGAGTGTGAAGTAAGTGAGGTACAAAAAAATTAATATTTGAAATCGTGCACAAATCACGTAAAGAGAGCTAAAAAATGATTTACGAGTCAGTAAGTGTTATGTTTCAGACAACATTGTGTAAAAGTGAACAGAGTGTGAGATACAAAAAAATGAATTTTTTATATAGTGGACAAATCACGTAAAGTGAGTTAAAAAACGGTTTAGTAGTCTTTCAGTGATATGTGTCACACACAAAAGTGAACAGAGGATGAAGTAAGTTAGGTACAAAAAAATTAATATTTGAAATCGTGCACAAATCACGTAAAGAGAGCTAAAAAATGGTTTACGAGTCTGTAAGTCTTATGTGTCAGACAACATTGTGTAAAAATGAACTGAGTGCGAGATACAAAAAAATGAATTTTTTATATAGTGGACAAATCATTTAAAGAGAGTTAAAAAACGGTTTAGTAGTCTCTCAGTGATATGTGTCACACACAAAAGTGAACAGAGGATGAAGTAAGTTAGGTACAAAAAAATTAAAATTTGAAATCGTGCACAAATCACGTAAAGAGAGCTAAAAAATGGTTTACGAGTCTGTAAGTGTTATGTGTCAGACAACATTGTGTAAAAGTGAAATGAGTGCGAGATACAAAAAAATGATTTTTTCATTTAGTGGACAAATCACGTAAAGAGAGTTAAAAAACGGTTTAGTAGTCTCTCAGTGATATGTGTCAGACACAAAAGTGAACAGAGTGTGAAGTAAGTGAGGTACAAAAAAATTAATATTTGAAATCGTGCACAAATCACGTAAAGAGAGCTAAAAAATGATTTAAGAGTCTGTAAGTGTTATGTTTCAGACAACATTATGTAAAAGTGAACAGAGAGTGAGATACAAAAAAATGATTTTTTGAAATCGTGGACATATCACGTAAAGAGAGTTAAAAAATGGTTTAGTAGTATCTCAGTGATATGTGTCGCACACAAAAGTGAACAGAGTGTGAAGTAAGTGAGGTACAAAAAAACTAATATTTGAAATCGTGCACAAATCACGTAAAGAGATCTAAAAAATGGTTTACGAGTCTGTAAGTGTTATGTGTCAGACAACATTGTGTAAAAGTGAATTGAGTGCGATTTAAAAAAAAATGAATTTTTTATATTGTGGACAAATCACGTAAAGAGAGTTAAAAAACGGTTTAGTAGTCTCTCAGTGATATGTGTCAGACACAAAAGTGAACAGTGTGAAGTAAGTGAGGTACAAAAAAATTAATTTTTGAAATCGTGTACAAATCACGTAAAGAGAGCTAAAAAATGGTTTACGAGTCTGTAAGTGTTATGTGTCAGACAACATTGTGTAAAAGTGAATTGAGTGCGAGATTCAAAAAAATGAATTTTTTATATAGTGGACAAATCATGTAAAGAGAGTTAAAAAACGGTTTAGTAGGCTCTCAGTGATATGTGTCAGACACAAAAGTGAACAGAGTGTGAAGTAAGTGAGGTACAAAAAAATTAATATTTGAAATCGTGCACAAATCACGTAAAGAGAGCTAAAAAATGATTTACGAGTCAGTAAGTGTTATGTTTCAGACAACATTGTGTAAAAGTGAACAGAGTGTGAGATACAAAAAAATGATTTTTTGAAATCGTGGACAAATCACGTAAAGAGAGTTAAAAAACGGTATACTAGCCTCTCAGTGATATGTGTCAAACACAAAAGTGAACAGAGCGTGAAGTAAGTGATGTACAAAAAAATTAATATTTGAAATCGTGCACAAATCACGTAAAGAGAGCTAAAAAATGGTTTACGAGTCTGTAAGTGTTATGTGTCAGACAACATTGTGTAAAAGTGAAAAGACTGTGAGATTCAAAAAAATGATTTTTTGAAATCGTGGACATATCACGTAAAGAGAGTTAAGAAATTGTTTAGTAGTATCTCAGTGATATGTGTCACACACAAAAGTGAACAGAGTGTGAAGTAAGTGAGGTACAAAAAAATTAATATTTGAAATCGTGCACAAATCACGTAAAGAGAGCTAAAAAATGGTTTACGAGTCCGTAAGTGTTATGTGTCAGACAACATTGTGTAAAAGTGAAATGAGTGCGAGATACAAAAAAATGATTTTTTTATTTAGTGGACAAATCACGTAAAGAGAGTTAAAAAACGGTTTAGTAGTCTCTCAGTGATATGTGTCAGACACAAAAGTGAACAGAGTGTGAAGTAAGTGAGGTACAAAAAAATTAATATTTGAAATCGTGCACAAATCACGTAAAGAGAGCTAAAAAATGATTTAAGAGTCTTTAAGTGTTATGTTTCAGACAACATTATGTAAAAGTCAACAGAGAGTGAGATACAAAAAAATGATTTTTTGAAATCGTGGACATATCACGTAAAGAGAGTTAAAAAATGGTTTAGTAGTATCTCGGTGATATGTGTCGCACACAAAAGTGAACAGAGTGTAAAGTAAGTGAGGTACAACAAAATTAATATTTGAAATCGTGCACAAATCACGTAAAGAGAGCTAAAAAATGGTTTACGAGTCTGTAAGTGTTATGTGTCAGACAACATTGTGTAAAAGTGAAAAGACTGTGAGATACAAAAAATGATTTTTTGAAATCGTGGACATATCACGTAAAGAGAGTTAATAAATTGTTTAGTAGTATCTCAGTGATATGTGTCACACACAAAAGTGAACAGAGTGTGAAGTAAGTGAGGTACAAAAAAATTAATATTTGAAATCGTGCACAAATCACGTAAAGAGAGCTAAAAAATGGTTTACGAGTCTGTAAGTCTTATGTGTCAGACAACATTGTGTAAAAGTGAACAGAGTGTGAGATACAAAAAAATGATTTATTTAAATCGTGGACAAATCACGTAAAGAGAGTTAAAAAATGGTTTAGTAGTATCTCAGTGATATGTGTCACACACAAAAGTGAACAGAGTGTGAAGTAAGTGAGGTACAAAAAAATTAATATTTGAAATCGTGCACAAATCACGTAAAGAGAGCTAAAAAATGGTTTACGAGTCTGTAAGTCTTATGTGTCAGACAACATTGTGTAAAAGTGAACAGAGTGTGAGATACAAAAAAATGATTTATTTAAATCGTGGACAAATCACGTAAAGAGAGTTAAAAAATGGTTTAGTAGTATCTCAGTGATATGTGTCACACACAAAAGTGAACAGAGTGTGAAGTAAGTGAGGTACAAAAAAATTAATATTTGAAATCGTGCACAAATCACGTAAAGAGAGCTAAAAAATGGTTTACGAGTCTGTAAGTGTTATGTGTCAAACAACATTGTGTAAAAGTGAATTGAGTGCGATTTACAAAAAAATGAATTTTTTATATAGTGGACAAATCACGTAAAGAGAGTTAAAAAACGATTTAGTAGTCTCTCAGTGATATGCGTCAGACACAAAAGTGAACAGTGTGAAGTAAGTGAGGTACAAAAAAATTAATTTTTGAAATCGTGTACAAATCACGTAAAGAGAGCTAAAAAATGGTTTACGAGTCTGTAAGTGTTATGTGTCAGACAACATTGTGTAAAAGTGAATTGAGTGCGAGATACAAAAAAAAGAATTTTTTATATAGTGGACAAATCACGTAAAGAGAGTTAAAAAACGGTTTAGTAGGCTCTCTGTGATATGTGTCACACACAAAAGTGAACAGTGTGTGAAGTAAGTGAGGTACAAAAAAATTAATATTTGAAATCGTGCACAAATCACGTAAAGAGAGCTAAAAAATGGTTTACGAGTCTGTAAGTGTTATGTGTCAGACAACATTGTGTAAAAGTGAACAGAGTGTGAGATACAAAAAAATGATTTTTTGAAATCGTGGACAAATCACATAAAGAGAGTTAAAAAACGGTATACTAGTCTCTCAGTAATATGTGTCAAACACAATAGTGAACAGAGTGTGAAGTAAGTGAGGTACAAAAAAATTAATATTTGAAATCGTGCACAAATAACGTAAAGAGAGCTAAAAAATGGTTTACGAGTCTGTAAGTGTTATGTGTCAAACAACATTGTATAAAAGTGAACTGAGTGCGAGATACAAAAAAATGAATTTTTTATATAGTGGACAAATCACGTAAAGTGAGTTAAAAAACGGTTTAGTAGTCTTTCAGTGATATGTGTCACACACAAAAGTGAACAGAGGATGAAGTAAGTTAGGTACAAAAAAATTAATATTTGAAATCGTGCACAAATCACGTAAAGAGAGCTAAAAAATGGTTTACGAGTCTGTAAGTCTTATGTGTCAGACAACATTGTGTAAAAGTGAACAGAGTGTGAGATACAAAAAAATGATTTATTTAAATCGTGGACAAATCACGTAAAGAGAGTTAAAAAATGGTTTAGTAGTATCTCAGTGATATGTGTCACACACAAAAGTGAACAGAGTGTGAAGTAAGTGAGGTACAAAAAAATTAATATTTGAAATCGTGCACAAATCACGTAAAGAGAGCTAAAAAATGGTTTACGAGTCTGTAAGTGTTATGTGTCAAACAACATTGTGTAAAAGTGAATTGAGTGCGATTTACAAAAAAATGAATTTTTTATATAGTGGACAAATCACGTAAAGAGAGTTAAAAAACGATTTAGTAGTCTCTCAGTGATATGTGTCAGACACAAAAGTGAACAGTGTGAAGTAAGTGAGGTACAAAAAAATTAATTTTTGAAATCGTGTACAAATCACGTAAAGAGAGCTAAAAAATGGTTTACGAGTCTGTAAGTGTTATGTGTCAGACAACATTGTGTAAAAGTGAATTGAGTGCGAGATACAAAAAAAAGAATTTTTTATATAGTGGACAAATCACGTAAAGAGAGTTAAAAAACGGTTTAGTAGGCTCTCTGTGATATGTGTCACACACAAAAGTGAACAGTGTGTGAAGTAAGTGAGGTACAAAAAAATTAATATTTGAAATCGTGCACAAATCACGTAAAGAGAGCTAAAAAATGGTTTACGAGTCTGTAAGTGTTATGTGTCAGACAACATTGTGTAAAAGTGAACAGAGTGTGAGATACAAAAAAATGATTTTTTGAAATCGTGGACAAATCACATAAAGAGAGTTAAAAAACGGTATACTAGTCTCTCAGTAATATGTGTCAAACACAATAGTGAACAGAGTGTGAAGTAAGTGAGGTACAAAAAAATTAATATTTGAAATCGTGCACAAATAACGTAAAGAGAGCTAAAAAATGGTTTACGAGTCTGTAAGTGTTATGTGTCAAACAACATTGTATAAAAGTGAACTGAGTGCGAGATACAAAAAAATGAATTTTTTATATAGTGGACAAATCACGTAAAGTGAGTTAAAAAACGGTTTAGTAGTCTTTCAGTGATATGTGTCACACACAAAAGTGAACAGAGGATGAAGTAAGTTAGGTACAAAAAAATTAATATTTGAAATCGTGCACAAATCACGTAAAGAGAGCTAAAAAATGGTTTACGAGTCTGTAAGTCTTATGTGTCAGACAACATTGTGTAAAAGTGAACAGAGTGTGAGATCCAAAAAAATGATTTATTTAAATCGTGGACAAATCACGTAAAGAGATTTAAAAAATGGTTTAGTAGTATCTCAGTGATATGTGTCAGACACAAAAGTAAACAGAGTGTGAAGTAAGTGAGGTACAAAAAAATTAATATTTGAAATCGTGCACAAATCACGTAAAGAGAGCTAAAAAATGGTTTACGAGTCTGTAAGTGTTATGTGTCAGACAACATTGTGTAAAAGTGAACTGAGTGCGAGATACAAAAAAATGATTTTTTTATATAGTGGACAAATCACGTAAAGAGAGTTAAAAAACGGTTTAGTGGTCTCTCAGTGATATGTGTCAGACACAAAAGTAAACAGAGTGTGAAGTAAGTGAGGTACAAAAAAATTAATATTTGAAATCGTGCACAAATCACGCAAAGAGAGCTAAAAAATGATTTACGAGTCTGTAAGTGTTATGTTTCAGACAACATTGTGTGAAAGTGAACAGAGTGTGAGATACAAAAAAATGATTTTTTGAAATCGTGGACAAATCACGTAGAGTTAAAAAACGGTTTAGTAGTCTCTCAGTGATTAGTGTCAATCACAAAAGTGAACAGAGTCTATAAGTGTTATGTTTCAGACAACATTGTGTAAAAGTGAACAGAGTGTGAGATACAAAAAAATGATTTTTTGAAATCGTGGTCATATCACGTAAAGAGAGTCAAAAAATGGTTTAGTAGTATCTCAGTTATATGTGTCACACACAAAAGTGAACAGAGTGTGAAGTAAGTGAGGTACAAAAAAATTAATATTTGAAACCGTGCACAAATCACGTAAAGAGAACTAAAAAATGGTTTACAAGTCTGTAAGTGTTATGTGTCAGACAACATTGTGTAAAAGTGAACAGAGTGTGAGATACAAAAAAATGATTTATTTAAATCGTGGACAAATCACGTAAAGAGAGTTAAAAAATGGTTTAGTAGTATCTCAGTGATATGTGTCACACACAAAAGTGAACAGAGTGTGAAGTAAGTGAGGTACAAAAAAATTAATATTTGAAATCGTGCACAAATCACGTAAAGAGAGCTAAAAAATTGTTTACGAGTCTGTAAGTGTTATGTGTCAGACAACATTGTGTAAAAGTG
The DNA here is from genome assembly GCA_963082785.1 of Philonthus spinipes. NCBI lineage: Eukaryota > Metazoa > Arthropoda > Insecta > Coleoptera > Staphylinidae > Philonthus > Philonthus spinipes. The sequence continues at coordinate 418,555 of OY720303.1, forward strand.
AATTGAGTGCGATTTACAAAAAAATGAATTTTTTATATAGTGGACAAATCACGTAAAGAGAGTTAAAAAACGGTTTAGTAGTCTCTCAGTGATATGTGTCAGACACAAAAGTGAACAGTGTGAAGTAAGTGAGGTACAAAACAATTAATTTTTGAAATCGTGTACAAATCACGTAAAGAAAGCTAAAAAATGGTTTACGAGTCTGTAAGTGTTATGTGTCAGAGAACATTGTGTAAAAGTGAATTGAGTGCGAGATACAAAAAAATGAATTTTTTATATAGTGGACAAATCACGTAAAGAGAGTTAAAAAACGGTTTAGTAGGCTCTCTGTGATATGTGTCACACACAAAAGTGAACAGTGTGTGAAGTAAGTGAGGTACAAATAAATTAATATTTGAAATCGTGCACAAATCACGTAAAGAGAGCTAAAAAATGGTTTACGAGTCTGTAAGTGTTATGTGTCAGACAACATTGTGTAAAAGTGAACAGAGTGTGAGATACAAAAAAATGATTTTTTGAAATCGTGGACAAATCACGTAAAGAGAGTTAAAAAACGGTATACTAGTCTCTCAGTGATATGTGTCAAACACAATAGTGAACAGAGTGTGAAGTAAGTGAGGTACAAAAAAATTAATATTTGAAATCATGCACAAATCACGTAAAGAGAGCTAAAAAATGGTTTACGAGTCTGTAAGTCTTATGTGTCAGACAACATTGTGTAAAAATGAACTGAGTGCGAGATACAAAAAAATGAATTTTTTATATAGTGGACAAATCATGTAAAGAGAGTTAAAAAACGGTTTAGTAGTCTCTCAGTGATATGTGTCAGACACAAAAGTGAACAGAGTGTGAAGAAAGTGAGGTACAAAAAAATTAATATTTGAAATCGTGCACAAATCACGTAAAGAGAGCTAAAAAATGATTTACAAGTCTGTAAGTGTTATGTTTCAGACAACATTGTGTAAAAGTGAACAGAGTGTGAGATCCAAAAAAATGATTTATTTAAATCGTGGACAAATCACGTAAAGAGATTTAAAAAATGGTTTAGTAGTATCTCAGTGATATGTGTCAGACACAAAAGTAAACAGAGTGTGAAGTAAGTGAGGTACAAAAAAATTAATATTTGAAATCGTGCACAAATCACGTAAAGAGAGCTAAAAAATGGTTTACGAGTCTGTAAGTGTTATGTGTCAGACAACATTGTGTAAAAGTGAACTGAGTGCGAGATACAAAAAAATGATTTTTTTATATAGTGGACAAATCACGTAAAGAGAGTTAAAAAACGGTTTAGTGGTCTCTCAGTGATATGTGTCAGACACAAAAGTAAACAGAGTGTGAAGTAAGTGAGGTACAAAAAAATTAATATTTGAAATCGTGCACAAATCACGCAAAGAGAGCTAAAAAATGATTTACGAGTCTGTAAGTGTTATGTTTCAGACAACATTGTGTAAAAGTGAACAGAGTGTGAGATACAAAAAAATGATTTTTTGAAATCGTGGACAAATCACGTAGAGTTAAAAAACGGTTTAGTAGTCTCTCAGTGATTAGTGTCAATCACAAAAGTGAACAGAGTCTATAAGTGTTATGTTTCAGACAACATTGTGTAAAAGTGAACAGAGTGTGAGATACAAAAAAATGATTTTTTGAAATCGTGGTCATATCACGTAAAGAGAGTCAAAAAATGGTTTAGTAGTATCTCAGTTATATGTGTCACACACAAAAGTGAACAGAGTGTGAAGTAAGTGAGGTACAAAAAAATTAATATTTGAAACCGTGCACAAATCACGTAAAGAGAACTAAAAAATGGTTTACAAGTCTGTAAGTGTTATGTGTCAGACAACATTGTGTAAAAGTGAACAGAGTGTGAGATACAAAAAAATGATTTATTTAAATCGTGGACAAATCACGTAAAGAGAGTTAAAAAATGGTTTAGTAGTATCTCAGTGATATGTGTCACACACAAAAGTGAACAGAGTGTGAAGTAAGTGAGGTACAAAAAAATTAATATTTGAAATCGTGCACAAATCACGTAAAGAGAGCTAAAAAATGGTTTACGAGTCTGTAAGTGTTATGTGTCAGACAACATTGTGTAAAAGTGAATTGAGTGCGATTTACAAAAAAATGAATTTTTTATATAGTGGACAAATCACGTAAAGAGAGTTAAAAAACGGTTTAGTAGTCTCTTAGTGATATGTGTCAGACACAAAAGTGAACAGTGTGAAGTAAGTGAGGTACAAAACAATTAATTTTTGAAATCGTGTACAAATCACGTAAAGAGAGCTAAAAAATAGTTTACGAGTCTGTAAGTGTTATGTGTCAGAGAACATTGTGTAAAAGTGAATTGAGTGCGAGATACAAAAAAATGAATTTTTTATATAGTGGACAAATCACGTAAAGAGAGTTAAAAAACGGTTTAGTAGGCTCTCTGTGATATGTGTCACACACAAAAGTGAACAGTGTGTGAAGTAAGTGAGGTACAAATAAATTAATATTTGAAATCGTGCACAAATCACGTAAAGAGAGCTAAAAAATGGTTTACGAGTCTGTAAGTGTTATGTGTCAGACAACATTGTGTAAAAGTGAACAGAGTGTGAGAAACAAAAAAATGATTTTTTGAAATCGTGGACAAATCACGTAAAGAGAGTTAAAAAACGGTATACTAGTCTCTCAGTGATATGTGTCAAACACAATAGTGAACAGAGTGTGAAGTAAGTGAGGTACAAAAAAATTAATATTTGAAATCGTGCACAAATAACGTAAAGAGAGCTAAAAAATGGTTTACGAGTCTGTAAGTGTTATGTGTCAAACAACATTGTATAAAAGTGAACTGAGTGCGAGATACAAAAAAATGAATTTTTTATATAGTGGACAAATCACGTAAAGTGAGTTAAAAAACGGTTTAGTAGTCTTTCAGTGATATGTGTCACACACAAAAGTGAACAGAGGATGAAGTAAGTTAGGTACAAAAAAATTAATATTTGAAATCGTGCACAAATCACGTAAAGAGAGCTAAAAAATGGTTTACGAGTCTGTAAGTGTTATGTGTCAGACAAAATTGTGTTAAAGTGAACAGAGTGTGAGATACAAAAAAATGATTTTTTGAAATCGTGGACAAATCACGTAAAGAGAGTTAAAAAACGGTATACTTGTCTCTCAGTGATATGTGTCAAACACAAAAGTGAACAGAGTGTGAAGTAAGTGAGGTACAAAAAAATTAATATTTGAAATCGTGCACAAATCACGTAAAGAGAGCTAAAAAATGGTTTACGAGTATGAAAGTGTTATGTGTCAGACAACATTGTGTAAAAGTGAACAGAGTGTGAGATACAAAAAAATGATTTTTTGAAATCGTGGACAAATCACGTAAAGAGAGTTAAAAAATGGTTTAGTAGTATCTCAGTGAAATGTGTCACACACAAAAGTGAACAGAGTGTGAAGTAAGTGAGGTAAAAAAAAATTAATATTTGAAATCGTGCACAAATCACGTAAAGAGAGCTAAAAAATGGTTTACGAGTCTGTAAGTGTTATGTGACAGACAACATTGTGTAAAAGTGAAATGAGTGCGAGATACTAAAAAATGATTTTTTTATTTAGTGGACAAATCACGTAAAGAGAGTTAAAAAACGGTTTAGTAGTCTCTCAGTGATATGTGTCAGACACAAAAGTGAACAGAGTGTGAAGTAAGTGAGGTACAAAAAAATTAATATTTGAAATCGTGCACAAATCACGTAAAGAGAGCTAAAAAATGGTTTACGAGTCTGTAAGTGTTATGTGTCAGACAACATTGTGTAAAAGTGAACAGAGTGTGAGATACAAAAAATGATTTTTTGAAATCGTGGACATATCACGTAAAGAGAGTTAATAAATTGTTTAGTAGTATCTCAGTGATATGTGTCACACACAAAAGTGAACAGAGTGTGAAGTAAGTGAGGTACAAAAAAATTAATATTTGAAATCGTGCACAAATCACGTAAAGAGAGCTAAAAAATGGTTTACGAGTCTGTAAGTGTTATGTGTCAGACAACATTGTGTAAAAGTGAACAGAGTGTGTGATACTAAAAAATGATTTTTTGAAATCGTGGACATATCACGTAAAGAGAGTTAATAAATTGTTTAGTAGTATCTCAGTGATATGTGTCACACACAAAAGTGAACAGAGTGTGAAGTAAGTGAGGTACAAAAAAATTAATATTTGAAATCGTGCACAAATCACGTAATGAGAGCTAAAAAATGGTTTACGAGTCTGTAAGTGTTATGTGTCAAACAACATTGTATAAAAGTGAACTGAGTGCGAGATACAAAAAAACGAATTTTTTATATAGTGGACAAATCACGTAAAGTGAGTTAAAAAACGGTTTAGTAGTCTTTCAGTGATATGTGTCACACACAAAAGTGAACAGAGTGTGAAGTAAGTGAGGTACAAAAAAATTAATATTTGAAATCGTGCACAAATCACGTAAAGAGAGCTAAAAAATGGTTTACGAGTCTGTAAGTCTAATGTGTCAGACAACGTTGTGTAAAAATGAACTGAGTGCGAGATACAAAAAAATGAATTTTTTATATAGTGGACAAATCACGTAAAGAGAGTTAAAAAACGGTTTAGTAGTCTCTCAGTGATATGTGTCAGACACAAAAGTGAACAGAGTGTGAAGTAAGTGAGGTACAAAAAAATTAATCTTTGAAATCGTGCACAAATCACGTAAAGAGAGCTAAAAAATGGTTTACGAGTCTGTAAGTGTTATGTGTCAGACAACATTGTGTAAAAGTGAAAAGACTGTGAGATACAAAAAAATGATTTTTTGAAATCGTGGACATATCACGTAAAGAGAGTTAAGAAATTGTTTAGTAGTATCTCAGTGATATGTGTCACACACAAAAGTGAACAGAGTGTGAAGTAAGTGAGGTACAAAAAAATTAATATTTGAAATCGTGCACAAATCACGTAAAGAGAGCTAAAAAATGGTTTACGAGTCTGTAAGTGTTATGTGTCAGACAACATTGTGTAAAAGTGAAATGAGTGCGAGATACAAAAAAATGATTTTTTTATTTAGTGGACAAATCACGTAAAGAGAGTTAAAAAACGGTTTAGTAGTCTCTCAGTGATATGTGTCAGACACAAAAGTGAACAGAGTGTGAAGTAAGTGAGGTACAAAAAAATTAATATTTGAAATCGTGCACAAATCACGTAAAGAGAGCTAAAAAATGATTTAAGAGACTTTAAGTGTTATGTTTCAGACAACATTATGTAAAAGTGAACAGAGAGTGAGATACAAAAAAATGATTTTTTGAAATCGTGGACATATCACGTAAAGAGAGTTAAAAAATGGTTTAGTAGTATCTCAGTGATATGTGTCGCACACAAAAGTGAACAGAGTGTAAAGTAAGTGAGGTACAAAAAAACTAATATTTGAAATCGTGCACAAATCACGTAAAGAGATCTAAAAAATGGTTTACGAGTCTGTAAGTCTTATGTGTCAGACAACATTGTGTAAAAGTGAACAGATTGTGAGATCCAAAAAAATGATTTATTTAAATCGTGGACAAATCACGTAAAGAGAGTTAAAAAATGGTTTAGTAGTATCTCAGTGATATGTGTCACACACAAAAGTGAACTGAGTGTGAAGTAAGTGAGGTACAACAAAATTAATATTTGAAATCGTGCACAAATCACGTAAAGAGAGCTAAAAAATGGTTTACGAGTCTGTAAGTGTTATGTGTCAGACAACATTGTGTAAAAGTGAAAAGACTGTGAGATACAAAAAATGATTTTTTGAAATCGTGGACATATCACGTAAAGAGAGTTAATAAATTGTTTAGTAGTATCTCAGTGATATGTGTCACACACAAAAGTGAACATAGTGTGAAGTAAGTGAGGTACAAAAAAATTAATATTTGAAATCGTGCACAAATCACGTAAAGAGAGCTAAAAAATGGTTTACGAGTCTGTAAGTGTTATGTGTCAAACAACATTGTATAAAAGTGAACTGAGTGCGAGATACAAAAAAACGATTTTTTTATATAGTGGACAAATCACGGAAAGAGAGTTAAAAAACGGTTTAGTAGTCTCTCAGTGATATGTGTCACACACAAAAGTGAACAGAGTGTAAAGTAAGTGAGGTACAAAAAAATTAATATTTGAAATAGTGCACAAATCACGTAAAGAGAGCTAAAAAATGGTTTACGAGTCTGAAAGTCTTATGTGTCAGACAACATTGAGTAAAAGTGAACAGAGTGTGAGATACAAAAAAATTATTTATTTAAATCGTGGACAAATCACGTAAAGAGAGTTAAAAAATGGTTTAGTAGTATCTCAGTGATATGTGTCACACACAAAAGTGAACAGAGTGTGAAGTAAGTGAGGTACAAAAAAATTAATATTTGAAATCGTGCACAAATCACGTAAAGAGAGCTAAAAAATGGTTTACGAGTCTGTAAGTGTTATGTGTCAGACAACATTGTGTAAAAGTGAATTGAGTGCGATTTACAAAAAAATGAATTTTTTATATAGTGGACAAATCACGTAAAGAGAGTTAAAAAACGATTTAGTAGTCTCTCAGTGATATGTGTCAGACACAAAAGTGAACAGTGTGAAGTAAGTGAGGTACAAAAAAATTAATTTTTGAAATCGTGTACAAATCACGTAAAGAGAGCTAAAAAATGGTTTACGAGTCTGTAAGTGTTATGTGTCAGACAACATTGTGTAAAAGTGAATTGAGTGCGAGATACAAAAAAATGAATTTTTTATATAGTGGACAAATCACGTAAAGAGAGTTAAAAAACGGTTTAGTAGGCTCTCTGTGATATGTGTCACACACAAAAGTGAACAGTGTGTGAAGTAAGTGAGGTACAAAAAAATTAATATTTGAAATCGTGCACAAATCACGTAAAGAGAGCTAAAAAATGGTTTACGAGTCTGTAAGTGTTATGTGTCAGACAACATTGTGTAAAAGTGAACAGAGTGTGAGATACAAAAAAATGATTTTTTGAAATCGTGGACAAATCACATAAAGAGAGTTAAAAAACGGTATACTAGTCTCTCAGTAATATGTGTCAAACACAATAGTGAACAGAGTGTGAAGTAAGTGAGGTACAAAAAAATTAATATTTGAAATCGTGCACAAATAACGTAAAGAGAGCTAAAAAATGGTTTACGAGTCTGTAAGTGTTATGTGTCAAACAACATTGTATAAAAGTGAACTGAGTGCGAGATACAAAAAAATGAATTTTTTATATAGTGGACAAATCACGTAAAGTGAGTTAAAAAACGGTTTAGTAGTCTTTCAGTGATATGTATCAGACACAAAAGTGAACAGAGTGTGAAGAAAGTGAGGTACAAAAAAATTAATATTTGAAATCGTGCACAAATCACGTAAAGAGAGCTAAAAAATGATTTACGAGTCTGTAAGTGTTATGTTTCAGACAACATTGTGTAAAAGTGAACAGAGTGTGAGATCCAAAAAAATGATTTATTTAAATCGTGGACAAATCACGTAAAGAGATTTAAAAAATGGTTTAGTAGTATCTCAGTGATATGTGTCAGACACAAAAGTAAACAGAGTGTGAAGTAAGTGAGGTACAAAAAAATTAATATTTGAAATCGTGCACAAATCACGTAAAGAGAGCTAAAAAATGGTTTACGAGTCTGTAAGTGTTATGTGTCAGACAACATTGTGTAAAAGTGAACTGAGTGCGAGATACAAAAAAATGATTTTTTTATATAGTGGACAAATCACGTAAAGAGAGTTAAAAAACGGTTTAGTGGTCTCTCAGTGATATGTGTCAGACACAAAAGTAAACAGAGTGTGAAGTAAGTGAGGTACAAAAAAATTAATATTTGAAATCGTGCACAAATCACGTAATGAGAGCTAAAAAATGGTTTACGAGTCTGTAAGTGTTATGTGTCAGACAACATTGTGTAAAAGTGAATTGAGTGCGATTTACAAAAAAATGAATTTTTTATATAGTGGACAAATCACGTAAAGAGAGTTAAAAAACGGTTTAGTAGTCTCTTAGTGATATGTGTCAGACACAAAAGTGAACAGTGTGAAGTAAGTGAGGTACAAAACAATTAATTTTTGAAATCGTGTACAAATCACGTAAAGAGAGCTAAAAAATAGTTTACGAGTCTGTAAGTGTTATGTGTCAGAGAACATTGTGTAAAAGTGAATTGAGTGCGAGATACAAAAAAATGAATTTTTTAAATAGTGGACAAATCACGTAAAGAGAGTTAAAAAACGGTTTAGTAGGCTCTCTGTGATATGTGTCACACACAAAAGTGAACAGTGTGTGAAGTAAGTGAGGTACAAATAAATTAATATTTGAAATCGTGCACAAATCACGTAAAGAGAGCTAAAAAATGGTTTACGAGTCTGTAAGTGTTATGTGTCAGACAACATTGTGTAAAAGTGAACAGAGTGTGAGAAACAAAAAAATGATTTTTTGAAATCGTGGACAAATCACGTAAAGAGAGTTAAAAAACGGTATACTAGTCTCTCAGTGATATGTGTCAAACACAATAGTGAACAGAGTGTGAAGTAAGTGAGGTACAAAAAAATTAATATTTGAAATCGTGCACAAATAACGTAAAGAGAGCTAAAAAATGGTTTACGAGTCTGTAAGTGTTATGTGTCAAACAACATTGTATAAAAGTGAACTGAGTGCGAGATACAAAAAAATGAATTTTTTATATAGTGGACAAATCACGTAAAGTGAGTTAAAAAACGGTTTAGTAGTCTTTCAGTGATATGTGTCACACACAAAAGTGAACAGAGGATGAAGTAAGTTAGGTACAAAAAAATTAATATTTGAAATCGTGCACAAATCACGTAAAGAGAGCTAAAAAATGGTTTACGAGTCTGTAAGTGTTATGTGTCAGACAAAATTGTGTTAAAGTGAACAGAGTGTGAGATACAAAAAAATGATTTTTTGAAATCGTGGACAAATCACGTAAAGAGAGTTAAAAAACGGTATACTTGTCTCTCAGTGATATGTGTCAAACACAAAAGTGAACAGAGTGTGAAGTAAGTGAGGTACAAAAAAATTAATATTTGAAATCGTGCACAAATCACGTAAAGAGAGCTAAAAAATGGTTTACGAGTCTGTAAGTGTTATGTGACAGACAACATTGTGTAAAAGTGAAATGAGTGCGAGATACTAAAAAATGATTTTTTTATTTAGTGGACAAATCACGTAAAGAGAGTTAAAAAACGGTTTAGTAGTCTCTCAGTGATATGTGTCAGACACAAAAGTGAACAGAGTGTGAAGTAAGTGAGGTACAAAAAAATTAATATTTGAAATCGTGCACAAATCACGTAAAGAGAGCTAAAAAATGGTTTACGAGTCTGTAAGTGTTATGTGTCAGACAACATTGTGTAAAAGTGAACAGAGTGTGAGATACAAAAAATGATTTTTTGAAATCGTGGACATATCACGTAAAGAGAGTTAAAAAATGGTTTAGTAGTAGCTCAGTGAAATGTGTCGCACACAAAAGTGAACAGAGTGTGAAGTAAGTGAGGTACAAAAAAACTAATATTTGAAATCGTGCACAAATCTCGTAAAGAGATCTAAAAAATGGTTTACGAGTCTGTAAGTCTTATGTATCAGACAACATTGTGTAAAAGTGAACAGAGTGTGTGATACTAAAAAATGATTTTTTGAAATCGTGGACATATCACGTAAAGAGAGTTAATAAATTGTTTAGTAGTATCTCAGTGATATGTGTCACACACAAAAGTGAACAGAGTGTGAAGTAAGTGAGGTACAAAAAAATTAATATTTGAAATCGTGCACAAATCACGTAATGAGAGCTAAAAAATGGTTTACGAGTCTGTAAGTGTTATGTGTCAAACAACATTGTATAAAAGTGAACTGAGTGCGAGATACAAAAAAACGAATTTTTTATATAGTGGACAAATCACGTAAAGTGAGTTAAAAAACGGTTTAGTAGTCTTTCAGTGATATGTGTCACACACAAAAGTGAACAGAGTGTGAAGTAAGTGAGGTACAAAAAAATTAATATTTGAAATCGTGCACAAATCACGTAAAGAGAGCTAAAAAATGGTTTACGAGTCTGTAAGTCTAATGTGTCAGACAACGTTGTGTAAAAATGAACTGAGTGCGAGATACAAAAAAATGAATTTTTTATATAGTGGACAAATCACGTAAAGAGAGTTAAAAAACGGTTTAGTAGTCTCTCAGTGATATGTGTCAGACACAAAAGTGAACAGAGTGTGAAGTAAGTGAGGTACAAAAAAATTAATATTTGAAATCGTGCACAAATCACGTAAAGAGAGCTAAAAAATGATTTACGAGTCTGTAAGTGTTATGTTTCAGACAACATTGTGTAAAAGTGAACAGAGTGTGAGATACAAAAAAATGAGTTATTTAAATCGTGGACAAATCACGTAAAGAGATTTAAAAAATGGTTTAGTAGTATCTCAGTGATATGTGTCACATACAAAAGTGAACAGAGTGTGAAGTAAGTGAGGTACAAAAAAATTAATCTTTGAAATCGTGCACAAATCACGTAAAGAGAGCTAAAAAATGGTTTACGAGTCTGTAAGTGTTATGTGTCAGACAACATTGTGTAAAAGTGAAAAGACTGTGAGATACAAAAAAATGATTTTTTGAAATCGTGGACATATCACGTAAAGAGAGTTAAGAAATTGTTTAGTAGTATCTCAGTGATATGTGTCACACACAAAAGTGAACAGAGTGTGAAGTAAGTGAGGTACAAAAAAATTAATATTTGAAATCGTGCACAAATCACGTAAAGAGAGCTAAAAAATGGTTTACGAGTCTGTAAGTGTTATGTGTCAGACAACATTGTGTAAAAGTGAAATGAGTGCGAGATACAAAAAAATGATTTTTTTATTTAGTGGACAAATCACGTAAAGAGAGTTAAAAAACGGTTTAGTAGTCTCTCAGTGATATGTGTCAGACACAAAAGTGAACAGAGTGTGAAGTAAGTGAGGTACAAAAAAATTAATATTTGAAATCGTGCACAAATCACGTAAAGAGAGCTAAAAAATGATTTAAGAGACTTTAAGTGTTATGTTTCAGACAACATTATGTAAAAGTGAACAGAGAGTGAGATACAAAAAAATGATTTTTTGAAATCGTGGACATATCACGTAAAGAGAGTTAAAAAAATGGTTTAGTAGTATCTCAGTGATATGTGTCGCACACAAAAGTGAACAGAGTGTAAAGTAAGTGAGGTACAAAAAAACTAATATTTGAAATCGTGCACAAATCACGTAAAGAGATCTAAAAAATGGTTTACGAGTCTGTAAGTCTTATGTGTCAGACAACATTGTGTAAAAGTGAACAGATTGTGAGATCCAAAAAAATGATTTATTTAAATCGTGGACAAATCACGTAAAGAGAGTTAAAAAATGGTTTAGTAGTATCTCAGTGATATGTGTCACACACAAAAGTGAACTGAGTGTGAAGTAAGTGAGGTACAACAAAATTAATATTTGAAATCGTGCACAAATCACGTAAAGAGAGCTAAAAAATGGTTTACGAGTCTGTAAGTGTTATGTGTCAGACAACATTGTGTAAAAGTGAAAAGACTGTGAGATACAAAAAATGATTTTTTGAAATCGTGGACATATCACGTAAAGAGAGTTAATAAATTGTTTAGTAGTATCTCAGTGATATGTGTCACACACAAAAGTGAACATAGTGTGAAGTAAGTGAGGTACAAAAAAATTAATATTTGAAATCGTGCACAAATCACGTAAAGAGAGCTAAAAAATGGTTTACGAGTCTGTAAGTGTTATGTGTCAAACAACATTGTATAAAAGTGAACTGAGTGCGAGATACAAAAAAACGATTTTTTTATATAGTGGACAAATCACGGAAAGAGAGTTAAAAAACGGTTTAGTAGTCTCTCAGTGATATGTGTCACACACAAAAGTGAACAGAGTGTAAAGTAAGTGAGGTACAAAAAAATTAATATTTGAAATAGTGCACAAATCACGTAAAGAGAGCTAAAAAATGGTTTACGAGTCTGAAAGTCTTATGTGTCAGACAACATTGTGTAAAAGTGAACAGAGTGTGAGATACAAAAAAATTATTTATTTAAATCGTGGACAAATCACGTAAAGAGAGTTAAAAAATGGTTTAGTAGTATCTCAGTGATATGTGTCACACACAAAAGTGAACAGAGTGTGAAGTAAGTGAGGTACAAAAAAATTAATATTTGAAATCGTGCACAAATCACGTAAAGAGAGCTAAAAAATGGTTTACGAGTCTGTAAGTGTTATGTGTCAGACAACATTGTGTAAAAGTGAATTGAGTGCGATTTACAAAAAAATGAATTTTTTATATAGTGGACAAATCACGTAAAGAGAGTTAAAAAACGATTTAGTAGTCTCTCAGTGATATGTGTCAGACACAAAAGTGAACAGTGTGAAGTAAGTGAGGTACAAAAAAATTAATTTTTGAAATCGTGTACAAATCACGTAAAGAGAGCTAAAAAATGGTTTACGAGTCTGTAAGTGTTATGTGTCAGACAACATTGTGTAAAAGTGAATTGAGTGCGAGATACAAAAAAATGAATTTTTTATATAGTGGACAAATCACGTAAAGAGAGTTAAAAAACGGTTTAGTAGGCTCTCTGTGATATGTGTCACACACAAAAGTGAACAGTGTGTGAAGTAAGTGAGGTACAAAAAAATTAATATTTGAAATCGTGCACAAATCACGTAAAGAGAGCTAAAAAATGGTTTACGAGTCTGTAAGTGTTATGTGTCAGACAACATTGTGTAAAAGTGAACAGAGTGTGAGATACAAAAAAATGATTTTTTGAAATCGTGGACAAATCACATAAAGAGAGTTAAAAAACGGTATACTAGTCTCTCAGTAATATGTGTCAAACACAATAGTGAACAGAGTGTGAAGTAAGTGAGGTACAAAAAAATTAATATTTGAAATCGTGCACAAATAACGTAAAGAGAGCTAAAAAATGGTTTACGAGTCTGTAAGTGTTATGTGTCAAACAACATTGTATAAAAGTGAACTGAGTGCGAGATACAAAAAAATGAATTTTTTATATAGTGGACAAATCACGTAAAGTGAGTTAAAAAACGGTTTAGTAGTCTTTCAGTGATATGTGTCAGACACAAAAGTGAACAGAGTGTGAAGAAAGTGAGGTACAAAAAAATTAATATTAAATAAAAATGATTTGAAAATAATTAATAAATTATTTTCACATTTAGCTCTGTGACTATTGACTTACCTACGTAAGTACGTTAAACAAATGCACATTAAAACAACTACTTCCCGGGCAAATACCCACGCCGGACATTGAATTACATAATGTACACCTGCTGTTGCACATCAATAAAATATTGCATAATGCAACAAATTTTGATCCGAGAAAAATTTAATGTAAAACCAACAAAAGGAACGTTACATAATATAAGGCCATCTGCAGACACGTGTTTCGGGATCTATCCCTCGTCAGTACAGCTATGCCTTACATAATTTAAAGATGTTAAAATAAATCAATTAAATTAATTCAAATACAATCAGCACAATTAAATCAGTTATATTAAATCAAATTAAACTAAATCAATTTAAATTAAATTAAACCAAATTAATTCAATTTAAATCAAAACCGAATAAAATTAAACGAAAAGAATTGAATCAAATTAATTAAAAAGAGCGACCCTCACCTGCCGCGCGCTGAGATAGTAATGACCGGCGAAGGAGGACGTGCGCTCGTGTATTGTTGTTATCGCAAATTCACGAAAAACTTCTCTCGGTTCGGATTTGAATAAATGCCTCGCTGGCTATTAATATAAATAGAAAACAGTATTCATTCACTTGGTCACAGTTATTTAAACATATTAAATAAAAATGATTTGAAAATAATTAATAAATTATTTTCACATTTAGCTCTGTGACTATTGACTTACCTACGTAAGTACGTTAAACAAATGCACATTAAAACAACTACTTCCCGGGCAAATACCCACGCCGGACATTGAATTACATAATGTACACCTGCTGTTGCACATCAATAAAATATTGCATAATGCAACAAATTTTGATCCGAGAAAAATTTAATGTAAAACCAACAAAAGGAACGTTACATAATATAAGGCCATCTGCAGACACGTGTTTCGGGATCTATCCCTCGTCAGTACAGCTATGCCTTACATAATTTAAAGATGTTAAAATAAATCAATTAAATTAATTCAAATACAATCAGCACAATTAAATCAGTTATATTAAATCAAATTAAACTAAATCAATTTAAATTAAATTAAACCAAATTAATTCAATTTAAATCAAAACCGAATAAAATTAAACGAAAAGAATTGAATCAAATTAATTAAAAAGAGCGACCCTCACCTGCCGCGCGCTGAGATAGTAATGACCGGCGAAGGAGGACGTGCGCTCGTGTATTGTTGTTATCGCAAATTCACAAAAAACTTCTCTCGGTTCGGATTTGAATAAATGCCTCGCTGGCTATTAATATAAATAGAAAACAGTATTCATTCACTTGGTCACAGTTATTTAAACATATTAAATAAAAATGATTTGAAAATAATTAATAAATTATTTTCACATTTAGCTCTGTGACTATTGACTTACCTACGTAAGTACGTTAAACAAATGCACATTAAAACAACTACTTCCCGGGCAAATACCCACGCCGGACATTGAATTACATAATGTACACCTGCTGTTGCACATCAATAAAATATTGCATAATGCAACAAATTTTGATCCGAGAAAAATTTAATGTAAAACCAACAAAAGGAACGTTACATAATATAAGGCCATCTGCAGACACGTGTTTCGGGATCTATCCCTCGTCAGTACAGCTATGCCTGATGTGCAACAGCAGGTGTACATTATGTAATTCAATGTCCGGCGTGGGTATTTGCCCGGGAAGTAGTTGTTTTAATGTGCATTTGTTTAACGTACTTACGTAGGTAAGTCAATAGTCACAGAGCTAAATGTGAAAATAATTTATTAATTATTTTCAAATCATTTTTATTTAATATGTTTAAATAACTGTGACCAAGTGAATGAATACTGTTTTCTATTTATATTAATAGCCAGCGAGGCATTTATTCAAATCCGAACCGAGAGAAGTTTTTTGTGAATTTGCGATAACAACAATACACGAGCGCACGTCCTCCTTCGCCGGTCATTACTATCTCAGCGCGCGGCAGGTGAGGGTCGCTCTTTTTAATTAATTTGATTCAATTCTTTTCGTTTAATTTTATTCGGTTTTGATTTAAATTGAATTAATTTGGTTTAATTTAATTTAAATTGATTTAGTTTAATTTGATTTAATATAACTGATTTAATTGTGCTGATTGTATTTGAATTAATTTAATTGATTTATTTTAACATCTTTAAATTATGTAAGGCATAGCTGTACTGACGAGGGATAGATCCCGAAACACGTGTCTGCAGATGGCCTTATATTATGTAACGTTCCTTTTGTTGGTTTTACATTAAATTTTTCTCGGATCAAAATTTGTTGCATTATGCAATATTTTATTGATGTGCAACAGCAGGTGTACATTATGTAATTCAATGTCCGGCGTGGGTATTTGCCCGGGAAGTAGTTGTTTTAATGTGCATTTGTTTAACGTACTTACGTAGGTAAGTCAATAGTCACAGAGCTAAATGTGAAAATAATTTATTAATTATTTTCAAATCATTTTTATTTAATATGTTTAAATAACTGTGACCAAGTGAATGAATACTGTTTTCTATTTAAAAAAATTAATATTTGAAATCGTGCACAAATCACGTAAAGAGAGCTAAAAAATGATTTACGAGTCTGTAAGTGTTATGTTTCAGACAACATTGTGTAAAAGTGAACAGAGTGTGAGATCCAAAAAAATGATTTATTTAAATCGTGGACAAATCACGTAAAGAGATTTAAAAAATGGTTTAGTAGTATCTCAGTGATATGTGTCAGACACAAAAGTAAACAGAGTGTGAAGTAAGTAAGGTACAAAAAAATTAATATTTGAAATCGTGCACAAATCACGTAAAGAGAGCTAAAAAATGGTTTACGAGTCTGTAAGTGTTATGTGTCAGACAACATTGTGTAAAAGTGAACTGAGTGCGAGATACAAAAAAATGATTTTTTTATATAGTGGACAAATCACGTAAAGAGAGTTAAAAAACGGTTTAGTGGTCTCTCAGTGATATGTGTCAGACACAAAAGTAAACAGAGTGTGAAGTAAGTGAGGTACAAAAAAATTAATATTTGAAATCGTTCACAAATCACGCAAAGAGAGCTAAAAAATGATTTACGAGTCTGTAAGTGTTATGTTTCAGACAACATTGTGTAAAAGTGAACAGAGTGTGAGATACAAAAAAATGATTTTTTGAAATCGTGGACAAATCACGTAGAGTTAAAAAACGGTTTAGTAGTCTCTCAGTGATTAGTGTCAATCACAAAAGTGAACAGAGTCTATAAGTGTTATGTTTCAGACAACATTGTGTAAAAGTGAACAGAGTGTGAGATACAAAAAAATGATTTTTTGAAATCGTGGTCATATCACGTAAAGAGAGTCAAAAAATGGTTTAGTAGTATCTCAGTTATATGTGTCACACACAAAAGTGAACAGAGTGTGAAGTAAGTGAGGTACAAAAAAATTAATATTTGAAACCGTGCACAAATCACGTAAAGAGAACTAAAAAATGGTTTACAAGTCTGTAAGTGTTATGTGTCAGACAACATTGTGTAAAAGTGAACAGAGTGTGAGATACAAAAAAATGATTTATTTAAATCGTGGACTAATCACGTAAAGAGAGTTAAAAAATGGTTTAGTAGTATCTCAGAGATATGTGTCACACACAAAAGTGAACAGAGTGTGAAGTAAGTGAGGTACAAAAAAATTAATATTTGAAATCGTGCACAAATCACGTAAAGAGAGCTAAAAAATGGTTTACGAGTCTGTAAGTGTTATGTGTCAGACAACATTGTGTAAAAGTGAATTGAGTGCGATTTACAAAAAAATGAATTTTTTATATAGTGGACAAATCACGTAAAGAGAGTTAAAAAACGGTTTAGTAGTCTCTCAGTGATATGTGTCAGACACAAAAGTGAACAGTGTGAAGTAAGTGAGGTACAAAACAATTAATTTTTGAAATCGTGTACAAATCACGTAAAGAGAACTAAAAAATGGTTTACGAGTCTGTAAGTGTTATGTGTCAGAGAACATTGTGTAAAAGTGAATTGAGTGCGAGATACAAAAAAATGAATTTTTTATATTGTGGACAAATCACGTAAAGAGAGTTAAAAAACGGTTTAGTAGGCTCTCTGTGATATGTGTCACACACAAAAGTGAACAGTGTGTGAAGTAAGTGAGGTACAAATAAATTAATATTTGAAATCGTGCACAAATCACGTAAAGAGAGCTAAAAAATGGTTTACGAGTCTGTAAGTGTTATGTGTCAGACAACATTGTATAAAAGTGAACAGAGTGTGAGATACAAAAAAATGATTTTTTGAAATCGTGGACAAATCACGTAAAGAGAGTTAAAAAACGGTATACTAGTCTCTCAGTGATATGTGTCAAACACAATAGTGAACAGAGTGTGAAGTAAGTGAGGTACAAAAAAATTAATATTTGAAATCGTGCACAAATAACGTAAAGAGAGCTAAAAAATGGTTTACGAGTCTGTAAGTGTTATGTGTCAGACAACATTGTGTAAAAATGAACTGAGTGCGAGATACAAAAAAATGATTTTTTTAAATCGTGGACAAATCACGTAAAGTGAGTTAAAAAACGGTTTAGTAGTCTTTCAGTGATATGTGTCACACACAAAAGTGAACAGAGGATGAAGTAAGTTAGGTACAAAAAAATTAATATTTGAAATCGTGCACAAATCACGTAAAGAGAGCTAAAAAATGGTTTACGAGTCTGTAAGTCTTATGTGTCAGACAACATTGTGTAAAAATGAACTGAGTGCGAGATACAAAAAAATGATTTTTTTATATAGTGGACAAATCATGTAAAGAGAGTTAAAAAACGGTTTAGTAGTCTTTCAGTGATATGTGTCACACACAAAAGTGAACAGAGGATGAAGTAAGTTAGGTACAAAAAAATTAATATTTGAAATCGTGCACAAATCACGTAAAGAGAGCTAAAAAATGGTTTACGAGTCTGTAAGTCTTATGTGTCAGACAACATTGTGTAAAAATGAACTGAGTGCGAGATACAAAAAAATGATTTTTTTATATAGTGGACAAATCATGTAAAGAGAGTTAAAAAACGGTTTAGTAGTCTCTCAGTGATATGTGTCACACACAAAAGTGAACAGAGGATGAAGTAAGTTAGGTACAAAAAAATTAATATTTGAAATCGTGCACAAATCACGTAAAGAGAGCTAAAAAATGGTTTACGAGTCTGTAAGTGTTATGTGTCAGACAAAATTGTGTTAAAGTGAACAGAGTGTGAGATACAAAAAAATGATTTTTTGAAATCGTGGACATATCACGTAAAGAGAGTTAAAAAATGGTTTAGTGGTATCTCAGTGATATGTGTCGCACACAAAAGTGAACAGAGTGTGAAGTAAGTGAGGTACAAAAAAACTAATATTTGAAATCGTGCACAAATCACGTAAAGAGAGCTAAAAAATGGTTTAGTAGTCTCTCAGTGATATGTGTCACACACAAAAGTGAACAGAGTGTGAAGTAAGTGAGGTACAAAAAAATTAATATTTGAAATCGTGCACAAATCACGTAAAGAGAGCTAAAAAATGGTTTACGAGTCTGTAAGTCTTATGTGTCAGACAACATTGTGTAAAAGTGAACAGACTGTGAGATACAAAAAAATGATTTATTTAAATCGTGGACAAATCACGTAAAGAGAGTTAAAAAATGGTTTAGTAGTGTCTCAGTGATATGTGTCACACACAAAAGTGAACAGAGTGTGAAGTAAGTGAGGTACAAAAAAAATAATATTTGAAATCGTGCACAAATCACGTAAAGAGAGCTAAAAAATGGTTTACGAGTCTGTAAGTGTTATGTGTCAGACAACATTGTGTAAAAGTGAATTGAGTGCGATTTACAAAAAAATGAATTTTTTATATAGTGGACAAATCACGTAAAGAGAGTTAAAAAACCGTTTAGTAGTCTCTCAGTGATATGTGTCAGACACAAAAGTGAACAGTGTGAAGTAAGTGAGGTACAAAAAAATTAATTTTTGAAATCGTGTACAAATCACGTAAAGAGACCTAAAAAATGGTTTACGAGTCTGTAAGTGTTATGTGTCAGACAACATTGTGTAAAAGTGAATTGAGTGCGAGATTCAAAAAAATGATTTTTTTATATAGTGGACAAATCACGTAAAGAGAGTTAAAAAACGGTTTAGTAGGCTCTCTGTGATATGTGTCACACACAAAAGTGAACAGTGTGTGAAGTAAGTGAGGTACAAAAAAATTAATATTTGAAATCGTGCACAAATCACGTAAAGAGAGCTAAAAAATGGTTTACGAGTCTGTAAGTGTTATGTGTCAGACAACATTGTGTAAAAGTGAACAGAGTGTGAGATACAAAAAAATGATTTTTTGAAATCGTGGACAAATCACATAAAGAGAGTTAAAAAACGGTATACTAGTCTCTCAGTAAAATGTGTCAAACACAATAGTGAACAGAGTGTGAAGTAATTGAGGTACAAAAAAATTAATATTTGAAATCGTGCACAAATAACGTAAAGAGAGCTAAAAAATGGTTTACGAGTCTGTAAGTGTTATGTGTCAAACAACATTGTATAAAAGTGAACTGAGTGCGAGATACAAAAAAATGAATTTTTTATATAGTGGACAAATCACGTAAAGTGAGTTAAAAAACGGTTTAGTAGTCTTTCAGTGATATGTGTCACACACAAAAGTGAACAGAGGATGAAGTAAGTTAGGTACAAAAAAATTAATATTTGAAATCGTGCACAAATCACGTAAAGAGAGCTAAAAAATGGTTTACGAGTCTGTAAGTCTTATGTGTCAGACAACATTGTGTAAAAATGAACTGAGTGCGAGATTCAAAAAAATGAATTTTTTATATAGTGGACAAATCATGTAAAGAGAGTTAAAAAACGGTTTGGTAGTCTCTCAGTGATATGTGTCAGACACAAAAGTGAACAGAGTGTGAAGAAAGTGAGGTACAAAAAAATTAATATTTGAAATCGTGCACAAATCACGTAAAGAGAGCTAAAAAATGATTTACGAGTCTGTAAGTGTTATGTTTCAGACAACATTGTGTAAAAGTGAACAGAGTGTGAGATACAAAAAAATGATTTATTTAAATCGTGGACAAATCACGTAAAGAGATTTAAAAAATGGTTTAGTAGTATCTCAGTGATATGTGTCAGACACAAAAGTAAACAGAGTGTGAAGTAAGTGAGGTACAAAAAAATTAATATTTGAAATCGTGCACAAATCACGTAAAGAGAGCTAAAAAATGGTTTACGAGTCTGTAAGTGTTATGTGTCAGACAACATTGTGTAAAAGTGAACTGAGTGCGAGATACAAAAAAATGATTTTTTTATATAGTGGACAAATCACGTAAAGAGAGTTAAAAAACGGTTTAGTAGTCTCTCAGTGATATGTGTCAGACACAAAAGTAAACAGAGTGTGAAGTAAGTGAGGTACAAAAAAATTTATATGTGAAATCGTGCACAAATCACGCAAAGAGAGCTAAAAAATGATTTACGAGTCTGTAAGTGTTATGTTTCAGACAACATTGTGTAAAAGTGAACAGAGTGTGAGATACAAAAAAATGATTTTTTGAAATCGTGGACAAATCACGTAGAGTTAAAAAACGGTTTAGTAGTCTCTCAGTGATTAGTGTCAATCACAAAAGTGAACAGAGTCTATAAGTGTTATGTTTCAGACAACATTGTGTAAAAGTGAACAGAGTGTGAGATACAAAAAAAAAGATTATTTTAAATCGTGGACAAATCACGTAGAGTTAAAAAATGGTTATTAGTATCTCAGTGATATGTGTCAGACACAAAAGTGAATAGAGTGTGAAGTAAGTGAGGTACAAAAAAATTAATATTTGAAATCATGCACATATCACGTAAAGAGAGCTAAAAAATGGTTTACAATTCTGTAAGTGTTATGTGTCAGACAACATTGTGTAAAAGTGAACAGAGTGTGAGATACAAAAAAATATTTTTTTGAAATCGTGGACAAATCACGTAAAGAGAGTTAAAAAACGGTTTAGTAGTCTCTCAGTGATATGTGACAGACACAAAAGTAAACAGAGTGTGAAGTAAGTGAGGTACAAAAGAATTAATATTTGAAATCGTGCACAAATCACTTAAAGAGAGCTAAAAAATGGTTTACGTGTCTGTAAGTGTTATGTGTCAGACAACATTGTGTAAAAGTGAACAGAGTGTGAGATACAAAAAAATGATTTTTTGAAATCGTGGACAAATCACGTAAAGAGAATTAAAAAATGGTTTAGTAGTATCTCAGTGATATGTGTCACACTCAAAAGTGAACAGAGTGTGAAGTAAGTGAGGTACAAAAAAATTAATATTTGAAATCGTGCACAAATCACGTAAAGAGAGCTAAAAAATTGTTTACGAGTCTGTAAGTCTTATGTGTCAGACAACATTGTGTAAAAGTGAACTGAGTGCGAGATACAAAAAATGAATTTTATATAAAGTGGACAAATCACGTAAAAAGAGTTAAAAAACGGTTTAGTAGTCTCTCAGTGATATGTGTCACACACAAAAGTGAACAGAGTGTGAAGTAAGTGAGGTACAACAAAATTAATATTTGAAATCGTGCACAAATCACGTAAAGAGAGCTAAAAAATGGTTTACGAGTCTGTAAGTGTTATGTGTCAGACAACATTGTGTAAAAGTGAAAAGACTGTGAGATACAAAAAATGATTTTTTGAAATCGTGGACATATCACGTAAAGAGAGTTAAAAAATGGTTTAGTAGTATCTCAGTGATATGTGTCACACACAAAAGTGAACAGTTTGTGAAGTAAGTGAGGTACAAAAAAATTAATATTTGAAATCGTGCACAAATCACGTAAAGAGAGCTAAAAAATGGTTTACGAGTCTGTAAGTGTTATGTGTCAGACAACATTGTGTAAAAGTGAAATGAGTGCGAGATACAAAAAAATGATTTTTTTATTTAGTGGACAAATCAAGGAAAGAGAGTTAAAAAACGGTTTAGTAGTCTCTCAGTGATATGTGTCAGACACAAAAGTGAACAGAGTGTGAAGTAAGTGAGGTACAAAAAAATTAATATTTGAAATCGTGCACAAATCACGTAAAGAGAGCTAAAAAATGGTTTACGAGTCTGTAAGTGTTATGTGTCAGACAACATTGTGTAAAAGTGAAAAGAGTGTGAGATACAAAAAAATGATTTTTTGAAATCGTAGATATATCACGTAAAGAGAGTTAAAAAATGGTTTAGTAGTATCTCAGTGATATGTGTCACACACAAAAGTGAACAGTGTGTGAAGTAAGTGAGGTACAAAAAAATTAATATTTGAAATCGTGCACAAATCACGTAAAGAGAGCTAAAAAATGGTTAACGAGTCTGTAAGTGTTATGTGTCAGACAACATTGTGTAAAAGTGAATTGAGTGCGATATACAAAAAAATGAATTTTTATATTGTGGACAAATCACGTAAAGAGAGTTAAAAAACGGTTTAGTAGTCTCTCAGTGATATGTGTCAGACACATAAGTGAACAGTGTGAAGTAAGTGAGGTACAAAAAAATTAATATTTGAAATCGTGCACAAATCACGTAAAGAGAGCTAAAAAATGGTTTACGAGTCTGTAAGTGTTATGTTTCAGACAACATTGTGTAAAAGTGAACAGAGTGTGAGATCCAAAAAAATGATTTATTTAAATCGTGGACAAATCACGTAAAGAGATTTAAAAAATGGTTTAGTAGTATCTCAGTGATATGTGTCAGACACAAAAGTAAACAGAGTGTGAAGTAAGTGAGGTACAAAAAAATTAATATTTGAAATCGTGCACAAATCACGTAAAGAGAGCTAAAAAATGGTTTACGAGTCTGTAAGTGTTATGTGTCAGACAACATTGTGTAAAAGTGAACTGAGTGCGAGATACAAAAAAATGATTTTTTTATATAGTGGACAAATCACGTAAAGAGAGTTAAAAAACGGTTTAGTGGTCTCTAAGTGATATGTGTCAGACACAAAAGTAAACAGAGTGTGAAGTAAGTGAGGTACAAAAAAATTAATATTTGAAATCGTGCACAAATCACGCAAAGAGAGCTAAAAAATGATTTACGAGTCTGTAAGTGTTATGTTTCAGACAACATTGTGTAAAAGTGAACAGAGTGTGAGATACAAAAAAATGATTTTTTGAAATCGTGGACAAATCACGTAGAGTTAAAAAACGGTTTAGTAGTCTCTCAGTGATTAGTGTCAATCACAAAAGTGAACAGAGTCTATAAGTGTTATGTTTCAGACAACATTGTGTAAAAGTGAACAGAGTGTGAGATACAAAAAAATGATTTTTTGAAATCGTGGTCATATCACGTAAAGAGAGTCAAAAAATGGTTTAGTAGTATCTCAGTTATATGTGTCACACACAAAAGTGAACAGAGTGTGAAGTAAGTGAGGTACAAAAAAAATAATATTTGAAACCGTGCACAAATCACGTAAAGAGAACTAAAAAATGGTTTACAAGTCTGTAAGTGTTATGTGTCAGACAACATTGTGTAAAAGTGAACAGAGTGTGAGATACAAAAAAATGATTTATTTAAATCGTGGACAAATCACGTAAAGAGAGTTAAAAAATGGTTTAGTAGTATCTCAGTGATATGTGTCACACACAAAAGTGAACAGAGTGTGAAGTAAGTGAGGTACAAAAAAATTAATATTTGAAATCGTGCACAAATCACGTAAAGAGAGCTAAAAAATGGTTTACGAGTCTGTAAGTGTTATGTGTCAGACAACATTGTGTAAAAGTGAATTGAGTGCGATTTACAAAAAAATGAATTTTTTATATAGTGGACAAATCACGTAAAGAGAGTTAAAAAACGGTTTAGTAGTCTCTCAGTGATATGTGTCAGACACAAAAGTGAACAGTGTGAAGTAAGTGAGGTACAAAACAATTAATTTTTGAAATCGTGTACAAATCACGTAAAGAGAGCTAAAAAATGGTTTACGAGTCTGTAAGTGTTATGTGTCAGAGAACATTGTGTAAAAGTGAATTGAGTGCGAGATACAAAAAAATGAATTTTTTATATAGTGGACAAATCACGTAAAGAGAGTTAAAAAACGGTTTAGTAGTCTCTCAGTGATATGTGTCACACACAAAAGTGAACAGTGTGTGAAGTAAGTGAGGTACAAATAAATTAATATTTGAAATCGTGCACAAATCACGTAAAGAGAGCTAAAAAATGGTTTACGAGTCTGTAAGTGTTATGTGTCAGACAACATTGTGTAAAAGTGAACAGAGTGTGAGATACAAAAAAATGATTTTTTGAAATCGTGGACAAATCACGTAAAGAGAGTTAAAAAACGGTATACTAGTCTCTCAGTGATATGTGTCAAACACAATAGTGAACAGAGTGTGAAGTAAGTGAGGTACAAAAAAATTAATATTTGAAATCGTGCACAAATAACGTAAAGAGAGCTAAAAAATGGTTTACGAGTCTGTAAGTGTTATGTGTCAAACAACATTGTATAAAAGTGAACTGAGTGCGAGATACAAAAAAATGAATTTTTTATATAGTGGACAAATCACGTAAAGTGAGTTAAAAAACGGTTTAGTAGTCCTTCAGTGATATGTGTCACACACAAAAGTGAACAGAGGATGAAGTAAGTTAGGTACAAAAAAATTAATATTTGAAATCGTGCACAAATCACGTAAAGAGAGCTAAAAAATGGTTTACGAGTCTGTAAGTGTTATGTGTCAGACAAAATTGTGTTAAAGTGAACAGAGTGTGAGATACAAAAAAATGATTTTTTGAAATCGTGGACATATCACGTAAAGAGAGTCAAAAAATGGTTTAGTAGTATCTCAGTTATATGTGTCACACACAAAAGTGAACAGAGTGTGAAGTAAGTGAGGTACAAAAAAATTAATATTTGAAACCGTGCACAAATCACGTAAAGAGAACTAAAAAATGGTTTACAAGTCTGTAAGTGTTATGTGTCAGACAACATTGTGTAAAAGTGAACAGAGTGTGAGATACAAAAAAATGATTTATTTAGATCGTGGACAAATCACGTAAAGAGAGTTAAAAAATGGTTTAGTAGTATCTCAGTGATTTGTGTCACACACAAAAGTGAACAGAGTGTGAAGTAAGTGAGGTACAAAAAAATTAATATTTGAAATCGAACACAAATCACGTAAAGAGAGCTAAAAAATGGTTTACGAGTCTGTAAGTGTTATGTGTCAGACAACATTGTGTAAAAGTGAATTGAGTGCGATTTACAAAAAAATGAATTTTTTATATAGTGGACAAATCACGTAAAGAGAGTTAAAAAACGGTTTAGTGGTCTCTCAGTGATATGTGTCACACACAAAAGTGAACAGAGTGTGAAGTAAGTGAGGTACAAAAAAATTAATATTTGAAATCGTGCACAAATCACGTAAAGAGAGCTAAAAAATGGTTTACGAGTCTGTAAGTCTTATGTGTCAGACAACATTGTGTAAAAGTGAACTGAGTGCGAGATTCAAAAAATGAATTTTATATAAAGTGGACAAATCACGTAAAGAGAGTTAAAAAACGGTTTAGTAGTCTCTCAGTGATATGTGTCACACACAAAAGTGAACAGTGTGTGAAGTAAATGAGGTACAAAAAAATTATTATTTGAAATCGTGCACAAATCACGTAAAGAGAGCTAAAAAATGGTTTACTAGTCAGTAAGTGTTATGCGTCAGACAACATTGTGTAAAAGTGAAATGAGTGCGAGATACAAAAAAATGAATTTTTTATATAGTGGACAAATCACGTAAAGAGAGTTAAAAAACGGTTTAGTAGTCTCTCAGTGATATGTGTCA
This sequence comes from Philonthus spinipes, assembly GCA_963082785.1. Taxonomy (NCBI): domain Eukaryota; kingdom Metazoa; phylum Arthropoda; class Insecta; order Coleoptera; family Staphylinidae; genus Philonthus; species Philonthus spinipes. The sequence continues at coordinate 444,560 of OY720303.1, forward strand.
GACACAAAAGTGAACAGAGTGTGAAGTAAGTGAGGTACAAAAAAAATTAATATTTGAAATCGTGCACAAATCACGTGAGCTAAAAAATGATTTACGAGTCTGTAAGTGTTATGTTTCAGACAACATTGTGTAAAAGTGAACAGAGTGTGAGATACAAAAAAATGATTTTTTGAAATCGTGGACAAATCACGTAAAGAGAGTTAAAAAACGGTATACTTGTCTCTCAGTGATATGTGTCAAACACAAAAGTGAACAGAGTGTGAAGTAAGTGAGGTACAAAAAAATTAATATTTGAAATCGTGCACAAATCACGTAAAGAGAGCTAAAAAATGGTTTACGAGTATGAAAGTGTTATGTGTCAGACAACATTGTGTAAAAGTGAACAGAGTGTGAGATACAAAAAAATGATTTTTTGAAATCGTGGACAAATCACGTAAAGAGAGTTAAAAAATGGTTTAGTAGTATCTCAGTGAAATGTGTCACACATAAAAGTGAACAGAGTGTGAAGTAAGTGAGGTAAAAAAAAATTAATATTTGAAATCGTGCACAAATCACGTAAAGAGAGCTAAAAAATGGTTTACGAGTCTGTAAGTGTTATGTGACAGACAACATTGTGTAAAAGTGAAATGAGTGCGAGATACTAAAAAATGATTTTTTTATTTAGTGGACAAATCACGTAAAGAGAGTTAAAAAACGGTTTAGTAGTCTCTCAGTGATATGTGTCAGACACAAAAGTGAACAGAGTGTGAAGTAAGTGAGGTACAAAAAAATTAATATTTGAAATCGTGCACAAATCACGTAAAGAGAGCTAAAAAATGGTTTACGAGTCTGTAAGTGTTATGTGTCAGACAACATTGTGTAAAAGTGAACAGAGTGTGAGATACAAAAAATGATTTTTTGAAATCGTGGACATATCACGTAAAGAGAGTTAAAAAATGGTTTAGTAGTAGCTCAGTGAAATGTGTCGCACACAAAAGTGAACAGAGTGTGAAGTAAGTGAGGTACAAAAAAACTAATATTTGAAATCGTGCACAAATCTCGTAAAGAGATCTAAAAAATGGTTTACGAGTCTGTAAGTCTTATGTGTCAGACAACATTGTGTAAAAGTGAACAGAGTGTGTGATACAAAAAAATGATTTTTTGAAATCGTGGACATATCACGTAAAGAGAGTTAATAAATTGTTTAGTAGTATCTCAGTGATATGTGTCACACACAAAAGTGAACAGAGTGTGAAGTAAGTGAGGTACAAAAAAATTAATATTTGAAATCGTGCACAAATCACGTAATGAGAGCTAAAAAATGGTTTACGAGTCTGTAAGTGTTATGTGTCAAACAACATTGTATAAAAGTGAACTGAGTGCGAGATACAAAAAAACGAATTTTTTATATAGTGGACAAATCACGTAAAGTGAGTTAAAAAACGGTTTAGTAGTCTTTCAGTGATATGTGTCACACACAAAAGTGAACAGAGTGTGAAGTAAGTGAGGTACAAAAAAATTAATATTTGAAATCGTGCACAAATCACGTAAAGAGAGCTAAAAAATGGTTTACGAGTCTGTAAGTCTAATGTGTCAGACAACGTTGTGTAAAAATGAACTGAGTGCGAGATACAAAAAAATGAATTTTTTATATAGTGGACAAATCACGTAAAGAGAGTTAAAAAACGGTTTAGTAGTCTCTCAGTGATATGTGTCAGACACAAAAGTGAACAGAGTGTGAAGTAAGTGAGGTACAAAAAAATTAATATTTGAAATCGTGCACAAATCACGTAAAGAGAGCTAAAAAATGATTTACGAGTCTGTAAGTGTTATGTTTCAGACAACATTGTGTAAAAGTGAACAGAGTGTGAGATACAAAAAAATGAGTTATTTAAATCGTGGACAAATCACGTAAAGAGATTTAAAAAATGGTTTAGTAGTATCTCAGTGATATGTGTCACATACAAAAGTGAACAGAGTGTGAAGTAAGTGAGGTACAAAAAAATTAATTTTTGAAATCGTGCACAAATCACGTAAAGAGAGCTAAAAAATGGTTTACGAGTCTGTAAGTGTTATGTGTCAGACAACATTGTGTAAAAGTGAAAAGACTGTGAGATACAAAAAAATGATTTTTTGAAATCGTGGACATATCACGTAAAGAGAGTTAAGAAATTGTTTAGTAGTATCTCAGTGATATGTGTCACACACAAAAGTGAACAGAGTGTGAAGTAAGTGAGGTACAAAAAAATTAATATTTGAAATCGTGCACAAATCACGTAAAGAGAGCTAAAAAATGGTTTACGAGTCTGTAAGTGTTATGTGTCAGACAACATTGTGTAAAAGTGAAATGAGTGCGAGATACAAAAAAATGATTTTTTTATTTAGTGGACAAATCACGTAAAGAGAGTTAAAAAACGGTTTAGTAGTCTCTCAGTGATATGTGTCAGACACAAAAGTGAACAGAGTGTGAAGTAAGTGAGGTACAAAAAAATTAATATTTGAAATCGTGCACAAATCACGTAAAGAGAGCTAAAAAATGATTTAAGAGACTTTAAGTGTTATGTTTCAGACAACATTATGTAAAAGTGAACAGAGAGTGAGATACAAAAAAATGATTTTTTGAAATCGTGGACATTTCACGTAAAGAGAGTTAAAAAATGGTTTAGTAGTATCTCAGAGATATGTGTCGCACACAAAAGTGAACAGAGTGTAAAGTAAGTGAGGTACAAAAAAACTAATATTTGAAATCGTGCACAAATCACGTAAAGAGATCTAAAAAATGGTTTACGAGTCTGTAAGTCTTATGTGTCAGAAAACATTGTGTAAAAGTGAACAGATTGTGAGATACAAAAAAATGATTTATTTAAATCGTGGACAAATCACGTAAAGAGAGTTAAAAAATGGTTTAGTAGTATCTCAGTGATATGTGTCACACACAAAAGTGAACTGAGTGTGAAGTAAGTGAGGTACAACAAAATTAATATTTGAAATCGTGCACAAATCACGTAAAGAGAGCTAAAAAATGGTTTACGAGTCTGTAAGTGTTATGTGTCAGACAACATTGTGTAAAAGTGAAAAGACTGTGAGATACAAAAAATGATTTTTTGAAATCGTGGACATATCACGTAAAGAGAGTTAATAAATTGTTTAGTAGTATCTCAGTGATATGTGTCACACACAAAAGTGAACATAGTGTGAAGTAAGTGAGGTACAAAAAAATTAATATTTGAAATCGTGCACAAATCACGTAAAGAGAGCTAAAAAATGGTTTACGAGTCTGAAAGTCTTATGTGTCAGACAACATTGTGTAAAAGTGAACAGAGTGTGAGATACAAAAAAATTATTTATTTAAATCGTGGACAAATCACGTAAAGAGAGTTAAAAAATGGTTTACGAGTCTGTAAGTGTTATGTGTCAAACAACATTGTATAAAAGTGAACTGAGTGCGAGATACAAAAAAACGATTTTTTTATATAGTGGACAAATCACGGAAAGAGAGTTAAAAAACGGTTTAGTAGTCTCTCAGTGATATGTGTCACACACAAAAGTGAACAGAGTGTAAAGTAAGTGAGGTACAAAAAAATTAATATTTGAAATCGTGCACAAATCACGTAAAGAGAGCTAAAAAATGGTTTACGAGTCTGAAAGTCTTATGTGTCAGACAACATTGTGTAAAAGTGAACAGAGTGTGAGATACAAAAAAATTATTTATTTAAATCGTGGACAAATCACGTAAAGAGAGTTAAAAAATGGTTTACGAGTCTGTAAGTGTTATGTGTCAGACAACATTGTGTAAAAGTGAATTGAGTGCGAGATACAAAAAAATGAATTTTTTATATAGTGGACAAATCACGTAAAGAGAGTTAAAAAACGGTTTAGTAGGCTCTCTGTGATATGTGTCACACACAAAAGTGAACAGTGTGTGAAGTAAGTGAGGTACAAAAAAATTAATATTTGAAATCGTGCACAAATCACGTAAAGAGAGCTAAAAAATGGTTTACGAGTCTGTAAGTGTTATGTGTCAGACAACATTGTGTAAAAGTGAATTGAGTGCGAGATACAAAAAAATGAATTTTTTATATAGTGGACAAATCACGTAAAGAGAGTTAAAAAACGGTTTAGTAGGCTCTCTGTGATATGTGTCACACACAAAAGTGAACACTGTGTGAAGTAAGTGAGGTACAAAAAAATTAATATTTGAAATCGTGCACAAATCACGTAAAGAGAGCTAAAAAATGGTTTACGAGTCTGTAAGTGTTATGTGTCAGACAACATTGTGTAAAAGTGAACAGAGTGTGAGATACAAAAAAATGATTTTTTGAAATCGTGGACAAATCACATAAAGAGAGTTAAAAAACGGTATACTAGTCTCTCAGTAATATGTGTCAAACACAATAGTGAACAGAGTGTGAAGTAAGTGAGGTACAAAAAAATTAATATTTGAAATCGTGCACAAATAACGTAAAGAGAGCTAAAAAATGGTTTACGAGTCTGTAAGTGTTATGTGTCAAACAACATTGTATAAAAGTGAACTGAGTGCGAGATACAAAAAAATGAATTTTTTATATAGTGGACAAATCACGTAAAGTGAGTTAAAAAACGGTTTAGTAGTCTTTCAGTGATATGTGTCAGACACAAAAGTGAACAGAGTGTGAAGAAAGTGAGGTACAAAAAAATTAATATTTGAAATCGTGCACAAATCACGTAAAGAGAGCTAAAAAATGATTTACGAGTCTGTAAGTGTTATGTTTCAGACAACATTGTGTAAAAGTGAACAGAGTGTGAGATCCAAAAAAATGATTTATTTAAATCGTGGACAAATCACGTAAAGAGATTTAAAAAATGGTTTAGTAGTATCTCAGTGATATGTGTCAGACACAAAAGTAAACAGAGTGTGAAGTAAGTGAGGTACAAAAAAATTAATATTTGAAATCGTGCACAAATCACGTAAAGAGAGCTAAAAAATGGTTTACGAGTCTGTAAGTGTTATGTGTCAGACAACATTGTGTAAAAGTGAACTGAGTGCGAGATACAAAAAAATGATTTTTTTATATAGTGGACAAATCACGTAAAGAGAGTTAAAAAACGGTTTAGTGGTCTCTCAGTGATATGTGTCAGACACAAAAGTAAACAGAGTGTGAAGTAAGTGAGGTACAAAAAAATTAATATTTGAAATCGTGCACAAATCACGCAAAGAGAGCTAAAAAATGATTTACGAGTCTGTAAGTGTTATGTTTCAGACAACATTGTGTAAAAGTGAACAGAGTGTGAGATACAAAAAAATGATTTTTTGAAATCGTGGACAAATCACGTAGAGTTAAAAAACGGTTTAGTAGTCTCTCAGTGATTAGTGTCAATCACAAAAGTGAACAGAGTCTATAAGTGTTATGTTTCAGACAACATTGTGTAAAAGTGAACAGAGTGTGAGATACAAAAAAATGATTTTTTGAAATCGTGGTCATATCACGTAAAGAGAGTCAAAAAATGGTTTAGTAGTATCTCAGTTATATGTGTCACACACAAAAGTGAACAGAGTGTGAAGTAAGTGAGGTACAAAAAAATTAATATTTGAAACCGTGCACAAATCACGTAAAGAGAACTAAAAAATGGTTTACAAGTCTGTAAGTGTTATGTGTCAGACAACATTGTGTAAAAGTGAACAGAGTGTGAGATACAAAAAAATGATTTATTTAAATCGTGGACTAATCACGTAAAGAGAGTTAAAAAATGGTTTAGTAGTATCTCAGTGATATGTGTCACACACAAAAGTGAACAGAGTGTGAAGTAAGTGAGGTACAAAAAAAATAATATTTGAAATCGTGCACAAATCACGTAAAGAGAGCTAAAAAATGGTTTACGAGTCTGTAAGTGTTATGTGTCAGACAACATTGTGTAAAAGTGAATTGAGTGCGATTTACAAAAAAATGAATTTTTTATATAGTGGACAAATCACGTAAAGAGAGTTAAAAAACGGTTTAGTAGTCTCTCAGTGATATGTGTCAGACACAAAAGTGAACAGTGTGAAGTAAGTGAGGTACAAAACAATTAATTTTTGAAATCGTGTACAAATCACGTAAAGAGAACTAAAAAATGGTTTACGAGTCTGTAAGTGTTATGTGTCAGAGAACATTGTGTAAAAGTGAATTGAGTGCGAGATACAAAAAAATGAATTTTTTATATAGTGGACAAATCACGTAAAGAGAGTTAAAAAACGGTTTAGTAGGCTCTCTGTGATATGTGTCACACACAAAAGTGAACAGTGTGTGAAGTAAGTGAGGTACAAATAAATTAATATTTGAAATCGTGCACAAATCACGTAAAGAGAGCTAAAAAATGGTTTACGAGTCTGTAAGTGTTATGTGTCAGACAACATTGTGTAAAAGTGAACAGAGTGTGAGATACAAAAAAATGATTTTTTGAAATCGTGGACAAATCACGTAAAGAGAGTTAAAAAACGGTATACTAGTCTCTCAGTGATATGTGTCAAACACAATAGTGAACAGAGTGTGAAGTAAGTGAGGTACAAAAAAATTAATATTTGAAATCGTGCACAAATAACGTAAAGAGAGCTAAAAAATGGTTTACGAGTCTGTAAGTGTTATGTGTCAAACAACATTGTATAAAAGTGAACTGAGTGCGAGATACAAAAAAATGAATTTTTTATATAGTGGACAAATCACGTAAAGTGAGTTAAAAAACGGTTTAGTAGTCTTTCAGTGATATGTGTCACACACAAAAGTGAACAGAGGATGAAGTAAGTTAGGTACAAAAAATTAATATTTGAAATCGTGCACAAATCACGTAAAGAGAGCTAAAAAATGGTTTACGAGTCTGTAAGTCTTATGTGTCAGACAACATTGTGTAAAAATGAACTGAGTGCGAGATACAAAAAAATGATTTTTTTATATAGTGGACAAATCATGTAAAGAGAATTAAAAAACGGTTTAGTAGTCTCTCAGTGATATGTGTCACACACAAAAGTGAACAGAGGATGAAGTAAGTTAGGTACAAAAAAATTAATATTTGAAATCGTGCACAAATCACGTAAAGAGAGCTAAAAAATGGTTTACGAGTCTGTAAGTATTATGTGTCAGACAAAATTGTGTTAAAGTGAACAGAGTGTGAGATACAAAAAAATGATTTTTTGAAATCGTGGACATATCACGTAAAGAGAGTTAAAAAATGGTTTAGTGGTATCTCAGTGATATGTGTCGCACACAAAAGTGAACAGAGTGTGAAGTAAGTGAGGTACAAAAAAACTAATATTTGAAATCGTGCACAAATCACGTAAAGAGAGCTAAAAAATGGTTTACGAGTCTGTAAGTGTTATGTGTCAGACAACATTGTGTAAAAGTGAACAGAGTGTGAGATACAAAAAAATGATTTTTTTAAATCGTGGACAAATCACGGAAAGAGAGTTAAAAAACGGTTTAGTAGTCTCTCAGTGATATGTGTCACACACAAAAGTGAACAGAGTGTGAAGTAAGTGAGGTACAAAAAAATTAATATTTGAAATCGTGCACAAATCACGTAAAGAGAGCTAAAAAATGGTTTACGAGTCTGTAAGTCTTATGTGTCAGACAACATTGTGTAAAAGTGAACAGAGTGTGAGATACAAAAAAATGATTTATTTAAATCGTGGACAAATCACGTAAAGAGAGTTAAAAAACGGTATACTAGTCTCTCAGTAATATGTGTCAAACACAATAGTGAACAGAGTGTGAAGTAAGTGAGGTACAAAAAAATTAATATTTGAAATCGTGCACAAATAACGTAAAGAGAGCTAAAAAATGGTTTACGAGTCTGTAAGTGTTATGTGTCAAACAACATTGTATAAAAGTGAACTGAGTGCGAGATACAAAAAAATGATTTTTTTATATAGTGGACAAATCACGTAAAGTGAGTTAAAAAACGGTTTAGTAGTCTTTCAGTGATATGTGTCACACACAAAAGTGAACAGAGGATGAAGTAAGTTAGGTACAAAAAAATTAATATTTGAAATCGTGCACAAATCACGTAAAGAGAGCTAAGAAATGGTTTACGAGTCTGTAAGTCTTATGTGTCAGACAACATTGTGTAAAAATGAACTGAGTGCGAGATACAAAAAAATGAATTTTTTATATAGTGGACAAATCATGTAAAGAGAGTTAAAAAACGGTTTAGTAGTCTCTCAGTGATATGTGTCAGACACAAAAGTGAACAGAGTGTGAAGAAAGTGAGGTACAAAAAAATTAATATTTGAAATCGTGCACAAATCACGTAAAGAGAGCTAAAAAATGATTTACGAGTCTGTAAGTGTTATGTTTCAGACAACATTGTGTAAAAGTGAACAGAGTGTGAGATACAAAAAAATGATTTATTTAAATCGTAAACAAATCACGTAAAGAGATTTAAAAAATGGTTTAGTAGTATCTCAGTGATATGTGTCAGACACAAAAGTAAACAGAGTGTGAAGTAAGTGAGGTACAAAAAAATTAATATTTGAAACCGTGCACAAATCACGTAAAGAGAGCTAAAAAATGGTTTACGAGTCTGTAAGTGTTATGTGTCAGACAACATTGTGTAAAAGTGAACTGAGTGCGAGATACAAAAAAATGATTTTTTTATATAGTGGACAAATCACGTAAAGAGAGTTAAAAAACGGTTTAGTAGTCTCTCAGTGATATGTGTCAGACACAAAAGTAAACAGAGTGTGAAGTAAGTGAGGTACAAAAAAATTAATATTTGAAATCGTGCACAAATCACGCAAAGAGAGCTAAAAAATGATTTACGAGTCTGTAAGTGTTATGTTTCAGACAACATTGTGTAAAAGTGAACAGAGTGTGAGATACAAAAAAATGATTTTTTGAAATCGTGGACAAATCACGTAGAGTTAAAAAACGGTTTAGTAGTCTCTCAGTGATTAGTGTCAATCACAAAAGTGAACAGAGTCTATAAGTGTTATGTTTCAGACAACATTGTGTAAAAGTGAACAGAGTGTGAGATACAAAAAAAAGATTATTTTAAATCGTGGACAAATCACGTAGAGTTAAAAAATGGTTATTAGTATCTCAGTGATATGTGTCAGACACAAAAGTGAACAGAGTGTGAAGTAAGTGAGGTACAAAAAAATTAATATTTGAAATCATGCACATATCACGTAAAGAGAGCTAAAAAATGGTTTACAATTCTGTAAGTGTTATGTGTCAGACAACATTGTGTAAAAGTGAACAGAGTGTGAGATACAAAAAAATATTTTTTTGAAATCGTGGACAAATCACGTAAAGAGAGTTAAAAAACGGTTTAGTAGTCTCTCAGTGATATGTGACAGACACAAAAGTAAACAGAGTGTGAAGTAAGTGAGGTACAAAAGAATTAATATTTGAAATCGTGCACAAATCACTTAAAGAGAGCTAAAAAATGGTTTACGTGTCTGTAAGTGTTATGTGTCAGACAACATTGTGTAAAAGTGAACAGAGTGTGAGATACAAAAAAATGATTTTTTGAAATCGTGGACAAATCACGTAAAGAGAATTAAAAAATGGTTTAGTAGTATCTCAGTGATATGTGTCACACTCAAAAGTGAACAGAGTGTGAAGTAAGTGAGGTACAAAAAAATTAATATTTGAAATCGTGCACAAATCACGTAAAGAGAGCTAAAAAATGGTTTACGAGTCTGTAAGTGTTATGTGTCAAACAACATTGTATAAAAGTGAACTGAGTGCGAGATACAAAAAAACGATTTTTTTATATAGTGGACAAATCACGGAAAGAGAGTTAAAAAACGGTTTAGTAGTCTCTCAGTGATATGTGTCACACACAAAAGTGAACAGAGTGTAAAGTAAGTGAGGTACAAAAAAATTAATATTTGAAATCGTGCACAAATCACGTAAAGAGAGCTAAAAAATGGTTTACGAGTCTGTAAGTGTTATGTGTCAGACAACATTGTGTAAAAGTGAACAGAGTGTGAGATACAAAAAAATGATTTTTTGAAATCGTGGACAAATCACATAAAGAGAGTTAAAAAACGGTATACTAGTCTCTCAGTAATATGTGTCAAACACAATAGTGAACAGAGTGTGAAGTAAGTGAGGTACAAAAAAATTAATATTTGAAATCGTGCACAAATAACGTAAAGAGAGCTAAAAAATGGTTTACGAGTCTGTAAGTGTTATGTGTCAAACAACATTGTATAAAAGTGAACTGAGTGCGAGATACAAAAAAATGAATTTTTTATATAGTGGACAAATCACGTAAAGTGAGTTAAAAAACGGTTTAGTAGTCTTTCAGTGATATGTGTCAGACACAAAAGTGAACAGAGTGTGAAGAAAGTGAGGTACAAAAAAATTAATATTTGAAATCGTGCACAAATCACGTAAAGAGAGCTAAAAAATGATTTACGAGTCTGTAAGTGTTATGTTTCAGACAACATTGTGTAAAAGTGAACAGAGTGTGAGATCCAAAAAAATGATTTATTTAAATCGTGGACAAATCACGTAAAGAGATTTAAAAAATGGTTTAGTAGTATCTCAGTGATATGTGTCAGACACAAAAGTAAACAGAGTGTGAAGTAAGTGAGGTACAAAAAAATTAATATTTGAAATCGTGCACAAATCACGTAAAGAGAGCTAAAAAATGGTTTACGAGTCTGTAAGTGTTATGTGTCAGACAACATTGTGTAAAAGTGAACTGAGTGCGAGATACAAAAAAATGATTTTTTTATATAGTGGACAAATCACGTAAAGAGAGTTAAAAAACGGTTTAGTGGTCTCTCAGTGATATGTGTCAGACACAAAAGTAAACAGAGTGTGAAGTAAGTGAGGTACAAAAAAATTAATATTTGAAATCGTGCACAAATCACGCAAAGAGAGCTAAAAAATGATTTACGAGTCTGTAAGTGTTATGTTTCAGACAACATTGTGTAAAAGTGAACAGAGTGTGAGATACAAAAAAATGATTTTTTGAAATCGTGGACAAATCACGTAGAGTTAAAAAACGGTTTAGTAGTCTCTCAGTGATTAGTGTCAATCACAAAAGTGAACAGAGTCTATAAGTGTTATGTTTCAGACAACATTGTGTAAAAGTGAACAGAGTGTGAGATACAAAAAAAAGATTATTTTAAATCGTGGACAAATCACGTAGAGTTAAAAAATGGTTATTAGTATCTCAGTGATATGTGTCAGACACAAAAGTGAACAGAGTGTGAAGTAAGTGAGGTACAAAAAAATTAATATTTGAAATCATGCACATATCACGTAAAGAGAGCTAAAAAATGGTTTACAATTCTGTAAGTGTTATGTGTCAGACAACATTGTGTAAAAGTGAACAGAGTGTGAGATACAAAAAAATATTTTTTTGAAATCGTGGACAAATCACGTAAAGAGAGTTAAAAAACGGTTTAGTAGTCTCTCAGTGATATGTGACAGACACAAAAGTAAACAGAGTGTGAAGTAAGTGAGGTACAAAAGAATTAATATTTGAAATCGTGCACAAATCACTTAAAGAGAGCTAAAAAATGGTTTACGTGTCTGTAAGTGTTATGTGTCAGACAACATTGTGTAAAAGTGAACAGAGTGTGAGATACAAAAAAATGATTTTTTGAAATCGTGGACAAATCACGTAAAGAGAATTAAAAAATGGTTTAGTAGTATCTCAGTGATATGTGTCACACTCAAAAGTGAACAGAGTGTGAAGTAAGTGAGGTACAAAAAAATTAATATTTGAAATCGTGCACAAATCACGTAAAGAGAGCTAAAAAATGGTTTACGAGTCTGTAAGTGTTATGTGTCAAACAACATTGTATAAAAGTGAACTGAGTGCGAGATACAAAAAAACGATTTTTTTATATAGTGGACAAATCACGGAAAGAGAGTTAAAAAACGGTTTAGTAGTCTCTCAGTGATATGTGTCACACACAAAAGTGAACAGAGTGTAAAGTAAGTGAGGTACAAAAAAATTAATATTTGAAATCGTGCACAAATCACGTAAAGAGAGCTAAAAAATGGTTTACGAGTCTGTAAGTGTTATGTGTCAGACAACATTGTGTAAAAGTGAACAGAGTGTGAGATACAAAAAAATGATTTTTTGAAATCGTGGACAAATCACATAAAGAGAGTTAAAAAACGGTATACTAGTCTCTCAGTAATATGTGTCAAACACAATAGTGAACAGAGTGTGAAGTAAGTGAGGTACAAAAAAATTAATATTTGAAATCGTGCACAAATAACGTAAAGAGAGCTAAAAAATGGTTTACGAGTCTGTAAGTGTTATGTGTCAAACAACATTGTATAAAAGTGAACTGAGTGCGAGATACAAAAAAATGAATTTTTTATATAGTGGACAAATCACGTAAAGTGAGTTAAAAAACGGTTTAGTAGTCTTTCAGTGATATGTGTCAGACACAAAAGTGAACAGAGTGTGAAGAAAGTGAGGTACAAAAAAATTAATATTTGAAATCGTGCACAAATCACGTAAAGAGAGCTAAAAAATGATTTACGAGTCTGTAAGTGTTATGTTTCAGACAACATTGTGTAAAAGTGAACAGAGTGTGAGATCCAAAAAAATGATTTATTTAAATCGTGGACAAATCACGTAAAGAGATTTAAAAAATGGTTTAGTAGTATCTCAGTGATATGTGTCAGACACAAAAGTAAACAGAGTGTGAAGTAAGTGAGGTACAAAAAAATTAATATTTGAAATCGTGCACAAATCACGTAAAGAGAGCTAAAAAATGGTTTACGAGTCAGTAAGTGTTATGTGTCAGACAACATTGTGTAAAAGTGAAATGAGTGCGAGATACAAAAAAATGATTTTTTTATATAGTGGACAAATCACGTAAAGAGAGTTAAAAAACGGTTTAGTGGTCTCTCAGTGATATGTGTCAGACACAAAAGTAAACAGAGTGTGAAGTAAGTGAGGTACAAAAAAATTAATATTTGAAATCGTGCACAAATCACGCAAAGAGAGCTAAAAAATGATTTACGAGTCTGTAAGTGTTATGTTTCAGACAACATTGTGTAAAAGTGAACAGAGTGTGAGATACAAAAAAATGATTTTTTGAAATTGTGGACAAATCACGTAGAGTTAAAAAACGGTTTAGTAGTCTCTCAGTGATTAGTGTCAATCACAAAAGTGAACAGAGTCTATAAGTGTTATGTTTCAGACAACATTGTGTAAAAGTGAACAGAGTGTGAGATACAAAAAAATGATTTTTTGAAATCGTGGTCATATCACGTAAAGAGAGTCAAAAAATGGTTTAGTAGTATCTCAGTTATATGTGTCACACACAAAAGTGAACAGAGTGTGAAGTAAGTGAGGTACAAAAAAATTAATATTTGAAACCGTGCACAAATCACGTAAAGAGAACTAAAAAATGGTTCACAAGTCTGTAAGTGTTATGTGTCAGACAACATTGTGTAAAAGTGAACAGAGTGTGAGATACAAAAAAATGATTTATTTAAATCGTGGACTAATCACGTAAAGAGAGTTAAAAAATGGTTTAGTAGTATCTCAGTGATATGTGTCACACACAAAAGTGAACAGAGTGTGAAGTAAGTGAGGTACAAAAAAATTAATATTTGAAATCGTGCACAAATCACGTAAAGAGAGCTAAAAAATGGTTTACGAGTCTGTAAGTGTTATGTGTCAGACAACATTGTGTAAAAGTGAATTGAGTGCGATTTACAAAAAAATGAATTTTTTATATAGTGGACAAATCACGTAAAGAGAGTTAAAAAACGGTTTAGTAGTCTCTCAGTGATATGTGTCAGACACAAAAGTGAACAGTGTGAAGTAAGTGAGGTACAAAACAATTAATTTTTGAAATCGTGTACAAATCACGTAAAGAGAACTAAAAAATGGTTTACGAGTCTGTAAGTGTTATGTGTCAGAGAACATTGTGTAAAAGTGAATTGAGTGCGAGATACAAAACAATTAATTTTTTATATAGTGGACAAATCACGTAAAGAGAGTTAAAAAACGGTTTAGTAGGCTCTCTGTGATATGTGTCACACACAAAAGTGAACAGTGTGTGAAGTAAGTGAGGTACAAATAAATTAATATTTGAAATCGTGCACAAATCACGTAAAGAGAGCTAAAAAATGGTTTACGAGTCTGTAAGTGTTATGTGTCAGACAACATTGTGTAAAAGTGAACAGAGTGTGAGATACAAAAAAATGATTTTTTGAAATCGTGGACAAATCACGTAAAGAGAGTTAAAAAACGGTATACTAGTCTCTCAGTGATATGTGTCAAACACAATAGTGAACAGAGTGTGAAGTAAGTGAGGTACAAAAAAATTAATATTTGAAATCGTGCACAAATAACGTAAAGAGAGCTAAAAAATGGTTTACGAGTCTGTAAGTGTTATGTGTCAAACAACATTGTATAAAAGTGAACTGAGTGCGAGATACAAAAAAATGAATTTTTTATATAGTGGACAAATCACGTAAAGTGAGTTAAAAAACGGTTTAGTAGTCTTTCAGTGATATGTGTCACACACAAAAGTGAACAGAGGATGAAGTAAGTTAGGTACAAAAAAATTAATATTTGAAATCGTGCACAAATCACGTAAAGAGAGCTAAAAAATGGTTTACGAGTCTGTAAGTCTTATGTGTCAGACAACATTGTGTAAAAATGAACTGAGTGCGAGATACAAAAAAATGATTTTTTTATATAGTGGACAAATCATGTAAAGAGAGTTAAAAAACGGTTTAGTAGTCTCTCAGTGATATGTGTCACACACAAAAGTGAACAGAGTGTAAAGTAAGTGAGGTACAAAAAAATTAATATTTGAAATCGTGCACAAATCACGTAAAGAGAGCTAAAAAATGGTTTACGAGTCTGTAAGTGTTATGTGTCAGACAACATTGTGTAAAAGTGAACAGAGTGTGAGATACAAAAAAATGATTTTTTGAAATCGTGGACAAATCACATAAAGAGAGTTAAAAAACGGTATACTAGTCTCTCAGTAATATGTGTCAAACACAATAGTGAACAGAGTGTGAAGTAAGTGAGGTACAAAAAAATTAATATTTGAAATCGTGCACAAATAACGTAAAGAGAGCTAAAAAATGGTTTACGAGTCTGTAAGTGTTATGTGTCAAACAACATTGTATAAAAGTGAACTGAGTGCGAGATACAAAAAAATGAATTTTTTATATAGTGGACAAATCACGTAAAGTGAGTTAAAAAACGGTTTAGTAGTCTTTCAGTGATATGTGTCAGACACAAAAGTGAACAGAGTGTGAAGAAAGTGAGGTACAAAAAAATTAATATTTGAAATCGTGCACAAATCACGTAAAGAGAGCTAAAAAATGATTTACGAGTCTGTAAGTGTTATGTTTCAGACAACATTGTGTAAAAGTGAACAGAGTGTGAGATCCAAAAAAATGATTTATTTAAATCGTGGACAAATCACGTAAAGAGATTTAAAAAATGGTTTAGTAGTATCTCAGTGATATGTGTCAGACACAAAAGTAAACAGAGTGTGAAGTAAGTGAGGTACAAAAAAATTAATATTTGAAATCGTGCACAAATCACGTAAAGAGAGCTAAAAAATGGTTTACGAGTCTGTAAGTGTTATGTGTCAGACAACATTGTGTAAAAGTGAACTGAGTGCGAGATACAAAAAAATGATTTTTTTATATAGTGGACAAATCACGTAAAGAGAGTTAAAAAACGGTTTAGTGGTCTCTCAGTGATATGTGTCAGACACAAAAGTAAACAGAGTGTGAAGTAAGTGAGGTACAAAAAAATTAATATTTGAAATCGTGCACAAATCACGCAAAGAGAGCTAAAAAATGATTTACGAGTCTGTAAGTGTTATGTTTCAGACAACATTGTGTAAAAGTGAACAGAGTGTGAGATACAAAAAAATGATTTTTTGAAATCGTGGACAAATCACGTAGAGTTAAAAAACGGTTTAGTAGTCTCTCAGTGATTAGTGTCAATCACAAAAGTGAACAGAGTCTATAAGTGTTATGTTTCAGACAACATTGTGTAAAAGTGAACAGAGTGTGAGATACAAAAAAAAGATTATTTTAAATCGTGGACAAATCACGTAGAGTTAAAAAATGGTTATTAGTATCTCAGTGATATGTGTCAGACACAAAAGTGAACAGAGTGTGAAGTAAGTGAGGTACAAAAAAATTAATATTTGAAATCATGCACATATCACGTAAAGAGAGCTAAAAAATGGTTTACAATTCTGTAAGTGTTATGTGTCAGACAACATTGTGTAAAAGTGAACAGAGTGTGAGATACAAAAAAATATTTTTTTGAAATCGTGGACAAATCACGTAAAGAGAGTTAAAAAACGGTTTAGTAGTCTCTCAGTGATATGTGACAGACACAAAAGTAAACAGAGTGTGAAGTAAGTGAGGTACAAAAGAATTAATATTTGAAATCGTGCACAAATCACTTAAAGAGAGCTAAAAAATGGTTTACGTGTCTGTAAGTGTTATGTGTCAGACAACATTGTGTAAAAGTGAACGGAGTGTGAGATACAAAAAAATGATTTTTTGAAATCGTGGACAAATCACGTAAAGAGAATTAAAAAATGGTTTAGTAGTATCTCAGTGATATGTGTCACACTCAAAAGTGAACAGAGTGTGAAGTAAGTGAGGTACAAAAAAATTAATATTTGAAATCGTGCACAAATCACGTAAAGAGAGCTAAAAAATGGTTTACGAGTCTGTAAGTGTTATGTGTCAAACAACATTGTATAAAAGTGAACTGAGTGCGAGATACAAAAAAACGATTTTTTTATATAGTGGACAAATCACGGAAAGAGAGTTAAAAAACGGTTTAGTAGTCTCTCAGTGATATGTGTCACACACAAAAGTGAACAGAGTGTAAAGTAAGTGAGGTACAAAAAAATTAATATTTGAAATCGTGCACAAATCACGTAAAGAGAGCTAAAAAATGGTTTACGAGTCTGTAAGTGTTATGTGTCAGACAACATTGTGTAAAAGTGAACAGAGTGTGAGATACAAAAAAATGATTTTTTGAAATCGTGGACAAATCACATAAAGAGAGTTAAAAAACGGTATACTAGTCTCTCAGTAATATGTGTCAAACACAATAGTGAACAGAGTGTGAAGTAAGTGAGGTACAAAAAAATTAATATTTGAAATCGTGCACAAATAACGTAAAGAGAGCTAAAAAATGGTTTACGAGTCTGTAAGTGTTATGTGTCAAACAACATTGTATAAAAGTGAACTGAGTGCGAGATACAAAAAAATGAATTTTTTATATAGTGGACAAATCACGTAAAGTGAGTTAAAAAACGGTTTAGTAGTCTTTCAGTGATATGTGTCAGACACAAAAGTGAACAGAGTGTGAAGAAAGTGAGGTACAAAAAAATTAATATTTGAAATCGTGCACAAATCACGTAAAGAGAGCTAAAAAATGATTTACGAGTCTGTAAGTGTTATGTTTCAGACAACATTGTGTAAAAGTGAACAGAGTGTGAGATCCAAAAAAATGATTTATTTAAATCGTGGACAAATCACGTAAAGAGATTTAAAAAATGGTTTAGTAGTATCTCAGTGATATGTGTCAGACACAAAAGTAAACAGAGTGTGAAGTAAGTGAGGTACAAAAAAATTAATATTTGAAATCGTGCACAAATCACGTAAAGAGAGCTAAAAAATGGTTTACGAGTCTGTAAGTGTTATGTGTCAGACAACATTGTGTAAAAGTGAACTGAGTGCGAGATACAAAAAAATGATTTTTTTATATAGTGGACAAATCACGTAAAGAGAGTTAAAAAACGGTTTAGTGGTCTCTCAGTGATATGTGTCAGACACAAAAGTAAACAGAGTGTGAAGTAAGTGAGGTACAAAAAAATTAATATTTGAAATCGTGCACAAATCACGCAAAGAGAGCTAAAAAATGATTTACGAGTCTGTAAGTGTTATGTTTCAGACAACATTGTGTAAAAGTGAACAGAGTGTGAGATACAAAAAAATGATTTTTTGAAATTGTGGACAAATCACGTAGAGTTAAAAAACGGTTTAGTAGTCTCTCAGTGATTAGTGTCAATCACAAAAGTGAACAGAGTCTATAAGTGTTATGTTTCAGACAACATTGTGTAAAAGTGAACAGAGTGTGAGATACAAAAAAATGATTTTTTGAAATCGTGGTCATATCACGTAAAGAGAGTCAAAAAATGGTTTAGTAGTATCTCAGTTATATGTGTCACACACAAAAGTGAACAGAGTGTGAAGTAAGTGAGGTACAAAAAAATTAATATTTGAAACCGTGCACAAATCACGTAAAGAGAACTAAAAAATGGTTCACAAGTCTGTAAGTGTTATGTGTCAGACAACATTGTGTAAAAGTGAACAGAGTGTGAGATACAAAAAAATGATTTATTTAAATCGTGGACTAATCACGTAAAGAGAGTTAAAAAATGGTTTAGTAGTATCTCAGTGATATGTGTCACACACAAAAGTGAACAGAGTGTGAAGTAAGTGAGGTACAAAAAAATTAATATTTGAAATCGTGCACAAATCACGTAAAGAGAGCTAAAAAATGGTTTACGAGTCTGTAAGTGTTATGTGTCAGACAACATTGTGTAAAAGTGAATTGAGTGCGATTTACAAAAAAATGAATTTTTTATATAGTGGACAAATCACGTAAAGAGAGTTAAAAAACGGTTTAGTAGTCTCTCAGTGATATGTGTCAGACACAAAAGTGAACAGTGTGAAGTAAGTGAGGTACAAAACAATTAATTTTTGAAATCGTGTACAAATCACGTAAAGAGAACTAAAAAATGGTTTACGAGTCTGTAAGTGTTATGTGTCAGAGAACATTGTGTAAAAGTGAATTGAGTGCGAGATACAAAACAATTAATTTTTTATATAGTGGACAAATCACGTAAAGAGAGTTAAAAAACGGTTTAGTAGGCTCTCTGTGATATGTGTCACACACAAAAGTGAACAGTGTGTGAAGTAAGTGAGGTACAAATAAATTAATATTTGAAATCGTGCACAAATCACGTAAAGAGAGCTAAAAAATGGTTTACGAGTCTGTAAGTGTTATGTGTCAGACAACATTGTGTAAAAGTGAACAGAGTGTGAGATACAAAAAAATGATTTTTTGAAATCGTGGACAAATCACGTAAAGAGAGTTAAAAAACGGTATACTAGTCTCTCAGTGATATGTGTCAAACACAATAGTGAACAGAGTGTGAAGTAAGTGAGGTACAAAAAAATTAATATTTGAAATCGTGCACAAATAACGTAAAGAGAGCTAAAAAATGGTTTACGAGTCTGTAAGTGTTATGTGTCAAACAACATTGTATAAAAGTGAACTGAGTGCGAGATACAAAAAAATGAATTTTTTATATAGTGGACAAATCACGTAAAGTGAGTTAAAAAACGGTTTAGTAGTCTTTCAGTGATATGTGTCACACACAAAAGTGAACAGAGGATGAAGTAAGTTAGGTACAAAAAAATTAATATTTGAAATCGTGCACAAATCACGTAAAGAGAGCTAAAAAATGGTTTACGAGTCTGTAAGTCTTATGTGTCAGACAACATTGTGTAAAAATGAACTGAGTGCGAGATACAAAAAAATGATTTTTTTATATAGTGGACAAATCATGTAAAGAGAGTTAAAAAACGGTTTAGTAGTCTCTCAGTGATATGTGTCACACACAAAAGTGAACAGAGGATGAAGTAAGTTAGGTACAAAAAAATTAATATTTGAAATCGTGCACAAATCACGTAAAGAGAGCTAAAAAATGGTTTACGAGTCTGTAAGTGTTATGTGTCAGACAAAATTGTGTTAAAGTGAACAGAGTGTGAGATACAAAAAAATGATTTTTTGAAATCGTGGACATATCACGTAAAGAGAGTTAAAAAACGGTTTAGTAGTCTCTCAGTGATATGTGTCACACACAAAAGTGAACAGAGTGTGAAGTAAGTGAGGTACAAAATAATTAATATTTGAAATCGTGCACAAATCACGTAAAGAGAGCTAAAAAATGGTTTACGAGTCTGTAAGTCTTATGTGTCAGACAACATTGTGTAAAAGTGAACAGAGTGTGAGATACAAAAAAATGATTTATTTAAATCGTGGACAAATCACGTAAAGAGAGTTAAAAAATGGTTTAGTAGTATCTCAGTGATATGTGTCACACACAAAAGTGAACAGAGTGTGAAGTAAGTGAGGTACAAAAAAATTAATATTTGAAATCGTGCACAAATCACGTAAAGAGAGCTAAAAAATGGTTTACGAGTCTGTAAGTGTTATGTGTCAGACAACATTGTGTAAAAGTGAATTGAGTGCGATTTACAAAAAAATGAATTTTTTATATAGTGGACAAATCACGTAAAGAGAGTTAAAAAACCGTTTAGTAGTCTCTCAGTGATATGTGTCAGACACAAAAGTGAACAGTGTGAAGTAAGTAAGGTACAAAAAAATTAATTTTTGAAATCGTGTACAAATCACGTAAAGAGACCTAAAAAATGGTTTACGAGTCTGTAAGTGTTATGTGTCAGACAACATTGTGTAAAAGTGAATTGAGTGCGAGATACAAAAAAATGAATTTTTTATATAGTGGACAAATCACGTAAAGAGAGTTAAAAACGGTTTAGTAGGCTCTCTGTGATATGTGTCACACACAAAAGTGAACAGTGTGTGAAGTAAGTGAGGTACAAAAAAATTAATATTTGAAATCGTGCACAAATCACGTAAAGAGAGCTAAAAAATGGTTTACGAGTCTGTAAGTGTTATGTGTCAGACAACATTGTGTAAAAGTGAACAGAGTGTGAGATACAAAAAAATGATTTTTTGAAATCGTGGACAAATCACATAAAGAGAGTTAAAAAACGGTATACTAGTCTCTCAGTAATATGTGTCAAACACAATAGTGAACAGAGTGTGAAGTAAGTGAGGTACAAAAAAATTAATTTTTGAAATCGTGTACAAATCACGTAAAGAGACCTAAAAAATGGTTTACGAGTCTGTAAGTGTTATGTGTCAGACAACATTGTGTAAAAGTGAATTGAGTGCGAGATACAAAAAAATGAATTTTTTAAATAGTGGACAAATCACGTAAAGAGAGTTAAAAAACGGTTTAGTAGGCTCTCTGTGATATGTGTCACACACAAAAGTGAATAGTGTGTGAAGTAAGTGAGGTACAAAAAAATTAATATTTGAAATCGTGCACAAATCACGTAAAGAGAGCTAAAAAATGGTTTACGAGTCTGTAAGTCTTATGTGTCAGACAACATTGTGTAAAAAATGAACTGAGTGCGAGATACAAAAAAATGAATTTTTTATATAGTGGACAAATCATGTAAAGAGAGTTAAAAAACGGTTTAGTAGTCTCTCAGTGATATGTGTCAGACACAAAAGTGAACAGAGTGTGAAGAAAGTGAGGTACAAAAAAATTAATATTTGAAATCGTGCACAAATCACGTAAAGAGAGCTAAAAAATGATTTACGAGTCTGTAAGTGTTATGTTTCAGACAACATTGTGTAAAAGTGAACAGAGTGTGAGATACAAAAAAATGATTTATTTAAATCGTGGACAAATCACGTAAAGAGATTTAAAAAATGGTTTAGTAGTATCTCAGTGATATGTGTCAGACACAAAAGTAAACAGAGTGTGAAGTAAGTGAGGTACAAAAAAATTAATATTTGAAATCGTGCACAAATCACGTAAAGAGAGCTAAAAAATGGTTTACGAGTCTGTAAGTGTTATGTGTCAGACAACATTGTGTAAAAGTGAACTGAGTGCGAGATACAAAAAAATGATTTTTTTATATAGTGGACAAATCACGTAAAGAGAGTTAAAAAACGGTTTAGTAGTCTCTCAGTGATATGTGTCAGACACAAAAGTAAACAGAGAGTGAAGTAAGTGAGGTACAAAAAAATTAATATTTGAAATCGTGCACAAATCACGCAAAGAGAGCTAAAAAATGATTTACGAGTCTGTAAGTGTTATGTTTCAGACAACATTGTGTAAAAGTGAACAGAGTGTGAGATACAAAAAAATGATTTTTTGAAATCGTGGACAAATCACGTAGAGTTAAAAAACGGTTTAGTAGTCTCTCAGTGATTAGTGTCAATCACAAAAGTGAACAGAGTCTATAAGTGTTATGTTTCAGACAACATTGTGTAAAAGTGAACAGAGTGTGAGATACAAAAAAAAGATTATTTTAAATCGTGGACAAATCACGTAGAGTTAAAAAATGGTTATTAGTATCTCAGTGATATGTGTCAGACACAAAAGTGAACAGAGTGTGAAGTAAGTGAGGTACAAAAAAATTAATATTTGAAATCATGCACATATCACGTAAAGAGAGCTAAAAAATGGTTTACAATTCTGTAAGTGTTATGTGTCAGACAACATTGTGTAAAAGTGAACAGAGTGTGAGATACAAAAAAATATTTTTTTGAAATCGTGGACAAATCACGTAAAGAGAGTTAAAAAACGGTTTAGTAGTCTCTCAGTGATATGTGACAGACACAAAAGTAAACAGAGTGTGAAGTAAGTGAGGTACAAAAGAATTAATATTTGAAATCGTGCACAAATCACTTAAAGAGAGCTAAAAAATGGTTTACGTGTCTGTAAGTGTTATGTGTCAGACAACATTGTGTAAAAGTGAACAGAGTGTGAGATACAAAAAAATGATTTTTTGAAATCGTGGACAAATCACGTAAAGAGAATTAAAAAATGGTTTAGTAGTATCTCAGTGATATGTGTCACACTCAAAAGTGAACAGAGTGTGAAGTAAGTGAGGTACAAAAAAATTAATATTTGAAATCGTGCACAAATCACGTAAAGAGAGCTAAAAAATTGTTTACGAGTCTGTAAGTCTTATGTGTCAGACAACATTGTGTAAAAGTGAACTGAGTGCGAGATACAAAAAATGAATTTTATATAAAGTGGACAAATCACGTAAAAAGAGTTAAAAAACGGTTTAGTAGTCTCTCAGTGATATGTGTCACACACAAAAGTGAACAGAGTGTGAAGTAAGTGAGGTACAACAAAATTAATATTTGAAATCGTGCACAAATCACGTAAAGAGAGCTAAAAAATGGTTTACGAGTCTGTAAGTGTTATGTGTCAGACAACATTGTGTAAAAGTGAAAAGACTGTGAGATACAAAAAATGATTTTTTGAAATCGTGGACATATCACGTAAAGAGAGTTAATAAATTGTTTAGTAGTATCTCAGTGATATGTGTCACACACAAAAGTGAACAGAGTGTGAAGTAAGTGAGGTACAAAAAAATTAATATTTGAAATCGTGCACAAATCACGTAAAGAGAGCTAAAAAATGGTTTACGAGTCTGTAAGTGTTATGTGTCAAACAACATTGTATAAAAGTGAACTGAGTGCGAGATACAAAAAAACGATTTTTTTATATAGTGGACAAATCACGTAAAGTGAGTTAAAAAACGGTTTAGTAGTCTTTCAGTGATATGTGTCACACACAAAAGTGAACAGTGTGTGAAGTAAGTGAGGTACAAAAAATTATTATTTGAAATCGTGCACAAATCACGTAAAGAGAGCTAAAAAATGGTTTACGAGTCTGTAAGTCTTATGTGTCAGACAACGTTGTGTAAAAATGAACTGAGTTCGAGATACAAAAAAATGAATTTTTTATATAGTGGACAAATCACGTAAAAAGAGTTAAAAATCGGTTTAGTAGTCTCTCAGTGATATGTGTCAGACACAAAAGTGAACAGAGTGTGAAGTAAGTGAGGTACAAAAAAATTAATATTTGAAATCGTGCACTAATCACGTAAAGAGAGCTAAAAAATGGTTTACGAGTCTGTAAGTCTTATGTGTCAGACAACATTGTGTAAAAGTGAACTGAGTGCGAGATACAAAAAAATGAATTTTTTATAAAGTGGACAAATCACGTAAAGAGAGTTAAAAAACGGTTTAGTAGTCTCTCAGTGATATGTGTCACACACAAAAGTGAACAGTGTGTGAAGTAAGTGAGGTACAAAAAATTAATATTTGAAATCGTGCACAAATCACGTAAAGAGAGCTAAAAAATGGTTTACGAGTCTGTAAGTGTTATGTGTCAGACAACATTGTGTAAAAGTGAAAAGAGTGTGAGATACAAAAAAATGATTTTTTGAAATCGTGGATATATCACGTAAAGAGAGTTAAAAAATGGTTTAGTAGTATCTCAGTGATATGTGTCACACACAAAAGTGAACAGTTTGTGAAGTAAGTGAGGTACAAAAAAATTAATATTTGAAATCGTGCACAAATCACGTAAAGAGAGCTAAAAAATGGTTTACGAGTCTGTAAGTGTTATGTGTCAGACAACATTGTGTAAATGTGAAATGAGTGCGAGATACAAAAAAATGATTTTTTTATTTAGTGGACAAATCAAGGAAAGAGAGTTAAAAAACGGTTTAGTAGTCTCTCAGTGATATGTGTCACACACAAAAGTGAACAGTGTGTGAAGTAAGTGAGGTACAAAAAATTAATATTTGAAATCGTGCACAAATCACGTAAAGAGAGCTAAAAAATGGTTTACGAGTCTGTAAGTGTTATGTGTCAGACAACATTGTGTAAAAGTGAAAAGAGTGTGAGATACAAAAAAATGATTTTTTGAAATCGTGGATATATCACGTAAAGAGAGTTAAAAAATGGTTTAGTAGTATCTCAGTGATATGTGTCACACACAAAAGTGAACAGTTTGTGAAGTAAGTGAGGTACAAAAAAATTAATATTTGAAATCGTGCACAAATCACGTAAAGAGAGCTAAAAAATGGTTTACGAGTCTGTAAGTGTTATGTGTCAGACAACATTGTGTAAAAGTGAAAAGAGTGTGAGATACAAAAAAATGATTTTTTGAAATCGTGGATATATCACGTAAAGAGAGTTAAAAAATGGTTTAGTAGTATCTCAGTGATATGTGTCACACACAAAAGTGAACAGTGTGTGAAGTAAGTGAGGTACAAAAAAATTAATATTTGAAATCGTGCACAAATCACGTAAAGAGAGCTAAAAAATGGTTTACGAGTCTGTAAGTGTTATGTGTCAGACAACATTGTGTAAAAGTGAATTGAGTGCGATATACAAAAAAATGAATTTTTTATATTGTGGACAAATCACGTAAAGAGAGTTAAAAAACGGTTTAGTAGTCTCTCAGTGATATGTGTCAGACACATAAGTGAACAGTGTGAAGTAAGTGAGGTACAAAAAAATTAATATTTGAAATCGTGCACAAATCACGTAAAGAGAGCTAAAAAATGGTTTACGAGTCTGTAAGTGTTATGTGTCAGACAACATTGTGTAAAAGTGAATTGAGTGCGAGATACAAAAAAATGAATTTTTTATATAGTGGACAAATCACGTAAAGAGAGTTAAAAAACGGTTTAGTAGTCTCTCAGTGATATGTGTCAGACACAAAAGTGAACAGTGTGAAGTAAGTGAGGTACAAAAAAATTAATATTTGAAATCATGCACATATCACGTAAAGAGAGCTAAAAAATGGTTTACAATTCTGTAAGTGTTATGTGTCAGACAACATTGTATAAAAGTGAACTGAGTGCGAGATACAAAAAAATGAAATTTTTATATAGTGGACAAATCACGTAAAGAGAGTTAAAAAACGGTTTAGTAGTCTCTCAGTGATATGTGTCACACACAAAAGTGAACAGAGTGTGAAGTAAGTGAGGTACAAAAAAATTAATATTTGAAATCGTGCACAAATCACGTAAAGAGAGCTAAAAAATGGTTTACGAGTCTGTAAGAGTCATGTGTCAGACAACATTGTGTAAAAGTGAAATGAGTGCGAGATACAAAAAAATAATTTTTTTATTTAGTGGACAAATCAAGGAAAGAGAGTTAAAAAACGGTTTAGTAGTCTCTCAGTGATATGTGTCAGACACAAAAGTGAACAGAGTGTGAAGTAAGTGAGGTACAAAAAAATTAATATTTGAAATCGTGCACAAATCACGTAAAGAGAGCTAAAAAATGGTTTACGAGTCTGTAAGTGTTATGTGTCAGACAACATTGTGTAAAAGTGAAAAGAGTGTGAGATACAAAAAAATGATTTTTTGAAATCGTGGATATATCACGTAAAGAGAGTTAAAAAACGGTTTAGTAGTCTCTCAGTGATATGTGTCAGACACAAAAGTGAACAGAGTGTGAAGTAAGTGAGGTACAAAAAAATTAATATTTGAAATCGTGCACAAATCACGTAAAGAGAGCTAAAAAATGGTTTACGAGTCTGTAAGTGTTATGTGTCAGACAACATTGTGTAAAAGTGAATTGAGTGCGAGATACAAAAAAATGAATTTTTTATATAGTGGACAAATCACGCAAAGAGAGTTAAAAAACGGTTTAGTAGTCTCTCAGTGATATGTGTCAGACACAAAAGTGAACAGTGTGAAGTAAGTGAGGTACAAAAAAATTAATATTTGAAATCATGCACATATCACGTAAAGAGAGCTAAAAAATGGTTTACAATTCTGTAAGTGTTATGTGTCAGACAACATTGTATAAAAGTGAACTGAGTGCGAGATACAAAAAAATGAAATTTTTATATAGTGGACAAATCACGTAAAGAGAGTTAAAAAACGGTTTAGTAGTCTCTCAGTGATATGTGTCAGACACAAAAGTGAACAGAGTGTGAAGTAAGTGAGGTACAAAAAAATTAAAATTTGAAATCGTGCACAAATCACGTAAAGAGAGCTAAAAAATGGTTTACGAGTCTGTAAGTGTTATGTGTCAGACAACATTGTGTAAAAGTGAAAAGAGTGTGAGATACAAAAAAATGATTTTTTGAAATCGTGGATATATCACGTACAGAGAGTTAAAAAATAGTTTAGTAATATCTCAGTGATATGTGTCACACACAAAAGTGAACAGTATGTGAAGTAAGTGAGGTACAAAAAAATTAATATTTGAAATCGTGCACAAATCACGTAAAGAGAGCTAAAAAATGGTTTACGAGTCTGTAAGTGTTATGTGTCAGACAACATTGTGTAAAAGTGAATTGAGTGCGAGATACAAAAAAATGAATTTTTTATATAGTGGACAAATCACGTAAAGAGAGTTAAAAAACGGTTTAGTAGTCTCTCAGTGATATGTGTCAGACACAAAAGTGAACAGTGTGAAGTAAGTGAGGTACAAAAAAATTAATATTTGAAATCATGCACATATCACGTAAAGAGAGCTAAAAAATGGTTTACAATTCTGTAAGTGTTATGTGTCAGACAACATTGTATAAAAGTGAACTGAGTGCGAGATACAAAAAAATGAAATTTTTATATAGTGGACAAATCACGTAAAGAGAGTTAAAAAACGGTTTAGTAGTCTCTCAGTGATATGTGTCACACACAAAAGTGAACAGAGTGTGAAGTAAGTGAGGTACAAAAAAATTAATATTTGAAATCGTGCACAAATCACGTAAAGAGAGCTAAAAAATGGTTTACGAGTCTGTAAGTGTTATGGGTCAGACAACATTGTGTAAAAGTGAAAAGAGTGTGAGATACAAAAAAATGATTTTTTGAAATCGTGGATATATCACGTAAAGACAGTTAAAAAATGGTTTAGTAGTATCTCAGTGATATGTGTCACACACAAAAGTGAACAGTGTGTGAAGTAAGTGAGGTACAAAAAAATTAATATTTGAAATCGTGCACAAATCACGTAAAGAGAGCTAAAAAATGGTTTACGAGTCTGTAAGTGTTATGTGTCAGACAACATTGTGTAAAAGTGAATTGAGTGCGATATACAAAAAAATGAATTTTTTATATTGTGGACAAATCACGTAAAGAGAGTTAAAAAACGGTTTAGTAGTCTCTCAGTGATATGTGTCAGACACATAAGTGAACAGTGTGAAGTAAGTGAGGTACAAAAAAATTAATATTTGAAATCGTGCACAAATCACGTAAAGAGAGCTAAAAAATGGTTTACGAGTCTGTAAGTGTTATGTGTCAGACAACATTGTGTAAAAGTGAATTGAGTGCGAGATACAAAAAAATGAATTTTTTATATAGTGGACAAATCACGTAAAGAGAGTTAAAAAACGGTTTAGTAGTCTCTCAGTGATATGTGTCAGACACAAAAGTGAACAGTGTGAAGTAAGTGAGGTACAAAAAAATTAATATTTGAAATCATGCACATATCACGTAAAGAGAGCTAAAAAATGGTTTACAATTCTGTAAGTGTTATGTGTCAGACAACATTGTATAAAAGTGAACTGAGTGCGAGATACAAAAAAATGAAATTTTTATATAGTGGACAAATCACGTAAAGAGAGTTAAAAAACGGTTTAGTAGTCTCTCAGTGATATGTGTCAGACACAAAAGTGAACAGAGTGTGAAGTAAGTGAGGTACAAAAAAATTAAAATTTGAAATCGTGCACAAATCACGTAAAGAGAGCTAAAAATGGTTTACGAGTCTGTAAGTGTTATGTGTCAGACAACATTGTGTAAAAGTGAAAAGAGTGTGAGATACAAAAAAATGATTTTTTGAAATCGTGGATATATCACGTATAGAGAGTTAAAAAATAGTTTAGTAATATCTCAGTGATATGTGTCACACACAAAAGTGAACAGTATGTGAAGTAAGTGAGGTACAAAAAAATTAATATTTGAAATCGTGCACAAATCACGTAAAGAGAGCTAAAAAATGGTTTACGAGTCTGTAAGTGTTATGTGTCAGACAACATTGTGTAAAAGTGAATTGAGTGCGATATACAAAAAAATGAATTTTTTATATAGTGGACAAATCACGTAAAGAGAGTTAAAAAACGGTTTAGTAGTCTCTCAGTGATATGTGTCAGATACACAAGTGAACAGTGTGAAGTAAGTAAGGTACAAAAAAAATAATATTTGAAATTGTGCACAAATCACGTAAAGAGAGCTATAAAATGATTTACGAGTCTGTAAGTGTTATGTGTCAGACAACATTGTGTAAAAGTGAATTGAGTGCGAGATACAAAAAAATGAATTTTTTATATAGTGGACAAATCACGTAAAGAGAGTTAAAAAACGGTTTAGTAGTCTCTCAATGATATGTGTCACACACAAAAGTGAACAGAGTGTGAAGTAAGTGAGGTACAAAAAAATTAATATTTGAAATCGTGCACAAATCACGTAAAGAAAGCTAAAAAATGGTTTACGAGTCTGTAAGTGTCATGTGTCAGACAACATTGTGTAAAAGTGAATTGAGTGCGAGATACAAAAAAATGAATTTTTTATATAGTGGACAAATCATGTAAAGAGAGTTAAAAAACGGTTTAGTAGTCTCTCAGTGATATGTGTCAGACACAAAAGTGAACAGAGTGTGAAGTAAGTGAGGTACAAAAAAAAAATAATATTTGAAATCGTACACAAATCACGTAAAGAGAGATAAAAAATGATTTAGGAGTCTGTAAGTGTTATGTTTCAGACAACATTGTGTAAAAGTGAACAGAGTGTGAGATACAAAAAAATGATTTTTTGAAATCGTGGACAAATCACGTAGAGTTAAAAAACGGTTTAGTAGTCTCTCAGTGATTAGTGTCAATCACAAAAGTGAACAGAGTCTATAAGTGTTATGTTTCAGACAACATTGTGTAAAAGTGAACAGAGTGTGAGATACAAAAAAAAGATTATTTTAAATCGTGGACAAATCACGTAGAGTTAAAAAATGGTTATTAGTATCTCAGTGATATGTGTCAGACACAAAAGTGAACAGAGTGTAAAGTAAGTGAGGTACAAAAAAATTAATATTTGAAATCATGCACATATCACGTAAAGAGAGCTAAAAAATGGTTTACAATTCTGTAAGTGTTATGTGTCAGACAACATTGTGTAAAAGTGAACAGAGTGTGAGATACAAAAAAATATTTTTTTGAAATCGTGGACAAATCACGTAAAGAGAGTTAAAAAACGGTTTAGTAGTCTCTCAGTGATATGTGACAGACACAAAAGTAAACAGAGTGTGAAGTAAGTGAGGTACAAAAGAATTAATATTTGAAATCGTGCACAAATCACTTAAAGAGAGCTAAAAAATGGTTTACGTGTCTGTAAGTGTTATGTGTCAGACAACATTGTGTAAAAGTGAACAGAGTGTGAGATACAAAAAAATGATTTTTTGAAATCGTGGACAAATCACGTAAAGAGAATTAAAAAATGGTTTAGTAGTATCTCAGTGATATGTGTCACACTCAAAAGTGAACAGAGTGTGAAGTAAGTGAGGTACAAAAAAATTAATATTTGAAATCGTGCACAAATCACGTAAAGAGAGCTAAAAAATTGTTTACGAGTCTGTAAGTCTTATGTGTCAGACAACATTGTGTAAAAGTGAACTGAGTGCGAGATACAAAAAATGAATTTTATATAAAGTGGACAAATCACGTAAAAAGAGTTAAAAAACGGTTTAGTAGTCTCTCAGTGATATGTGTCACACACAAAAGTGAACAGAGTGTGAAGTAAGTGAGGTACAACAAAATTAATATTTGAAATCGTGCACAAATCACGTAAAGAGAGCTAAAAAATGGTTTACGAGTCTGTAAGTGTTATGTGTCAGACAACATTGTGTAAAAGTGAAAAGACTGTGAGATACAAAAAATGATTTTTTGAAATCGTGGACATATCACGTAAAGAGAGTTAATAAATTGTTTAGTAGTATCTCAGTGATATGTGTCACACACAAAAGTGAACAGAGTGTGAAGTAAGTGAGGTACAAAAAAATTAATATTTGAAATCGTGCACAAATCACGTAAAGAGAGCTAAAAAATGGTTTACGAGTCTGTAAGTGTTATGTGTCAAACAACATTGTATAAAAGTGAACTGAGTGCGAGATACAAAAAAACGATTTTTTTATATAGTGGACAAATCACGTAAAGTGAGTTAAAAAACGGTTTAGTAGTCTTTCAGTGATATGTGTCATACACAAAAGTGAACAGAGTGTGAAGTAAGTGAGGTACAAAAAAATTATTATTTGAAATCGTGCACAAATCACGTAAAGAGAGCTAAAAAATGGTTTACGAGTCTGTAAGTCTTATGTGTCAGACAACGTTGTGTAAAAATGAACTGAGTTCGAGATACAAAAAAATGAATTTTTTATATAGTGGACAAATCACGTAAAAAGAGTTAAAAAACGGTTTAGTAGTCTCTCAGTGATATGTGTCAGACACAAAAGTGAACAGAGTGTGAAGTAAGTGAGGTACAAAAAAATTAATATTTGAAATCGTGCACTAATCACGTAAAGAGAGCTAAAAAATGGTTTACGAGTCTGTAAGTCTTATGTGTCAGACAACATTGTGTAAAAGTGAACTGAGTGCGAGATACAAAAAAATGAATTTTTTATAAAGTGGACAAATCACGTAAAGAGAGTTAAAAAACGGTTTAGTAGTCTCTCAGTGATATGTGTCACACACAAAAGTGAACAGTGTGTGAAGTAAGTGAGGTACAAAAAATTAATATTTGAAATCGTGCACAAATCACGTAAAGAGAGCTAAAAAATGGTTTACGAGTCTGTAAGTGTTATGTGTCAGACAACATTGTGTAAAAGTGAAAAGAGTGTGAGATACAAAAAAATGATTTTTTGAAATCGTGGATATATCACGTAAAGAGAGTTAAAAAATGGTTTAGTAGTATCTCAGTGATATGTGTCACACACAAAAGTGAACAGTTTGTGAAGTAAGTGAGGTACAAAAAAATTAATATTTGAAATCGTGCACAAATCACGTAAAGAGAGCTAAAAAATGGTTTACGAGTCTGTAAGTGTTATGTGTCAGACAACATTGTGTAAAAGTGAAATGAGTGCGAGATACAAAAAAATGATTTTTTTATTTGATGGACAAATCAAGGAAAGAGAGTTAAAAAACGGTTTAGTAGTCTCTCAGTGATATGTGTCAGACACAAAAGTGAACAGAGTGTGAAGTAAGTGAGGTACAAAAAAATTAATATTTGAAATCGTGCACAAATCACGTAAAGAGAGCTAAAAATGGTTTACGAGTCTGTAAGTGTTATGTGTCAGACAACATTGTGTAAAAGTGAAAAGAGTGTGAGATACAAAAAAATGATTTTTTGAAATCGTGGATATATCACGTAAAGAGAGTTAAAAAATGGTTTAGTAGTATCTCAGTGATATGTGTCACACACAAAAGTGAACAGTGTGTGAAGTAAGTGAGGTACAAAAAAATTAATATTTGAAATCGTGCACAAATCACGTAAAGAGAGCTAAAAAATGGTTTACGAGTCTGTAAGTGTTATGTGTCAGACAACATTGTGTAAAAGTGAATTGAGTGCGATATACAAAAAAATGAATTTTTTATATTGTGGACAAATCACGTAAAGAGAGTTAAAAAACGGTTTAGTAGTCTCTCAGTGATATGTGTCAGACACATAAGTGAACAGTGTGAAGTAAGTGAGGTACAAAAAAATTAATATTTGAAATCGTGCACAAATCACGTAAAGAGAGCTAAAAAATGGTTTACGAGTCTGTAAGTGTTATGTGTCAGACAACATTGTGTAAAAGTGAAAAGAGTGTGAGATACAAAAAAATGATTTTTTGAAATCGTGGATATATCACGTAAAGAGAGTTAAAAAACGGTTTAGTAGTCTCTCAGTGATATGTGTCAGACACAAAAGTGAACAGAGTGTGAAGTAAGTGAGGTACAAAAAAATTAATATTTGAAATCGTGCACAAATCACGTAAAGAGAGCTAAAAAATGGTTTACGAGTCTGTAAGTGTTATGTGTCAGACAACATTGTGTAAAAGTGAATTGAGTGCGAGATACAAAAAAATGAAATTTTTATATTGTGGACAAATCACGTAAAGAGAGTTAAAAAACGGTTTAGTAGTCTCTCAGTGATATGTGTCAGACACAAAAGTGAACAGAGTGTGAAGTAAGTGAGGTACAAAAAAATTAAAATTTGAAATCGTGCACAAATCACGTAAAGAGAGCTAAAAAATGGTTTACGAGTCTGTAAGTGTTATGTGTCAGACAACATTGTGTAAAAGTGAATTGAGTGCGATATACAAAAAAATGAATTTTTTATATTGTGGACAAATCACGTAAAGAGAGTTAAAAAACGGTTTAGTAGTCTCTCAGTGATATGTGTCAGACACATAAGTGAACAGTGTGAAGTAAGTGAGGTACAAAAAAATTAATATTTGAAATCGTGCACAAATCACGTAAAGAGAGCTAAAAAATGGTTTACGAGTCTGTAAGTGTTATGTGTCAGACAACATTGTGTAAAAGTGAATTGAGTGCGAGATACAAAAAAATGAATTTTTTATATAGTGGACAAATCACGTAAAGAGAGTTAAAAAACGGTTTAGTAGTCTCTCAGTGATATGTGTCAGACACAAAAGTGAACAGTGTGAAGTAAGTGAGGTACAAAAAAATTAATATTTGAAATCATGCACATATCACGTAAAGAGAGCTAAAAAATGGTTTACAATTCTGTAAGTGTTATGTGTCAGACAACATTGTATAAAAGTGAACTGAGTGCGAGATACAAAAAAATGAAATTTTTATATAGTGGACAAATCACGTAAAGAGAGTTAAAAAACGGTTTAGTAGTCTCTCAGTGATATGTGTCAGACACAAAAGTGAACAGAGTGTGAAGTAAGTGAGGTACAAAAAAATTAAAATTTGAAATCGTGCACAAATCACGTAAAGAGAGCTAAAAAATGGTTTACGAGTCTGTAAGTGTTATGTGTCAGACAACATTGTGTAAAAGTGAATTGAGTGCGAGATACAAAAAAATGAATTTTTTATATAGTGGACAAATCACGTAAAGAGAGTTAAAAAACGGTTTAGTAGTCTCTCAGTGATATG
Source organism: Philonthus spinipes (assembly GCA_963082785.1). Lineage (NCBI taxonomy): Eukaryota > Metazoa > Arthropoda > Insecta > Coleoptera > Staphylinidae > Philonthus > Philonthus spinipes. Next base: position 478,296 of record OY720303.1, read on the forward strand.
TGTCAGACACAAAAGTGAACAGTGTGAAGTAAGTGAGGTACAAAAAAATTAATATTTGAAATCATGCACATATCACGTAAAGAGAGCTAAAAAATGGTTTACAATTCTGTAAGTGTTATGTGTCAGACAACATTGTATAAAAGTGAACTGAGTGCGAGATACAAAAAAATGAAATTTTTATATAGTGGACAAATCACGTAAAGAGAGTTAAAAAACGGTTTAGTAGTCTCTCAGTGATATGTGTCACACACAAAAGTGAACAGAGTGTGAAGTAAGTGAGGTACAAAAAAATTAATATTTGAAATCGTGCACAAATCACGTAAAGAGAGCTAAAAAATGGTTTACGAGTCTGTAAGTGTTATGTGTCAGACAACATTGTGTAAAAGTGAAAAGAGTGTGAGATACAAAAAAATGATTTTTTGAAATCGTGGATATATCACGTAAAGAGAGTTAAAAAATGGTTTAGTAGTATCTCAGTGATATGTGTCACACACAAAAGTGAACAGTGTGTGAAGTAAGTGAGGTACAAAAAAATTAATATTTGAAATCGTGCACAAATCACGTAAAGAGAGCTAAAAAATGGTTTACGAGTCTGTAAGTGTTATGTGTCAGACAACATTGTGTAAAAGTGAATTGAGTGCGATATACAAAAAAATGAATTTTTTATATTGTGGACAAATCACGTAAAGAGAGTTAAAAAACGGTTTAGTAGTCTCTCAGTGATATGTGTCAGACACATAAGTGAACAGTGTGAAGTAAGTGAGGTACAAAAAAATTAATATTTGAAATCGTGCACAAATCACGTAAAGAGAGCTAAAAAATGGTTTACGAGTCTGTAAGTGTTATGTGTCAGACAACATTGTGTAAAAGTGAATTGAGTGCGAGATACAAAAAAATGAATTTTTTATATAGTGGACAAATCACGTAAAGAGAGTTAAAAAACGGTTTAGTAGTCTCTCAGTGATATGTGTCAGACACAAAAGTGAACAGTGTGAAGTAAGTGAGGTACAAAAAAATTAATATTTGAAATCATGCACATATCACGTAAAGAGAGCTAAAAAATGGTTTACAATTCTGTAAGTGTTATGTGTCAGACAACATTGTATAAAAGTGAACTGAGTGCGAGATACAAAAAAATGAAATTTTTATATAGTGGACAAATCACGTAAAGAGAGTTAAAAAACGGTTTAGTAGTCTCTCAGTGATATGTGTCAGACACAAAAGTGAACAGAGTGTGAAGTAAGTGAGGTACAAAAAAATTAAAATTTGAAATCGTGCACAAATCACGTAAAGAGAGCTAAAAAATGGTTTACGAGTCTGTAAGTGTTATGTGTCAGACAACATTGTGTAAAAGTGAAAAGAGTGTGAGATACAAAAAAATGATTTTTTGAAATCGTGGATATATCACGTATAGAGAGTTAAAAAATAGTTTAGTAATATCTCAGTGATATGTGTCACACACAAAAGTGAACAGTATGTGAAGTAAGTGAGGTACAAAAAAATTAATATTTGAAATCGTGCACAAATCACGTAAAGAGAGCTAAAAAATGGTTTACGAGTCTGTAAGTGTTATGTGTCAGACAACATTGTGTAAAAGTGAATTGAGTGCGATATACAAAAAAATGAATTTTTTATATAGTGGACAAATCACGTAAAGAGAGTTAAAAAACGGTTTAGTAGTCTCTCAGTGATATGTGTCAGATACACAAGTGAACAGTGTGAAGTAAGTAAGGTACAAAAAAAATAATATTTGAAATTGTGCACAAATCACGTAAAGAGAGCTATAAAATGATTTACGAGTCTGTAAGTGTTATGTGTCAGACAACATTGTGTAAAAGTGAATTGAGTGCGAGATACAAAAAAATGAATTTTTTATATAGTGGACAAATCACGTAAAGAGAGTTAAAAAACGGTTTAGTAGTCTCTCAATGATATGTGTCACACACAAAAGTGAACAGAGTGTGAAGTAAGTGAGGTACAAAAAAATTAATATTTGAAATCGTGCACAAATCACGTAAAGAAAGCTAAAAAATGGTTTACGAGTCTGTAAGTGTCATGTGTCAGACAACATTGTGTAAAAGTGAATTGAGTGCGAGATACAAAAAAATGAATTTTTTATATAGTGGACAAATCATGTAAAGAGAGTTAAAAAACGGTTTAGTAGTCTCTCAGTGATATGTGTCAGACACAAAAGTGAACAGAGTGTGAAGTAAGTGAGGTATAAAAGAAAAAATAATATTTGAAATCGTACACAAATCACGTAAAGAGAGATAAAAAATGATTTAGGAGTCTGTAAGTGTTATGATTCAGACAACATTGTGTAAAAGTGAACAGAGTGTGAGATACAAAAAAATGATTTTTTGAAATCGTGGACAAATCACGTAAAGAGAGTTAAAAAACGGTTTAGTAGTCCCTCAGTGATATGTGTCAGACACAAAAGTGAACAGAGTGTGAAGTAAGTGAGGTACAAAAAAATTAATTTGTGAAATCGTGCACAAATCACGTAAAGAGAGCTAAAAAATGGTTTACGAGTCTGTAAGTGTTATGTTTCAGACAACATTGTGTAAAAGTGAACAGAGTGTGAGATACAAAAAAATGATTTTTTGAAATCGTGGACAAATCACGTAAAGAGAGTTAAAAAATGGTTTAGTAGTATCTCAGTGATATGTGTCACACACAAAAGTGAACAGAGTGTGAAGTAAGTGAGGTACAAAAAAATTATTATTTGAAATCGTGCACAAATCACGTAAAGAGAGCTAAAAAATGGTTTACGAGTCTGTAAGTCTTATGTGTCAGACAACGTTGTGTAAAAATGAACTGAGTTCGAGATACAAAAAAATGAATTTTTTATATAGTGGACAAATCACGTAAAAAGAGTTAAAAAACGGTTTAGTAGTCTCTCAGTGATATGTGTCAGACACAAAAGTGAACAGAGTGTGAAGTAAGTGAGGTACAAAAAAATTAATATTTGAAATCGTGCACTAATCACGTAAAGAGAGCTAAAAAATGGTTTACGAGTCTGTAAGTCTTATGTGTCAGACAACATTGTGTAAAAGTGAACTGAGTGCGAGATACAAAAAAATGAATTTTTTATAAAGTGGACAAATCACGTAAAGAGAGTTAAAAAACGGTTTAGTAGTCTCTCAGTGATATGTGTCACACACAAAAGTGAACAGTGTGTGAAGTAAGTGAGGTACAAAAAATTAATATTTGAAATCGTGCACAAATCACGTAAAGAGAGCTAAAAAATGGTTTACGAGTCTGTAAGTGTTATGTGTCAGACAACATTGTGTAAAAGTGAAAAGAGTGTGAGATACAAAAAAATGATTTTTTGAAATCGTGGATATATCACGTAAAGAGAGTTAAAAAATGGATTAGTAGTATCTCAGTGATATGTGTCACACACAAAAGTGAACAGTTTGTGAAGTAAGTGAGGTACAAAAAAATTAATATTTGAAATCGTGCACAAATCACGTAAAGAGAGCTAAAAAATGGTTTACGAGTCTGTAAGTGTTATGTGTCAGACAACATTGTGTAAAAGTGAAATGAGTGCGAGATACAAAAAAATGATTTTTTTATTTGATGGACAAATCAAGGAAAGAGAGTTAAAAAACGGTTTAGTAGTCTCTCAGTGATATGTGTCAGACACAAAAGTGAACAGAGTGTGAAGTAAGTGAGGTACAAAAAAATTAATATTTGAAATCGTGCACAAATCACGTAAAGAGAGCTAAAAATGGTTTACGAGTCTGTAAGTGTTATGTGTCAGACAACATTGTGTAAAAGTGAAAAGAGTGTGAGATACAAAAAAATGATTTTTTGAAATCGTGGATATATCACGTAAAGAGAGTTAAAAAATGGTTTAGTAGTATCTCAGTGATATGTGTCACACACAAAAGTGAACAGTGTGTGAAGTAAGTGAGGTACAAAAAAATTAATATTTGAAATCGTGCACAAATCACGTAAAGAGAGCTAAAAAATGGTTTACGAGTCTGTAAGTGTTATGTGTCAGACAACATTGTGTAAAAGTGAATTGAGTGCGATATACAAAAAAATGAATTTTTTATATTGTGGACAAATCACGTAAAGAGAGTTAAAAAACGGTTTAGTAGTCTCTCAGTGATATGTGTCAGACACATAAGTGAACAGTGTGAAGTAAGTGAGGTACAAAAAAATTAATATTTGAAATCGTGCACAAATCACGTAAAGAGAGCTAAAAAATGGTTTACGAGTCTGTAAGTGTTATGTGTCAGACAACATTGTGTAAAAGTGAAAAGAGTGTGAGATACAAAAAAATGATTTTTTGAAATCGTGGATATATCACGTAAAGAGAGTTAAAAAACGGTTTAGTAGTCTCTCAGTGATATGTGTCAGACACAAAAGTGAACAGAGTGTGAAGTAAGTGAGGTACAAAAAAATTAATATTTGAAATCGTGCACAAATCACGTAAAGAGAGCTAAAAAATGGTTTACGAGTCTGTAAGTGTTATGTGTCAGACAACATTGTGTAAAAGTGAATTGAGTGCGAGATACAAAAAAATGAAATTTTTATATTGTGGACAAATCACGTAAAGAGAGTTAAAAAACGGTTTAGTAGTCTCTCAGTGATATGTGTCAGACACAAAAGTGAACAGAGTGTGAAGTAAGTGAGGTACAAAAAAATTAAAATTTGAAATCGTGCACAAATCACGTAAAGAGAGCTAAAAAATGGTTTACGAGTCTGTAAGTGTTATGTGTCAGACAACATTGTGTAAAAGTGAATTGAGTGCGATATACAAAAAAATGAATTTTTTATATTGTGGACAAATCACGTAAAGAGAGTTAAAAAACGGTTTAGTAGTCTCTCAGTGATATGTGTCAGACACATAAGTGAACAGTGTGAAGTAAGTGAGGTACAAAAAAATTAATATTTGAAATCGTGCACAAATCACGTAAAGAGAGCTAAAAAATGGTTTACGAGTCTGTAAGTGTTATGTGTCAGACAACATTGTGTAAAAGTGAATTGAGTGCGAGATACAAAAAAATGAATTTTTTATATAGTGGACAAATCACGTAAAGAGAGTTAAAAAACGGTTTAGTAGTCTCTCAGTGATATGTGTCAGACACAAAAGTGAACAGTGTGAAGTAAGTGAGGTACAAAAAAATTAATATTTGAAATCATGCACATATCACGTAAAGAGAGCTAAAAAATGGTTTACAATTCTGTAAGTGTTATGTGTCAGACAACATTGTATAAAAGTGAACTGAGTGCGAGATACAAAAAAATGAAATTTTTATATAGTGGACAAATCACGTAAAGAGAGTTAAAAAACGGTTTAGTAGTCTCTCAGTGATATGTGTCAGACACAAAAGTGAACAGAGTGTGAAGTAAGTGAGGTACAAAAAAATTAAAATTTGAAATCGTGCACAAATCACGTAAAGAGAGCTAAAAAATGGTTTACGAGTCTGTAAGTGTTATGTGTCAGACAACATTGTGTAAAAGTGAATTGAGTGCGAGATACAAAAAAATGAATTTTTTATATAGTGGACAAATCACGTAAAGAGAGTTAAAAAACGGTTTAGTAGTCTCTCAGTGATATGTGTCAGACACAAAAGTGAACAGTGTGAAGTAAGTGAGGTACAAAAAAATTAATATTTGAAATCATGCACATATCACGTAAAGAGAGCTAAAAAATGGTTTACAATTCTGTAAGTGTTATGTGTCAGACAACATTGTATAAAAGTGAACTGAGTGCGAGATACAAAAAAATGAAATTTTTATATAGTGGACAAATCACGTAAAGAGAGTTAAAAAACGGTTTAGTAGTCTCTCAGTGATATGTGTCACACACAAAAGTGAACAGAGTGTGAAGTAAGTGAGGTACAAAAAAATTAATATTTGAAATCGTGCACAAATCACGTAAAGAGAGCTAAAAAATGGTTTACGAGTCTGTAAGTGTTATGTGTCAGACAACATTGTGTAAAAGTGAAAAGAGTGTGAGATACAAAAAAATGATTTTTTGAAATCGTGGATATATCACGTAAAGAGAGTTAAAAAATGGTTTAGTAGTATCTCAGTGATATGTGTCACACACAAAAGTGAACAGTGTGTGAAGTAAGTGAGGTACAAAAAAATTAATATTTGAAATCGTGCACAAATCACGTAAAGAGAGCTAAAAAATGGTTTACGAGTCTGTAAGTGTTATGTGTCAGACAACATTGTGTAAAAGTGAATTGAGTGCGATATACAAAAAAATGAATTTTTTATATTGTGGACAAATCACGTAAAGAGAGTTAAAAAACGGTTTAGTAGTCTCTCAGTGATATGTGTCAGACACATAAGTGAACAGTGTGAAGTAAGTGAGGTACAAAAAAATTAATATTTGAAATCGTGCACAAATCACGTAAAGAGAGCTAAAAAATGGTTTACGAGTCTGTAAGTGTTATGTGTCAGACAACATTGTGTAAAAGTGAATTGAGTGCGAGATACAAAAAAATGAATTTTTTATATAGTGGACAAATCACGTAAAGAGAGTTAAAAAACGGTTTAGTAGTCTCTCAGTGATATGTGTCAGACACAAAAGTGAACAGTGTGAAGTAAGTGAGGTACAAAAAAATTAATATTTGAAATCATGCACATATCACGTAAAGAGAGCTAAAAAATGGTTTACAATTCTGTAAGTGTTATGTGTCAGACAACATTGTATAAAAGTGAACTGAGTGCGAGATACAAAAAAATGAAATTTTTATATAGTGGACAAATCACGTAAAGAGAGTTAAAAAACGGTTTAGTAGTCTCTCAGTGATATGTGTCAGACACAAAAGTGAACAGAGTGTGAAGTAAGTGAGGTACAAAAAAATTAAAATTTGAAATCGTGCACAAATCACGTAAAGAGAGCTAAAAAATGGTTTACGAGTCTGTAAGTGTTATGTGTCAGACAACATTGTGTAAAAGTGAAAAGAGTGTGAGATACAAAAAAATGATTTTTTGAAATCGTGGATATATCACGTATAGAGAGTTAAAAAATAGTTTAGTAATATCTCAGTGATATGTGTCACACACAAAAGTGAACAGTATGTGAAGTAAGTGAGGTACAAAAAAATTAATATTTGAAATCGTGCACAAATCACGTAAAGAGAGCTAAAAAATGGTTTACGAGTCTGTAAGTGTTATGTGTCAGACAACATTGTGTAAAAGTGAATTGAGTGCGATATACAAAAAAATGAATTTTTTATATAGTGGACAAATCACGTAAAGAGAGTTAAAAAACGGTTTAGTAGTCTCTCAGTGATATGTGTCAGATACACAAGTGAACAGTGTGAAGTAAGTAAGGTACAAAAAAAATAATATTTGAAATTGTGCACAAATCACGTAAAGAGAGCTATAAAATGATTTACGAGTCTGTAAGTGTTATGTGTCAGACAACATTGTGTAAAAGTGAATTGAGTGCGAGATACAAAAAAATGAATTTTTTATATAGTGGACAAATCACGTAAAGAGAGTTAAAAAACGGTTTAGTAGTCTCTCAATGATATGTGTCACACACAAAAGTGAACAGAGTGTGAAGTAAGTGAGGTACAAAAAAATTAATATTTGAAATCGTGCACAAATCACGTAAAGAAAGCTAAAAAATGGTTTACGAGTCTGTAAGTGTCATGTGTCAGACAACATTGTGTAAAAGTGAATTGAGTGCGAGATACAAAAAAATGAATTTTTTATATAGTGGACAAATCATGTAAAGAGAGTTAAAAAACGGTTTAGTAGTCTCTCAGTGATATGTGTCAGACACAAAAGTGAACAGAGTGTGAAGTAAGTGAGGTATAAAAGAAAAAATAATATTTGAAATCGTACACAAATCACGTAAAGAGAGATAAAAAATGATTTAGGAGTCTGTAAGTGTTATGATTCAGACAACATTGTGTAAAAGTGAACAGAGTGTGAGATACAAAAAAATGATTTTTTGAAATCGTGGACAAATCACGTAAAGAGAGTTAAAAAACGGTTTAGTAGTCCCTCAGTGATATGTGTCAGACACAAAAGTGAACAGAGTGTGAAGTAAGTGAGGTACAAAAAAATTAATTTGTGAAATCGTGCACAAATCACGTAAAGAGAGCTAAAAAATGGTTTACGAGTCTGTAAGTGTTATGTTTCAGACAACATTGTGTAAAAGTGAACAGAGTGTGAGATACAAAAAAATGATTTTTTGAAATCGTGGACAAATCACGTAAAGAGAGTTAAAAAATGGTTTAGTAGTATCTCAGTGATATGTGTCACACACAAAAGTGAACAGAGTGTGAAGTAAGTGAGGTACAAAAAAATTAATATTTGATATCGTGCACAAATCACGTAAAGAGAGCTAAAAAATGGTTTACGAGTCTGTAAGTGTCATGTGACAGACAACATTGTATAAAAGTGAAATGAGTGCGAGATACAAAAAAATGATTTTTTTATTTAGTGGACAAATCACGTAAAGAGAGTTAAAAAACGGTATACTAGTCTCTCAGTGATATGTGTCAAACACAAAAGTGAACAGAGTGTGAAGTAAGTGAGGTACAAAAAAATTAATATTTGAAATCGTGCACAAATCACGTAAAGAGAGCTAAAAAATGGTTTACGAGTATGTAAGTGTTATGTGTCAGACAACATTGTGTAAAAGTGAACATAGTGTGAGATACAAAAAAATGATTTTTTGAAATCGTGGACAAATCACGTAAAGAGAGTTAAAAAATGGTTTAGTAGTATCTCAGTGATATGTGTCACACACAAAAGTGAACAGAGTGTGAAGTAAGTGAGGTACAAAAAAATTAATTTTTGAAATCGTGCACAAATCACGTAAAGAGAGCTAAAAAATGGTTTACGAGTATGTAAGTGTTATGTGTCAGACAACATTGTGTAAAAGTGAACAGAGTGTGAGATACAAAAAAATGATTTTTTGAAATCGTGGACATATCACGTAAAGAGAGTTAAAAAATGGTTTAGTAGTATCTCAGTGATATGTGTCGCACACAAAAGTGAACAGTGTGTGAAGTAAGTGAGGTACAAAAAAATTAATATTTGAAATCGTGCACAAATCACGTAAAGAGAGCTAAAAAATGGTTTACGAGTCTGTAAGTGTTATGTGTCAGACAACATTGTGTAAAAGTGAAATGAGTGCGAGATACAAAAAAATGATTTTTTTATTTAGTGGACAAATCAAGGAAAGAGAGTTAAAAAACGGTTTAGTAGTCTCTCAGTGATGTGTGTCAGACACAAAAGTGAACAGAGTGTGAAGTAAGTGAGGTACAAAAAAATTAATATTTGAAATCGTGCACAAATCACGTATAGAGAGCTAAAAAATGGTTTACGAGTCTGTAAGTGTTATGTGTCAGACAACATTGTGTAAAAGTGAAAAGAATGTGAGATACAAAAAAATGATTTTTTGAAATCGTGGATATATCACGTAAAGAGAGTTAAAAAATGGTTTAGTAGTCTCTCAGTGATATGTGTCAGACACAAAAGTGAACAGTTTGAAGTAAGTGAGGTACAAATAAATTAATATTTGAAATCATGCACATATCACGTAAAGAGAGCTAAAAAATGGTTTACAATTCTGTAAGTGTTATGTGTCAGACAACATTGTATAAAAGTGAACTGAGTGCGAGATACAAAAAAATTAAATTTTTATATAGTGGACAAATCACGTAAAGAGAGTTAAAAAACGGTTTAGTAGTCTCTCAGTGATATGTGTCACACACAAAAGTGAACAGAGTGTGAAGTAAGTGAGGTACAAAAAAATTAATATTTGATATCGTGCACAAATCACGTAAAGAGAGCTAAAAAATGGTTTACGAGTCTGTAAGTGTTATGTGACAGACAACATTGTGTAAAAGTGAAATGAGTGCGAGATGCAAAAAAATGATTTTTTTATTTAGTGGACAAATCACGCAAAGAGAGTTAAAAAACGGTATACTAATTAACGTTTTCACCCGAGCGGTGTGATTTTTAAAAACGTTTTTATTTTATTTTTATTAATTTGTTACACGAAGACGATTTAACTGAAGTACATTTATTTATAATACTTTTAATTTTATAATTTACATAATGATTTGACTTAAAATAATTTAATTATAATTTAATAATAAGTTAACTCAAAGGAATACATATCTAATCTCTCTAATTTAACCCGACGGATTACATTTCTAATCTCTCGCGTTCGAGCCTTGAACAGCTATTTATATGTGAAAGAAATGCAATTATTCATTTATTAATAATGCAATAATATGCATATAATATTATAATAGTGTTATTCATAAGTGATAACATAACACCTTCCCCCTTAAGAGGATTCTTTATATTTTTGATAAATATAAAGGATTCGATAAATTAGTTTCTAAATTGACATTATCTTTATTATCAAAAGTTACTGGATTTATTATTTCATTTGCATTTCTTCCATTACAAAATAATACATTTTTACAATACAACATAAATACATATTTATACAATACATAACATAAACATAATATTAAAATACAATATAATATAATTGTCCATAAATTTATAGAATGAAAATTAGTAACATTTTTAGGAAATACATAATTAATTTGATTGGCATGATCTTGTAAAATTTTAATTTTATTTAAATCAATATTATTTATGTTAATACTTGTAATATCAGTACTAATATTTTTATTATTATTATTAGGAATTATAATATTTGGTAATAAAATAGGATTACTTAAAGTTTCTATATAGTACTTATTAGTAAAAGTCATTTCTTTAATTAAGAAACTACAGTCACTTTGAATTTTAAATAAATAAGCTCCTTTAATATTTAAAATATTTTCTGTTTTACAATTTGTAGTGATTTTAGTATAATTTTGAAAAATACATATATAATTATTACTGTCAACCTGTTCAATTATTTCATTAGGTATATTTATTAATTGATAGTTACATGAGCTATAATTATTTGATAATTGTAAAATTTGAAAAATACAATCAGATTTTGTTTTACTATTTACAAGATCATTATTTGTACAAAAATAAGTATTATTTAACATCTTACATTTTTCATTAGTATACATATAATAATCATTAAAAGTTAACAAATATTTTTCTTTCGGAATTAAAGTTTTATATTGATATTTTGAATCTAACACTGGAATAGGGTATAATTGATAATATTTATAATATTCTTGGTGAACAATAGGAATAGAAATTATAAATGTAATTCTTGAATTAATAATATATGTCTTAACATTAATTATTTCATAATATTTATACATGGATTCTAAATTTATAGGGAATAATAAATTATTTGGAGATAAATAAGATAATGTTGTTGGAATTAAATAAAGTAATTCATTTGGTTTAATTATAGAATTATGAGCAATGCCTAATTTAGCAAAAACAATGGCATTTTCTAAATCTTGTAATAATTGTATAATCATATTTAAAGTAACATTAATTTCATCTAATACATTTTTAATCTTTATATATTCTTCATTACTATATTTTTCTTCATTTACATTTTTAATTAAATCATTGATTTTATTTGAAATTATATTTTCATTTTGTTGGATTGATAATATTGAATCATTAAAAGAATTAATTATTTCTTTAGAAAGTGATATTTCTTGGTTAAGTGTTTTAATTATTTCATTTTGATTTTGTTGTAATGTCTTAATATAATTGTCATATATCATAGCATCATTTGCATCTAAATTTCCTGAAATTGATTTAATAATTGTTCCTAAGCCATCAATTAATCCTCTTTTATTTCTTTTAACATGTGGAATAAAATTCAACAATTTTTGTTTAGCATGATTAATTTGAAATTGTATAATTTTTTCATAGTTTTCTAATTCTTTATGATATTTATTGTGTGAATATTTAATAGGATTAACAATGTTTAAGTAATTTTTATTTATTAATTCAATCTCGTTTTCTAAATAACTTACATCGAAATAGTGAATGAATGATCTAGTAAAGTAATAAATTTTTGCTTTACCTATTTTAAAAGGTAAAATTCCTGGATTATCCTTCAAGTTTACTATTTCAATATCATCGTAAGACAATATACTTTTAATAAAAAATCTGAAACAAATAAAATTTATTTTTTAGTTGGTCTTTTAATTTGATTTTTGTGAATTTTAGATTTAACGTTTGTACTACATGTTTTATCTTGTATAGATTTAATTACTTGAGGTTGATATAAATTCTTAGATTTATTTCTATTTACTTGTCTTATATATACTTTATCATGTTCTTCAATATTAATATCTTCTTCTAATTTTCTATTTCTATTTGTTATTATCTTTTCTTTTTGTTCAATAAGTTTTTTATTTAAATTATTATACATTATTTTTGTTAAGTCTCTATGTGTTTGTACATAATCACTTACTAATTGTTGTTCTAGATTTAAATCAAATATATCATTATTTTCTATATGACCACTTATTATATCACTTGGTTTTAATTTAGTTACTGAATGTATAGAATTATTATATCCCAAGATTGCATATAACATTTTGTTTATTATTGGTTCATTAGCAAAATTACTATTATTCAAAATTCTAATATGTTCAATTATAGTTGAATGAAATCTTTCAATTATTCCGTTTGATTGTGGATTATATGGAGTTGTAAAATGTACTTCTATTTTGTGAAGTTTTAATAAATCATTTATAATTGAATTTTTAAATTCTTGTCCATTATCTGATATAATTTGTTTTGGTACTTGGTGATGCGAAAAATAATTTAATAATGAGTTTACAATCTCAATAGAATTAAGTGAATTTAAGGGATATGCTTGTGCAAACTTAGAAAATGAATCTACAATTGTTAAAAATTTCTGTTTATCAATTTGAAATGTGTCAATATGTATAATTTCAAAGGGTTTACTTGCTGTAGGTGTATAACTAAATTGTAATTTTATAGGATTTCTATCATATTTAGACACTTTACATGTTTCGCATTCATTTATATATTTTTGTATTTCTTTTCGTAAATTAGGATAATAATATTTATTTTTTATTCGATTTTCCGTTTCATCAATTCCTCTATGATTTGTTTTTCCTTCGTGATAATTCATAATTATATTATTAAGTTCATCTTCATTTTCAATATCAATTAACCTTTTTAAACAACGTTTAAATATATAGGAAGGGTATTTAAATGTCTTTCTTACAATTTCACAAAATTCTTCGTAATTATTATTTTCTTCAAAATACAAATAATAAGTAATATTCGGAACAATGTACTCTTTAATAAAATTAATTACGTCTTTTTCAAAGTTTGATGACGATAATTGTACAATAATTTTTTGTTTGTCAAATAATTTAATAATTTTAGGTTTTGCCGGGGAATGAAATACGTATTGAAATATAATTTGATTTTTACCATAATTTAAATAACTATCTATAATTGGAATTTCAACAATTAAGTTTTCTTCTTGATTTGTGTGTATTGTTTCAATATTTTCTTCATCTAGATCTATAATATCATTTAATTCATCTTCATCTATATTAACTTGAATTGATTGTTTGTCAATATCAACTTTAATTTCACCTTGAGGATTTTTCTCTAATTCTTCATTAAATCTTTCTATATAATTTCTAACTACTTCATTTATTTCATCATTTTCTTCTTCTTCAGTTAAAAAGTCATCATTAAATTGTTCATTATTATCTTTTAATTCATTAGTATTTAATTCAATATTTTCTTCTAATTTAATTCGTGATAAAGCATCAGCATTTGTATTCAGTTTTCCATTTTTATAATATATTTTATAATCAAATTCTTCTAATTTTAATCTCCATCTAACTAATCTAGAATTAGGATCTTTCATAGTAAATAAATATTTTAACGGTTGATGATCACAAATTATATTAAATTCTTTTCCAAAAAGATAAGGACGAAATACTTTTGTTGCCCAAACTATAGCTAACATTTCCTTTTCAATAGTACCATAATTTATTTCAGAATCGTTTAATGTACGTGATGCATAAGCTACTGGTAAATCTTTACCGACAGGTCCTTGTGATAATACTGCTCCAATTGCATAATTACTAGCATCGGTTGTCAAATTAAAACTTTTTGTAAAATCTGGATATTGTAAAATTGGTTCATTCATTAATAACGTTTTACATGTTTCAAAACAATTTATAAATTCTTTATTATGTATGATTTTTTCATTTTTCTTTAAACATTTAGTCAATGGTTTAGTTATTTTAGCAAAATCCTTAATAAATCTTCTGTAGTATCCTAATAAACCTAAAAATGATTTTATATCTTTTGTTGTTTTTGGAATTGGATATTTTTTAATAGCATTAATTTTATCCGGATTAGGTTTAATACCTTCTGGTGTTACAATGTGTCCTAAATAAGCAATTTCCTTCTTTAAAAATTCAGATTTATCTAATTGTACTTTAAAATTACTTTCTCTCAATCTTTCAAATATTTTTCTTAATCGTACAAGGTGTTCTTGCAAAGAAGTGGAAAAAATTATTTTATCATCTAAATAAACTAAACATATCTCATTTTGATAGCCTCGTAAAATACTATCCATTACACGTTGAAAAGTTGCCGGTGCATTTTTTAGTCCAAACGGCATTCTAGTGTATTCATAGTGACCATTTTCTACTGTAAATGCTGTTTTTTCAATATCATCAGGATGCATTTCTATTTGATGAAATCCATTTGCTAAGTCTAAAGTTGTAAAATAATTACATTTTCCAATTTTATCTAATACGTCTGTAATATTTGGTAAGGGATATTTATCAGTAATTGTTTTATTATTTAATTTTCGATAATCAACAACTATTCTCCATTTTTGTTTATTTGATTGATCTAGTTTTTTAGGAACAATCCATATAGGAGATGACCATGGTGAATGACTATGTCTTATTATATTTTGGTCTAACATATTATTTATTTGTCTATTTACTTCCTCTTTATGTATAAATGGATATCTATAGGATTTAGTATAAATTGGTTCTTCATCTTGTATTTTTATTTTATGTTTAACTTGATTGGTGAAAGTTAATTTATTTTCTTCATTATAAAATATATCTGCAAATTCTATGCACAATTTCTCAATTTCTTCTTTTTCTTCTCTATTTAAATGATTAGTATTTATTCTATTTAATTCTAATTTGTAACTATTATTAACATTTATATTAAAGTTATCAATTTTATTAATAGAATGTATATATATTTTAATATTTATATCATTAAAAATATACATCAACATTTTTCTTACTATTGAAAAATTTAATTTATCTAAACCTGATCCAATCTTTGGAATTGCGATATTCTTTATATTTTTATTTATACAAAATATTTTTAAATTCATTAAAGTCTTGAACATATCTTCATAACTAGGTTTCTCATAATATTTATTTTTATTTATCATATATAATATGTATCTATCATTATCTCGTAAATAACTTATAGAATATTTATTATTATTTTGTTTTAATAACTTATCTTTATTCTTAAATTTTTTATTAAATATTCGTGCTATACCTTTACCCATTTTAAAATCTAAACTTACACAATGAGCTAAACTATACTCTGAGTTAAATAAATTATCATTTATATCAATTATATTTTTATTAATAATCTTATTTTTCTTTAGTAACTCATTAAATTTTTTAAAAGTATGCTTTTTATTACTTTTTATTAATTCATAATCATTGTTATCACTTTTATTATTATTTTCATTATCATTATCATTTTCATCATCATATTCATTATTATTATTATCATTTTCATTATCATATTCATTATTATTATTATTTTCATTATCATATTCATTATTATTATTATTTTCATTACTCAAGAATTCTTTATTGTTTTTAACAATCTTTGTTGCATGAGTAATCTTATTATTTTTAGTATTACTTCTATTATTACTTTCATTATTTTCATTATTTTCATTACTCAAGAATTCTTTATTGCTTTTAACAATCTTTGTTACATGAGTAATTTTATTATTTACATTATCATTAATTATTTCAATATTATTACTACTTTCATCTTTATTATATTTTATTTTTATAATACAGTTTTTAGTTTCAATAATTCCATTTTCTAAATTAATATTTGCTTTAATATTTTTTAATATATCTATACCAATTAATCCATCATAAAAATCATGAAACTTAAATAAATAAAATTTAGAATAAGTATTAGGTAAATTAAACTCTCTAAATGTAGGAATTATAACTATATTTTTGTGATATGATTTATTTAATGCTGTACTAACCATGAATTTTTCTTCAATAATTTTCTCCTTAAAATATCTATTAGCTATATCAGGATTTAGAAATGATTTACTCGAACCTGAATCTATTAAAAACTTAAAATCTTTATTTTCTATATTTAAATTTATATAAGGTAAATTTTCATTTTTATTCGAAAATATAAAATTTTCTATCTCGGTAATTTTTTCTTTTTGGTATTCTGAAAATTTTGATTCTGAATACTTTCATTAGTTACATTTGTTGTGTAGGAACAACTTGGTTTATTATCGTCAATATGAATATTATGTAATTCTTCAGCTATATAAGGTAATCTATTATTATTATTATTATTTTGGAAATAATTTGGTCTATTTTGTCGAATAGTTCCTTGATTACTAACACCACTCATCGGTATAACTCTCTGATTTTGATTAAAATTTGTATTACGTGGAATCCATACATTTGTATTATTCCCATTATTATTATTTCTATAAAAATCATTATTATTATGAAAATTATTTTGTGGTACATATCTTGGTTGAAAATTTGTTTTTTGAGTTTGAGACATATTATTATTATTATTTCTTTGTTGAAAGTATCTATGATTAAAATTATTTGAAAAGTTATGTCGATAATTATTATTATTTACTTTTTTATAATTTGATTTCTTAATATACATATTATTTTTATTTTGTTTAAAATGTTGTTTATTTTGATTCTGTAGATAATAAATATTTTCCTCTTGATTAACATATTGTATTGCTTGTGCTAAATCAACAGGCCTCATAGTTCTAATTGTTGTACCTAAAGGATCTCTTAGTCCTGCTAGGAATGTTTTTAGTGTTAAATTTTTATATAATTCATTTTTTAAATTCCTATTTTGTAATAAAGGTTCATGTATGTTAATATATGATGTAATTAAGTTAAGCATGTGTAAACATCTTTCATAAAATTCTATTGCTGTTTCATCAAAATTTTGTTTTAAACTAATCAAATCACGATTTAAACAAGCTTCATCTCTAGGATCCGAAAAATTACGAATTAACACATTTCTTAAATCATTATAATTATTGATTGTATTTATATTAGTTACTAAACGTGCTCTACCATTTAATTTATTTAATATACTATTAAAAATAAACTGATCTTGAAAAGGATTTTGATTTTGAAAGTTATCGATTATATTTTGAGATACTTCTAAGAAATGAAACAATTCATCAGAATTTCCGTTAAATTCTGGAATGCATTTAAGGTAATCAGTGTGAAAAGCCATATTCAAATTATCAATATTCAAGTTCCTAAATAAATCTAACAAATAAATATCAATATCATCAATATTATTATTAAAATTAAATTCTGCTTCTTCTGATACACTTGATACACTTTCAATACTTTCTGTTACGGAATCACTTGACATATATTTTTAGTAAAATTTCACTTACATAAACAAAACATTAATCTTCATTCTTCTTATCCTTGGATTCTTGTCGGGAAGTTATGTTGAATACGTTGAAAACCCAGCGATGATGAAACCAGTGTTGATACCGTCACTTCAGTGATGAAGAGGATTGACCCAATTCCCTGGACAACTGCTATGCCTCCAATAACTTGATTTCTGCTGATGTTTTTCTTGTGTGGAGATTCTCTGCCTCCGTGGAGATTAGAAAAATTCTTTTTGTTCTTTTTAGTTCTCGGTGAATGTTAAAAGCCACGAATTTCTCGTTTTCGGCACTTCAACCGATTTAATTACGAACTAAAAAATCCGAACGACTGCGCCAATTAACGTTTTCACCCGAGCGGTGGGATTTTTAAAAACGTTTTTATTTTATTTTTATTAATTTGTTACACGAAGACGATTTTACTGAAGTACATTTATTTATAATACTTTTAATTTTATAATTTACATAATGATTTGACTTAAAATAATTTAATTATAATTTAATAATAAGTTAACTCAAAGGAATACATATCTAATCTCTCTAATTTAACCCGACGGATTACATTTCTAATCTCTCGCGTTCGAGCCTTGAACAGCTATTTATATGTGAAAGAAATGCAATTATTCATTTATTAATAATGCAATAATATGCATATAATATTATAATAGTGTTATTCATAAGTGATAACATAACAAGTGTGAAGTAAGTGAGGTACAAAAAAATTAATACTTGAAATCGTGCACAAATCACGTAAAGAGAGCTAAAAAATGGTTTACGAGTCTGTAAGTGTTATGTGTCAGACAACATTGTGTAAAAGTGAATTGAGTGCGAGATACAAAAAAATGAATTTTTTATATAGTGGACAAATCACGTAAAGAGAGTTAAAAAACGGTTTAGTAGTCTCTCAGTGATTTGTGTCAGACACACAAGTGAACAGTGTGAAGTAAGTGAGGTACAAAAAAAATAATATTTGAAATCGTGCACAAATCACGTAAAGAGAGCTAAAAAATGGTTTACGAGTCTGTAAGTGTTATGTGTCAGACAACATTGTATAAAAGTGAACTGAGTGCGAGATACAAAAAAATGAAATTTAAAAACGGTTTAGTAGTCTCTCAGTGATATGTGTCACACACAAAAGTGAACAGTGTGAAGTAAGTGAGGTACAAAAAAATTAATATTTGAAATCATGCACATATCACGTAAAGAGAGCTAAAAAATGGTTTACAATTCTGTAAGTCTTATGTGTCAGACAACATTGTGTAAAAGTGAACAGAGTGTGAGATACAAAAAAATGATTTATTTAAATCGTGGACAAATCACGTAAAGAGATTTAAAAAATGGTTTAGTAGTATCTCAGTGATATGTGTCACACACAAAAGTGAACAGAGTGTGAAGTAAATGAGGTACAAAAAAATTAATATTTGAAATCGTGCACAAATCACGTAAAGAGAGCTAAAAAATGGTTTACGAGTCTGTAAGTGTTATGTGTCAGACAACATTGTGTAAAAGTGAAATGAGTGCGAGATACAAAAAAATGAATTTTTTTTATAGTGGACAAACCACGTAAAGAGAGTTAAAAAACGGTTTAGTAGTCTCTCAGTGATATGTCAGACACAAAAGTGAACAGAGTGTGAAGTAAGTGAGATACAAAAAAATTAAAATTTGAAATCGTGCACAAATCACGTAAAGAGAGCTAAAAAATGGTTTACGAGTCTGTAAGTGTTATGTGTCAGACAACATTGTGTAAAAGTGAACAGAGTGTGAGAAAAAAAAAATGATTTTTTGAAATCGTGGACAAATCACGTAAAGAGAGTTAAAAAACGGTATACTAGTCTCTCAGTGATATGTGTCAAACACAATAGTGAACAGAGTGTGAAGTAAGTGAGGTACAAAAAAATTAATATTTGAAATCGTGCACAAATAACGTAAAGAGAGCTAAAAAATGGTTTACGAGTCTGTAAGTGTTATGTGTCAAACAACATTGTATAAAAGTGAACTGAGTGCGAGATACAAAAAAATGAATTTTTTATATAGTGGACAAATCACGTAAAGTGAGTTAAAAAAACGGTTTAGTAGTCTTTCAGTGATATGTGTCACACACAAAAGTGAACAGAGGATGAAGTAAGTTAGGTACAAAAAAAATAATATTTGAAATCGTGCACAAATCACGTAAAGAGAGCTAAAAAATGGTTTACGAGTCTGTAAGTCTTATGTGTCAGCCAACATTGTGTAAAAATGAACTGAGTGCGAGATACAAAAAAATGAATTTTTTATATAGTGGACAAATCATGTAAAGAGAGTTAAAAAACGGTTTAGTAGTCTCTCAGTGATATGTGTCACACACAAAAGTGAACAGAGGATGAAGTAAGTTAGGTACAAAAAAATTAATATTTGAAATCGTGCACAAATCACGTAAAGAGAGCTAAAAAATGGTTTACGAGTCTGTAAGTGTTATGTGTCAGACAACATTGTGTAAAAGTGAAATGAGTGCGAGATACAAAAAAATGAATTTTTTTTATAGTGGACAAACCACGTAAAGAGAGTTAAAAAACGGTTTAGTAGTCTCTCAGTGATATGTCAGACACAAAAGTGAACAGAGTGTGAAGTAAGTGAGATACAAAAAAATTAAAATTTGAAATCGTGCACAAATCACGTAAAGAGAGCTAAAAAATGGTTTACGAGTCTGTAAGTGTTATGTGTCAGACAACATTGTGTAAAAGTGAACAGAGTGTGAGAAAAAAAAAAATGATTTTTTGAAATTGTGGACAAATCACGTAAAGAGAGTTAAAAAACGGTATACTAGTCTCTCAGTGATATGTGTCAAACACAATAGTGAACACAGTGTGAAGTAAGTGAGGTACAAAAAAATTAATATTTGAAATCGTGCACAAATAACGTAAAGAGAGCTAAAAAATGGTTTACGAGTCTGTAAGTGTTATGTGTCAAACAACATTGTATAAAAGTGAACTGAGTGCGAGATACAAAAAAATGAATTTTTTATATAGTGGACAAATCACGTAAAGTGAGTTAAAAAACGGTTTAGTAGTCTTTCAGTGATATGTGTCACACACAAAAGTGAACAGAGGATGAAGTAAGTTAGGTACAAAAAAAATAATATTTGAAATCGTGCACAAATCACGTAAAGAGAGCTAAAAAATGGTTTACGAGTCTGTAAGTCTTATGTGTCAGACAAAATTGTGTTAAAGTGAACAGAGTGTGAGATACAAAAAAATGATTTTTTGAAATCGTGGACATATCACGTAAAGAGAGTTAAAAAATGGTTTAGTGGTATCTCAGTGATATGTGTCGCACACAAAAGTGAACAGAGTGTGAAGTAAGTGAGGTACAAAAAAACTAATATTTGAAATCGTGCACAAATCACGTAAAGAGAGCTAAAAAATGGTTTACGAGTCTGTAAGTGTTATGTGTCAGACAACATTGTGTAAAAGTGAACAGAGTGTGAGATACAAAAAAATGATTTTTTTAAATCGTGGACTAATCACGGAAAGAGAGTTAAAAAACGGTTTAGTAGTCTCTCAGTGATATGTGTCACACACAAAAGTGAACAGAGTGTGAAGTAAGTGAGGTACAAAAAAATTAATATTTGAAATCGTGCACAAATCACGTAAAGAGAGCTAAAAAATGGTTTACGAGTCTGTAAGTCTTATGTGTCAGACAACATTGTGTAAAAGTGAACAGAGTGTGAGATACAAAAAAATGATTTATTTAAATCGTGGACAAATCACGTAAAGAGAGTTAAAAAATGGTTTAGTAGTATCTCAGTGAGATGTGTCACACACAAAAGTGAACAGAGTGTGAAGTAAGTGAGGTACAAAAAAATTAATATTTGAAATCGTGCACAAATCACGTAAAGAGAGCTAAAAAATGGTTTACGAGTTTGTAAGTGTTATGTTTCAGTCAACATTGTGTAAAAGTGAACAGAGTGTGAGATACAAATAAATGATTTTTTGAAATCGTGGACAAATCACGTAATGAGAGTTAAAAAACGGTTTAGTAGTCTCTCAGTGATATGTGTCAGACACAAAAGTGAACAGATTGTGAAGTAAGTGAGGGACAAAAAAATTAATATTTGAAATCGTGCACAAATCACGTAAAGAGAGCTAAAAAATGGTTTACGAGTTTGTAAGTGTTATGTTTCAGTCAACATTGTGTAAAAGTGAACAGAGTGTGAGATACAAATAAATGATTTTTTGAAATCGTGGACAAATCACGTAATGAGAGTTAAAAAACGGTTTAGTAGTCTCTCAGTGATATGTGTTAGACACAAAAGTGAACAGATTGTGAAGTAAGTGAGGGACAAAAAAATTAATATTTGAAATCGTGCACAAATCGCGTAAAGAGAGCTAAAAAATGGTTTACGAGTCTGTAAGTGTTATGTGTCAGACTACATTGTGTAAAAGTGAACAGAGTGTGAGATACAAAAAAATGATTTATTTAAATCGTGGGCAAATCAAGTAAAGAGAGTTAAAAAATGGTTTAGTAGTATCTCAGTGATATATGTCACACACAAAAGTGAACAGAGTGTGAAGTAAGTGAGGGACAAAAAAATTAATATTTGAAATCGTGCACAAATCACGTAAAGAGAGCTAAAAAATGGTTTACGAGTCTGTAAGTGTTACGTGTCAGACAACATTGAGTAAAAGTGAAATGAGTGCGAGATACAAAAAAATGATTTTTTTATTTAGTGGACAAATCACGTAAAGAGAGTTAAAAAACGGTTTAATAGTCTCTCAGTGATATGTGTCAGACACAAAAGTGAACAGAGTGTGAAGTAAGTGAGGTACAAAAAAATTAAAATTTGAAATCGTGCACTAATCACGTAAAGAGAGCTAAAAAATGGTTTACGAGTCTGTAAGTGTTATGTGTCAGACAACATTGTGTAAAAGTGAAAAGACTGTGAGATACAAAAAAATGATTTTTTGAAATCGTGGACATATCACGTAAAGAGAGTTAAAAAATTGTTTAGTAGTATCTCAGTGATATGTGTCACACACAAAAGTGAACAGAGTGTGAAGTAAGTGAGGTACAAAAAAATTAATATTTGAAATCGTGCACAAATCACGTAAAGAGAGCTAAAAAATGGTTTACGAGTCTGTAAGTGTTATGTGTCAGACAACATTGTATAAAAGTGAACTGAGTGCGAGATACAAAAAAATGAATTTTTTATATAGTGGACAAATCACGTAAAGAGAGTTAAAAAAACGGTTTAGTAGTCTTTCAGTGATATGTGTCACACACAAAAGTGAACAGTGTGAAGTAAGTGAGGTACAAAAAAATTAATTTTTGAAATCGTGCACAAATCACGTAAAGAGAGCTAAAAAATGGTTTACGAGTATGAAAGTCTTATGTGTCATACAACATTGTGTAAAAGTGAACTGAGTGCGAGATACAAAAAAATGAATTTTTTATAAAGTGGACAAATCACGTAAAGAGAGTTAAAAAACGGTTTAGTGGTCTCTCAGTGATATGTGTCACACACAAAAGTGAACAGTGTGTGAAGTAAGTGAGGTACAAAAAAATTAATATTTGAAATCGTGCACAAATCACGTAAAGAGAGCTAAAAAATGGTTTACGAGTCTGTAAGTGTTATGTGTCAGACAACACTGTGTAAAAGTGAAAAGACTGTGAGATACAAAAAAATGATTTTTTGAAATCGTGGACATATCACGTAAAGAGAGTTAAAAAATTGTTTAGTAGTATCTCAGTGAAATGTGTCACACACAAAAGTGAACAGAGTGTGAAGTAAGTGAGGTGCAAAAAAATTAATATTTGAAATCGTGCACAAATCACGTAAAGAGAGCTAAAAAATGGTTTACGAGTCTGTAAGTGTTATGTGTCAGACAACATTGTGTAAAAGTGAATTGAGTGCGAGATACAAAAAAATGAATTTTTTATATAGTGGACAAATCACGTAAAGAGAGTTAAAAAACGGTTTAGTAGTCTCTCAGTGATATGTGTCAGACACAAAAGTGAACAGTGTGAAGTAAGTGAGGTACAAAAAAATTAATATTTGAAATCGTGCACAAATCACGTAAAGAGAGCTAAAAAATGGTTTACGAGTCTGTAAGTGTTATGTGTCAGACGACATTGTGTAAAGGTGAATTGAGTGCGAGATACAAAAAATTAATTTTTTATATAGTAAACAACTCACGTAAAGAGAGTTAAAAAACGGTTTAGTAGTCTCTCAGTGATATGTGTCAGACACAAAAGTGAACAGTGTGAAGTAAGTGAGGTACAAAAATATTAATATTTGAAATCATGCACATATCACGTAAAGAGAGCTAAAAAATGGTTTACAATTCTGTAAGTGTTATGTGTCAGACAACATTGTATTAAAGTGAACTGAGTGCGAGATACAAAAAAATGAATTTTTTATTTAGTGGACAAATCACGTAAAGAGAGTTAAAAAACGGTTTAGTAGTCTCTCAGTGATATGTGTCACACACAAAAGTGAACAGAGTGTGAAGTAAGTGAGGTACAAAAAAATTAATACTTGAAATCGTGCACAAATCACGTAAAGAGAGCTAAAAAATGGTTTACGAGTCTGTAAGTGTTATGTGTCAGACAACATTGTGTAAAAGTGAATTGAGTGCGAGATACAAAAAAATGAATTTTTTATATAGTGGACAAATCACGTAAAGAGAGTTAAAAAACGGTTTAGTAGTCTCTCAGTGATATGTGTCAGACACAAAAGTGAACAGATTGTGAAGTAAGTGAGGTACAAAAAAATTAATATTTGAAATCGTGCACAAATCACGTAAGGAGAGCTAAAAAATGGTTTACGAGTTTGTAAGTGTTATGTTTCAGTCAACATTGTGTAAAAGTGAACAGAGTGTGAGATACAAATAAATGATTTTTTGAAATCGTGGACAAATCACGTAATGAGAGTTAAAAAACGGTTTAGTAGTCTCTCAGTGATATGTGTCAGACACAAAAGTGAACAGATCGTGAAGTAAATGAGGGACAAAAAAATTAATATTTGAAATCGTGCACAAATCACGTAAAGAGAGCTAAAAATTGGTTTACGAGTCTGTAAGTGTTATGTGTCAGACTACATTGTGTAAAAGTGAACAGAGTGTGAGATACAAAAAAATGATTTATTTAAATCGTGGGCAAATCAAGTAAAGAGAGTTAAAAAATGGTTTAGTAGTATCTCAGTGATATGTGTCACACACAAAAGTGAACAGAGTGTGAAGTAAGTGAGGGACAAAAAAATTAATATTTGAAATCGTGCACAAATCACGTAATGAGAGCTAAAAAATGGTTTACGAGTCTGTAAGTGTTATGTGTCAGACAACATTGAGTAAAAGTGAAATGAGTGCGAGATACAAAAAAATGATTTTTTTATTTAGTGGACAAATCACGTAAAGAGAGTTAAAAAACGGTTTAATAGTCTCTCAGTGATATGTGTCAGACACAAAAGTGAACAGAGTGTGAAGTAAATGAGGTACAAAAAAATTAAAATTTTAAATCGTGCACTAATCACGTAAAGAGAGCTAAAAAATGGTTTACGAGTCTGTAAGTGTTATGTGTCAGACAACATTGTGTAAAAGTGAAAAGACTGTGAGATACAAAAAAATAATTTTTTGAAATCGTGGACATATCACGTAAAGAGAGTTAAAAAATTGTTTAGTAGTATCTCAGTGAAATGTGTCACACACAAAAGTGAACAGAGTGTGAAGTAAGTGAGGTACAAAATAATTAATATTTGAAATCGTGCACAAATCACGTAAAGAGAGCTAAAAAATGGTTTACGAGTCTGTAAGTGTTATGTGTCAGACAACATTGTATAAAAGTGAACTGAGTGCGAGATACAAAAAAATTAATTTTTTATATAGTGGACAAATCACGTAAAGAGAGTTAAAAAACGGTTTAGTAGTCTCTCAGTGATATGTGTCACACACAAAAGTGAACAGAGTGTGAAGTAAGTGAGGTACAAAAAAATTAATATTTGAATTCGTGCACAAATCACGTAAAGAGAGCTAAAAAATGGTTTACGAGTCTGTAAGTGTTATGTGTCAGACAACATTGTGTAAAAGTGAATTGAGTGCGAGATACAAAAAAATGAATTTTTTATATAGTGGACAAATCACGTAAAGAGAGTTAAAAAACGGTTTAGTAGTCTCTCAGTGATATGTGTCAGACACAAAAGTGAACAGTGTGTGAAGTAAGTGAGGTACAAAAAAATTAATATTTGAAATCGTGCACAAATCACGTAAAGAGAGCTAAAAAATGGTTTACGAGTCTGTAAGTGTTATGTGTCAGACAACATTGTGTAAAAGTGAATTGAGTGCGATATACAAAAAAATGAATTTTTTATATAGTGGACAAATCACGTAAAGAGAGTTAAAAAACGGTTTAGTTGTCTCTCAGTGATATGTGTCAGACACAAAAGTGAACAGTGTGAAGTAAGTGAGGTACAAAAAAATTAATATTTGAAATCGTGCACAAATCACGTAAAGAGAGCTAAAAAATGGTTTACGAGTCTGTAAGTGTTATGTGTCAGACAACATTGTGTAAAAGTGAATTGAGTGCGAGATACAAAAAAATGAATTTTTTATATAGTGGACAAATCACGTAAAGAGAGTTAAAAAACGGTTTAGTAGTCTCTCAGTGATATGTGTCAGACACAAAAGTGAACAGATTGTGAAGTAAGTGAGGTACAAAAAAATTAATATTTGAAATCGTGCACAAATCACGTAAAGAGAGCTAAAAAATGGTTTACGAGTTTGTAAGTGTTATGTTTCAGTCAACATTGTGTAAAAGTGAACAGAGTGTGAGATACAAATAAATGATTTTTTGAAATCGTGGACAAATCACGTAATGAGAGTTAAAAAACGGTTTAGTAGTCTCTCAGTGATATGTGTCAGACACAAAAGTGAACAGATTGTGAAGTAAGTGAGGGACAAAAAAATTAATATTTGAAATCGTGCACAAATCACGTAAAGAGAGCTAAAAAATGGTTTACGAGTCTGTAAGTGTTATGTGTCAGACTACATTGTGTAAAAGTGAACAGAGTGTGAGATACAAAAAAATGATTTATTTAAATCGTGGGCAAATCACGTAAAGAGAGTTAAAAATTGGTTTAGTAGTATCTCAGTGATTTGTGTCACACACAAAAGTGAACAGAGTGTGAAGTAAGTGAGTTACAAAAAAAATAATATTTGAAATCAAGCACAAATCACGTAAAGAGAGCTAAAAAATGGTTTACGAGTCTGTAAGTGTTATGTGTCAGACTACATTGAGTAAAAGTGAAATGAGTGCGAGATACAAAAAAATGATTTTTTTATTTAGTGGACAAATCACGTAAAGAGAGTTAAAAAACGGTTTAATAGTCTCTCAGTGATATGTGTCAGACACAAAAGTGAACAGAGTGTGAAGTAAGTGAGGTACAAAAAAATTAATATTTGAAATCGTGCACAAATCACGTAAAGAGAGCTAAAAATTGGTTTACGAGTCTGTAAGTGTTATGTGTCAGACAACATTGTGTAAGAGTGAAAAGACTGTGAGATACAAAAAAATGATTTTTTGAAATCGTGGACAAATCACGTAACGAGAGTTAAAAAACGGTTTAGTAGTCTCTCAGTGATATGTGTCAGACACAAAAGTGAACAGAGTGTGAAGTAAGTGAGGTACAAAAAAATTAATATTTGAAATCGTGCACAAATCACGTAAAGAGAGCTAAAAATGGTTTACGAGTCTGTAAGTGTTATGTTTCAGACAACATTGTGTAAAAGTGAACAGAGTGTGAGATACAAAAAAATGATTTTTTGAAATCGTGGACAAATCACGTAACGAGAGTTAAAAAACGGTTTAGTAGTCTCTCAGTGATATGTGTCAGACACAAAAGTGAACAGAGTGTGAAAGAAGTGAGGTACAAAAAAATTAATATTTGAAATCGTGCACAAATCACGTAAAGAGAGCTAAAAAATGGTTTACGAGTCTGTGTGTGTTATGGGTCTGACAACATTGTATAAAAGTGAACTAAGTGCGAGATCCAAAAAAAAATGAATTTTTTATATAGTGGACAAATCACGTAAAGAGAGCTAAAAAATGGTTTACGAGTCTGTAAGTCTTATGTGTCAGACAACATTGTGTAAAAATGAACTGAGTGCGAGATACAAAAAAATGATTTTTTTATAAAGTGGACAAATCACGTAAAGAGAGTTAAAAAACGGTTTAGTAGTCTCTCAGTGATATGTGTCACACACAAAAGTGAACAGAGTGTGAAGTAAGTAAGGTACAAAAAAATTAATATTTGAAATCGTGCACAAATCACGTAAAGAGAGCTAAAAAATGGTTTACAATTCTGTAAGTGTTATGTGTCAGACAACATTGCGTAAAAGTGAACAGAGTGTGAGATACAAAAAAATGATTTTTTGATATCGTGGACAAATCACGTAAAGAGAGTTAAAAAATGGTTTAGTAGTATCTCAGTGATATGTGTCACACACAAAAGTGAACAGAGTGTGAAGTAAGTGAGGTACAAAAAAATTAATATTTGAAATCGTGCACAAATCACGTAAAGAGAGCTAAAAAATCGTTTACGAGTTGTAATGGGTCAAAGGGCACCATGTACAGAAATTATTTTTTTTTCAATTATTTTCTTGAAATTATTAATATTTAATTTAATCTGATGAATCCGAAAGAAAGGAATGCGGAGTGAAGTAGTTTGTTTAGTCTACCTAAAATCAGGAAAAGGGGGAGATAAGCGCGAAGATCGATGGAATGCGGGGCGAAAAGCAAAGCGCGTCGATTTAGGAAAGGGGGAAGACGGGCGCGGAGAATGAAGGAACGCGGTAAGAAAAATAAACGCGACGAGTCAGGGAAAGGGGGAAATAAGCGCGAAGAACGATGGAATGCGGCACGAAATGTAAAGCGCGTCGAGTTAGGAAAAGGGGAAGACGGGCGCGGAGAATGAAGGAATGCGTTAAGGAAAACAAAAGCGAGAAGTCAGGAAAAGTGGGAGATAAGCGCGAGGAACGGTGGAATGCGGCAAGAAGAGCAAGCGCGGCGGGGTTCGGGAAAGGGGGAGATGAATGCGAAGAACGAAGGAATGAGACAAGATAAACGATAATAAAAAAAAAGGAAAGCTGCGGTGAAGATATAAAAGGATAAAGTTGATGCGAAAGGGGGATAGTCGGGGAACAGACCGCGAAGAGACCACGTTTGAAAAATAAGAAAGTTTTGTAATCGTGATTTTAAATCGGGGGTGCGTGAAATAATAAGTGACCGGGCGAATTCCGTAAATTAAAATAAATACGCGGTTCGGTATAAAATAAACAGGGTCCGTCTTCGAAGAGCGCGAGAGCTTACCGGAGATATCGGATTCCTTAAACTAATTACGCGGTTCGGTATAAAATAAACAGGGTCCGTCTTCGAAGAGCGTGAGAGCTTACCGGAGATATCGGATTCCTTAAACAAATTACGCGGTTCGGGATAAAATAAACAGGGTCCGTCTTCGAAGAGCGCGAGAGCTTACCGGAGATATCGGATTCTTTAAACAAATTGTAGGTTCGGGATAAAACAAACAAGGTCCGTCTTCGAAGAGCGCGAGAGCTTACCGGAGATATCGGATTCTTTAAACAAATTGTCGGTTCGGGATAAACAAACAAGGTCCGTCTTCGAAGAGCGCGAGAGCTTACCGGAGATATCGGATTCTTTAAACAAATTGTCGGTTCGGGATAAAACAAACAAGGTCCGTCTTCGAAGAGCGCGAGAGCTTACCAGAGATATCGGATTCTTTAAACAAATTGTCGGTTCGGTATTAAACAAACAAGGTCCGTCTTCGAAGAGCGCGAGTGCTTACCGGAGATATCGGATTCTTTAAAGAAATTGTCGGTTCGGGATAAAACAAACAAGGTCCGTCTTCGAAGAGCGCGAGAGCTTACCGGAGATATCGGATTCTTTAAACAAATTGTCGGTTCGGTATAAAACAAACAAGGTCCGTCTTCGAAGAGCGCGAGAGCTTACCGGAGAAATCGGATTCTTTAAACAAATTGTCGGTTCGGGATAAACAAACAAGGTCCGTCTTCGAAGAGCGCGAGAGCTTACCGGAGATATCGGATTCTTTAAACAAATTGTCGGTTCAGTATAAAACAAACAAGGTCCGTCTTCGAAGAGCGCGAGAGCTTACCGGAGATATCGGATTCTTTAAACAAATTGTCGGTTCGGGATAAAACAAACAAGGTCCGTCTTCGAAGAGCGCGAGAGCTTACTGGAGATATCGGATTCTTTAAACAAATTGTCGGTTCGGTATAAAACAAACAAGGTCCGTCTTCGAAGAGCGCGAGAGCTTACCGGAGATATCGGATTCTTTAAACAAATTGTCGGTTCGGGATAAACAAACAAGGTCCGTCTTCGAAGAGTGCGAGAGCTTACCGGAGATATCGGATTCTTTAAACAAATTGTCGGTTCGGGATAAAACAAACAAGGTCCGTCTTCGAAGAGCGCGAGAGCTTACCGGAGATATCGGATTCTTTAAACAAATTGTCGGTTCGGTATAAAACAAACAAGGTCCGTCTTCGAAGAGCGCGAGAGCTTACCGGAGATATCGGATTCTTTAAACAAATTGTCGGTTCGGGATAAACAAACAAGGTCCGTCTTCGAAGAGCGCGAGAGCTTACCGGAGATATCGGATTCCTTAAACAAATTACGCGGTTCGGGATAAAATAAACAGGGTCCGTCTTCGAAGAGCGCGAGAGCTTACCGGAGATATCGGATTCCTTAAACAAATTACGCGGTTCGGGATAAAATAAACAGGGTCCGTCTTCGAAGAGCGCGAGAGCTTACCGGAGATATCGGATTCCTTAAACAAATTACGCGGTTCGGAATAAAATAAACAGGATCCGTCTTCGAAGAGCGCGGGAGCTTACCGGAGATATCGGATTCCTTAAACTAATTACGCGCTTCGGGATAAAGTAAAAGTGTCCGTCTTCGAAGGGTGTTAGTTACGCGGAGCGGGAACTAAAATAAAACGGGGTCGTTGATCACAACTTCATAAACAGGTAAAACCTCGATACTATATGCTCTCATTCTCTTTTGTTATTGTTGATTATTTCTCTGATGGGTTTTTTTTTTTTTTTTTTGGTGGGTTTTTCCCATACACAATCAGAGCACCAACCCACTTTTTTTTTTTTTTTTTTTTTTTTGTAGTACACAATGCGTGAAAATTGTTTGAATAGTTTAAATTTATTTAATATGTCAATTTATGTGTTTCTGTCAATATGAAATAAATTCCGCATTGTTTGCTTCATTTGTTCGTTTTATTCAATTTCACACATGATCATTCCAAAGTAATCTAATAATGATAATAAAAAGACACGGTAAGTGGAAATAATGCATATTAACACAAATAACGAACCTGGCCAATTAATTAAAGGGTTGCTACGATTTGAACACAACGTATATTTTGTACAAATTAAAAATTTGTATAAGGTAGGGGTCTGAACCATTACATTGGTGCCGTAACCAGGATATTTGTGGTTTACAATAAATATGCATTACATAATTAAAAAAAAAAAAAAAAAAAAACTTACTGTGTCTCGTTTGCATAATTAGTGATGAGCTAAATTACCATGAAATATTGTAAGGATCAATAATTGATGATTAATAAAATAATATAAATTTAGAATTCAGTTTCAAATTCAATCAATGAATTATAAATAAAAAGGGGTGAGTGAGCAGTTTGGTGAATCGATGCCGTTCCGTTGTTTTCATCAATGTGCACTTGATGAATCCCGGGGTGTCGTCGGCTCATCGAATTGTTTGTTTTCTCTTTTGGAAAACTAATTTCTAAATACTTAGTATAATTCTCATGCAAAAGGAATGCATTGATGCCTGATCAAAATAATCACAAGTATTGATTTTCTAATTGACATAAAATAATAATAATAATAATAATAATAATAATAATAATAATAATAATAATAATAATAATAATAATAATAATAATAATAATAATAATAATAATAATAATAATAATAATAATAATAATAATAATAATAATAATAATAATAATAATAATAATAATAATAATAATAATAATAATAATAATAATAATAATAATAATAATAATAATAATAATAATAATAATAATAATAATAATAATAATAATAATAATAATAATAATAATAATAATAATAATAATAATAATAATAATAATAATAATAATAATAATAATAATAATAATAATAATAATAATAATAATAATAATAATAATAATAATAATAATAATAATAATACTCTCGGGGGTTATACCTACCTCTAGAGGGCGCGTACCCCGAGGTGGCGGATAGGGGGAAGCCATCACGAACCTCCGTTCGTGATGGTAGGAGGGTACCTTTGTGTACTCTCCCGCGGACCAAAAGGGTAAGGAGGGAGTGATGCGGGTGATGCCTTGGTATCACTGGCATATCCTCCCTCAAGACCGGTGTGTCTACGCAAGTGGGTACATCGGATCTAGAGGAGATAAACCTCGATAAAAAATCCGAAATCCAAGGTGTCATACGAACCGTGCCGAGGGATGAATGGCCATGCGAGAGTTGGTCGTGAACGGTGTCTTCCGGATACCAGGCGCCCTCCGGTCGTAATTAGCCTTCCACCGGTATGGGAGCACTGCCGGTGGCGACTTTCTTTTCTGCCCTACTCGTGGGATCAAGATGACATCTTTTCCTCTTAACCAAAATAAAACTTCAAACCCGCAATTGACGGGGGATCAAATCCCTCGGTTTTTGCTGGTTTCTAAAGTCGAAGGAAACTTCGACAAGATGAGTCCGTTTATATTAGACAAGTTACTATATAATCTATTGGGAAATTGTAAAAACATTAAAAAAGTTAGAGAGGGCTTACTAATCGAAACGATTAGTAATGCGCAATCGAAGAGACTTTTATCCACCAAATTGTTAGGAGATTTCGAAATTAATGTGGTTCCACATAACTCCTTAAACTACTCCCGGGGAGTAGTTTATTGTAGGGATTTCCTGAACTGCACGGTTCAGGAAATTCAGGAAGGCCTCGCGAGTCAGGGAGTGATCGAGGTCCGCAGGATCACCACAAGGCGAGAGGGTGTGATTCAGGATACACCTAGTCACATCCTCAAATTTAATAGGCCTGATCTTCCAGCCAGAATTAAAGCTGGCATTCATACCAGCCTCCCGGTACGTCTATATATACCAGCACCACTTAGGTGCTTTAAATGCCAATTATTTGGGCACACAGCAACACGCTGTGTAAAAGAGCAGATATGTGTATGTGGCAAAAGTCTTCACGAGGGAACAAGTTGTGAAGACCCCATTGAATGCGTTAATTGTAAAGGGGCACATTCGGTTCGTTCCCGTAATTGCCCCAAATACAAAGAAGAAATGGCTATTCAGGAGCTGAAAATAAAAGAAAAAATTTCTTACTTCGAGGCAAAGAAAAGGGTCGTTCCCTCTTTGCCTACTGCCGGAGTGTCCTACTCACAAGCAGCGGCCACAAAAGTTACATTGGCAGAGGATTTGCTAAAACAAATACTTCCTCAAATCCAATTGACGGTGGAGCAAGTTGTTAAGACGCAAATGCGTGATGCACAGAGGGAGGCAAATATAATGCCTCCCCCACCCGCACGCCCGGCAAATATGCCACGACCGGCGGGTGAAAGACAGCAGAGGGCTGCCGTTAAGGCACCCCAAGCTGTCGGACAGCAAGGAGTTGCTAAGGCGCCCCAAGCTGTCACACAGAGGGGAGCCACTGCGGCGTCCCAAGCTGGGGGACAGCAGGGGGTCGCTGGGCTGCCCCAAGCTGCCATACAGCGGGGAGCCACAACGGCGACCCAAAGTATTCTACAGCAGGGGAAATTATCCCCTGCTGTAGAAAGAATCATAGCGGCTGCGTCTGCTATGGCTGCAACACCAGCAGTCAACGAAGCAGTCATAGCCGCAGATATACATCCGGTGGGAGATGAGTCTGCGGCAACTGTTGTTACCGACCCACTGGATTCTTGTAATAAAAGAGGGGCCAATGATGCCTCTCTATCCTCCTCGGATGATTTTACAGGCGAGGATGTTACAACCGACGGTGGGTCGGTTCAAAACAAAAGGGTGTCGAAGAGGAGGCCTGGCTGGAAGAAGGGTGTGCCAAGGAAGTGATGCCCCTTGGCATATATATATAAGTATCTTTTTATTCTTTTCTCTGTGTTGTCACATTATTTGTTAATTTATTCATATTTATTAATCTGTTCTGTCCATCGTGTTTGGTATATTATCTGTTATATGTCTCTAGATGTTTCAACTGTGATACTAGGTTTAGGATTCAATCGTGTCGTCGTCCACTTATTGGTGTCTTTTTTGTTTTTAGGTTTAGGTTTAAGTTTAGGTTTAGGTTTTAGTTTGTCGTCGTCCCGGTATCGGAGCCTTTTTACAGCTTCGATACCTTCTGTCCATTTAGGTTTTAGGTTTGTGCTCGTATTAGTGTTATTTATTTTAATTTATTATTTAAGTGTTTGTATTGTCCAAATTTAATCATGGTTGAACAATTGGTCCAATGGAATTGTAACGGTTGCAAAAAACACTACCACGAGCTGAAATTACTCTTGGGTAGGCATACACCATTTTGTGTATGCCTCCAAGAAACACATTTTAGACCATACGAAGAATTTCAGCTCAGAGGTTTTTCGGTAGTGAGAAGGGATGTCATGCCGACTGTAAGAGCCAAAGGCGGAGTTGCTATTGTTCTGAGAGAAGATCTCCCTTTTGAGGAGATCCATCTTAGAACAAGACTCCAGGCTCTTGCGGTTCGTATTGTACATCCCCTCAAGATAGTTATATGCACCGTTTACCTTCCAGAATTCGATTGGACTCTGGAAGATCTACTGGACCTAGAGAGTCAGCTCCCCTCGCCATATTTATTAGTGGGAGATTTTAACTCCCACAACCCATTATGGGGTTCCAAAAGGAAGGACCCGCGTGGACTACTGATAGAGAACTTTCTCGATCAGTGTGACGCGGTCCTCCTTAACACGGGATCCCATACTCATTTATGTGCGAGGAGTTCTGATTTCTCTGCTGTGGATTTGTCTTTTTCCTCTCCAAGAATAGTACCCAATTTAGAATGGAAAACTCTTGATGACCTGTACGGTAGTGATCATTTTCCTATAATCATAAAAACCATCATAAAACGGGTAAGACATTCAGTCCCCCGTCGATGGTGTCTCGACAGGGCAGACTGGCTTGGTTTCCAAGCCAGTTTAACACGCCCATCGGAAATGTCAGATAATGTCGAGACGGCCGTACAGGAATTTACAGAAAGAGTTTTAGCAGCAGCTAGTGTTCATATCCCGAAATCAGGCGGGAGAAAGGCCGGCCCACCTGTTCCATGGTGGAGCCATGAAATAAAGGTGGCAATAGAGGAGAAGAAGAGAGCTCTAAATAAATTTAAGCGATCACCTACCCGGGAAAACCTGATAGCCTTCAAGAAGCGGCGAGCATTTGCTCGTCGCGCCATTCTTGAAGGAAAACGGCTATCATGGGAGAGCTACGTGTCGACGATCACACCGACCACACCTGTCAAAGAGGTGTGGAAAAAGGTGGGTGCAATAGCGGGGAAAAAATTCCCTGCAGTAGCACCCATCTTGAAAGTAAACGGTGTTGACGTTACGGAGACGGCAGAAATAGCGGACGCAATAGCGTCTCAGTTCCATTCTGCTAGTAGCTCTCGTAATTATAACATGACTTTCCTGGGTAATAAAGAGAGTTTAGAGGTCTCTCTTGATTTCTCCTCATTGGAGTCCTTACCTTATAACGTTGAATTTTCAATAAATGAATTAGAAGAGGCACTTAGGTCTACGGGTTCTTCCAAGGCCCCGGGGCCTGATGATATTCCATTTCAGATTGTCCGGCAACTTCCCTCCTCCATGAGGGAATATTTGCTGGACGTATTTAATCTGATATGGGTTAGGGGCGTCTACCCCGATAAGTGGAAAGAAGCCACAATTTTGCCTCTTCTAAAGCCAGGTAAGGACCCAACAAACGTTAATAGCTACCGGCCCATCTCATTAACTAGCTGCTTGGGGAAGATATTGGAGAGGATGGTCAACAATCGCCTGGTATGGATGCTAGAAAGGAATGGTCTTCTAGCGAAATACCAGGCTGGATTTAGGAAATTCCACAGCACGATCGACCAATTAGTCCACTTAGAGAACTCCATCCAGGATGCCTTCCTAGAGAGAAAACACCTCGTAGCGGTGTTTTTCGATCTAGAGAAGGCATATGATATGACCTGGAGATATGGAGTTCTCCAAAAACTACATGAGTGGGGACTAAGGGGCCGTCTGCCCATTTTTATCAAATCATTTATGACAGGTCGATCGTTTAAGGTAAAAATTGGGGAAACCGAATCCGCACCTTTTGTGTTGGAGAACGGTATTCCTCAAGGTTCAACCATGAGTGTAACCCTATTCGCAATCGCTGTTAACGAAATAGCTAAATGTGTTAAATCCCCGGTCAAAAAATGCCTGTATGTCGATGACTTGGTAGTATATATGGCAGGAGATACCATCCCTGCCATTACTCGCAAACTACAGGCTGTCATCGACGAAGTGAATAGCAACGCGGAGTCCAGAGGTTTTCGTTTCTCAGAGACGAAAACCTCTTGTATACATTTTTGTAGACTCCGGCGGCCGCACCGTGACCCTGTGCTGTATTTACGGGGCACGAGGATCCAATTAGTTGATAATATCCGGTTTTTGGGGCTGAGGCTCGATAGTCGTCTTTCCTATCGAGCCCATGTAGAGGAACTGGCCGAGCGGTCTAAAAAAGCTTTAAACATCATTAAATGCTTGGCCAGTATCAACTGGGGAGCCCGAAGAGAAGTACTGTTGCGGCTATATAACGCTTTGGTTTTATCCAGGGTGGATTATGGCTGCACAGTTTACTCTTCGGCAAGAAAGTCCTGGTTGAAGCCCCTAGACGCTATTCACAATGCAGGCATTAGATACGCCACAGGAGCTTTTCGGACGAGTCCCGCACCGAGTCTCTGCTGCGAGTCGGGTTTCCTTCCTCTAAATGCACGCCGCAACCGCTACGTACTACAGTACGCGGCGGCAATGCGTGCGAGGAAGGGACATTTAAACCGCCGACACTTTATTACAGTAACTGAGCAGCAGAGAAAATATGCAAGAAAACCTACCGTCAGTAGGCCGGTGTGCGTCCGAGCAAAAGAGCTAATGGGGAGTCTAAATATTAGTCTCCCACGGGTATTCGAGGTCGGATTTCTTGAGATTCCACCTTGGTTATTGCCAAGTGTGGAGTGTCGATTGGATCTGACCTCATATAAAACTGGCGACATTAGCCCAGATATAATTAGAGGCAAATTCCATGATATCGTCGCAGAATACCCTGACTCCCCATGCGTGTACACGGACGGCTCAAGAGTAGACCACGGAGTAGGTTGTTCCATCGTTGTCGATGGGACACCGCATTCGTGGTCACTTCATGAGTCGGCCAGTGTGTACACAGCGGAAATGTATGCTCTTTATCAAGCTCTTAGGTATATAATTTATGACAACCACCACAGCTCCTTCCTTATATGTTCCGACTCTCTAAGTGCCATCCAAAGTTTGACGTCGCTGTACTCGGTCGATCCGCTGGTCCAGCTCATACAATCTTCGATATTCGAAGTGTCCCGGATGCGAAAGACGATAGTTTTCGTCTGGACTCCGGGACATGTAGGTATCGAAGGAAATGAGCTGGCCGACGAAGCTGCCCGTCAGGCAACAGAAGCGGAGACCGAGGATGAAATTCCAGTTAGGCCAGATGACGTCAAACAATATATTAATTTCAAAATAAGAGAGGATTGGCAAATGAGTTGGAACCGCTCCGAGAGCAAGTTAAAACTAATTAAGCTCTCCGTGACACCCTGGAAGTCGCCGGTGGAACTTACAAGGAGGGAAGAGGTCGCCCTATGTCGTCTACGCATAGGGCATACCAACATGACCTCATTATACCTCCTTGCCGGCGACGAAGAACCAATTTGTCAGTTTTGTCACGACCGTTTAACGGTGGAGCACGTCTTATTGGAATGTCCAGCCTACGCAATTCAACGCGATAGGCTGAGGCTGGGTGGTGATGTGGCGTATATTTTAAGTAATAACAAGGGGTCCGTAGAGAAGCTAATAAAGTTCCTACGTGAAACAAATATTTTAAAGCGAATTTAGGGTTTGTGTTGTTTTCTTTCATGTTAATTTATTATAATTTATTCTCCGTGTCGTCCATTTGTTTTTTGTGGTACCGAAGTCCCTTTACAACTTCGGTGCCACTTTTAATTTGTTCTGTGTCGTGTTAGGTTAGTTAGTGCCGTCTCTTCTGTGATATTAGGTGTAGGTTTTAATTCGTTCTAGGTTAGGTTTTAATTTGTTGTAGATTTAAGTTTTATTTAATTTATTTTAGGTTTTAAGTTTTATTTTATTAATTTTAGGTTTTATTTATTTATTTATTTTAGTTTAGGTTTTCTGTAATTGTGTTGTTTTAAGGGCTCCAGTGTCAGGGTCTTTTACAACCCGGGCACTGTCCCTACTGTGATATTAGTTATAAGGATTTATGGGCAATGCCTGACATTACTATAAATAAGTATTACGAAAGAAAATAAGTCAGAGCATAGATTTAAACTTGAGACCGGCTAATGACCCTAGCAGTCGAAGCCGGTAAAGTGGGAGGGGTTTTAGTGGGTAGGCTTCCAGTTAACATCTGACTGGAAGGAGTCCCACACTCCGTCCGTAACTGGATTTCCCCTTCCACAGCCCAAAAAAAAAAAAAAAAAAAAAAATAATAATAATAATAATAATAATAATAATAATAATAATAATAATAATAATAATAATAATAATAATAATAATAATAATAATAATAATAATAATAATAATAATAATAATAATAATAATAATAATAATAATAATAATAATAATAATAATAATAATAATAATAATAATAATAATAATAATAATAATAATAATAATAATAATAATAATAATAATAATAATAATAATAATAATAATAATAATAATAATAATAATAATAATAATAATACTCTCGGAGGTTATACCATACCCCTAGAGAGCGCGCACCCCGAGGTGGTGGATAGGGGGAAGCCGTCCTCTTGACGGTAGGAGGGTATTCTGTTACCTTCCCGCGAACCAAAAAGGTAAGGAGGGAGTGAAGCGAATATAAGATGTCATGTTCTGTCATGATATCTCTAGCCTCTCCTCTCTCAAGACTGGTATGCGTGACGAAGGGTCACACCCGCGGCTGTCATGCGCGAACATGCCGGATCTAGAGGAGTAAACCTCGATAAAAGAATCCGTAATCCCCGGTGTCATCCGAACCGTGCCGATGGGATGAATGGCACTACGTTAGTGTGTCTTCGTACGGTGGTCTCTGGATCGTGGCGACGTTCAGTTATATGTAGCCTTCCACCGGTATGGGAGCACTGCCTGTGGTGACCGTATATTTCTGCCCTACTCGTGGGACCAAAATGAATAGTCAATCCACAAAAACAATTAATTCCAACCCGCAACTGACGGGGGATCCTGTCCCTCGGTTTTTGCAGGTTGCTAAAATCGAAGGCAACTTCGAAAAGGAGAGTCCATTTCTTGTGGACAAATTATTATACAATATAGTTGGTCAATGTAAGAATATAAAAAAGGTGAAAGATGGTTTATTGATTGAGACCGTGAGCAGCGCTCAATCAAAGAAACTTTTAGAAATAACCAAACTAGGCGATTTTGATGTAAAAGTGACACCACACAATACCCTAAACTTTAGTCGCGGTATTGTGTACTGTAGGGACTTCCTCAACTGTACAGTTGAGGAAATTCAAGAAAATTTGGCCAGCCAGGGTGTGGTGGAAGTCCGCAGGATTACCACGAGGCGTGATGGCATTGTGCATGATACGCCACTTCACATCCTGAAATTTAATAGAACAAACTTGCCAGTAAGCATTAAAGGAGGAATACATACGAAATTACCAGTGCGCCTATACATCCCGGCACCATTGAGGTGCTTCAAGTGTCAATGTTTTGGGCATACCTCAATGAGATGTTCAAAGGAACCAGTTTGTGGTTGTGGTCGCCCTATGCATGAGGGAACGAGCTGCGAGGAACCCGTAATTTGCGTAAACTGCAAAGGGGGACACAAAGCTAGCTCAAGAAATTGTCCAAAATTCAAAGAGGAGACGGCAATACAGGAATTGAAAGCGAAAGAAAAAATTAGTTATTCCGAAGCTAAGAAGAAAGTAACTCCTCAGCAACCAATAGCGGGTACATCTTATGCTCAAATGGTAAGCAGCAAAGGTAATCTGGCACAAGAGATCATAACTTCTCTACTACCGTTGTTGAAGACCACAATTTCCGAGGTAGTAAAAGCGGAACTGCAAGGAAGTAAACCACAAAGGGAGGTTGTCAAGATGCCTCCACCAACAAACCGCCCGCCGATCGCTGCGCGACCAGTAGGCGATAAACAGCAAAATGGCAGTAAGCCATCACAGGCTGTGAAACAACAAGGGGTCAATGCAGAACCCCAAATCAAAAAAACGCAGGCAAACACCACAGCACCTGCGATCCCATTGCAGGAGATAAGTCAATTGTCTCCTGTAGTGGAAAAAATCCTGGCTGCTGCGTCTGCCGTAGCCGCAGCTAAGGGAAGATCTCCTTCCCAGTCGGCCTCAAATTCTGAAAATGAATCAACAATAAATATGGATTCATATCCATTCGCCGAGCCAGGTATAAAAAGGGGGGCAACAGATGCTTCCCTCTCCTCCTCTGACCATACAGTAGAGGAGACATTAACAGATGGAGGGTCGGTTTCACATACCAGGATTAGAAAGAGGAAACCAGGCTGGAAGAAGGGAGTTCCCAGAAATAAACAGGAACTCTAGGAAAAAGTCTTCTTTTCATCTTTATGTATATATTGTCTTTCGTGTTAATTTATTTTTATTTAATATCGTACCGTTCTCGTTTTGTTACTGGAATTTGTATTAACTCCAGACTTATATGTGTCAAATGTGATATCTTCTGTGATATTAAGATTAAGACTTTATTGAGTAATTGTCCTGGAACCGGAGCTTTTTACAACTCCGGTACCATTCATGTTCTTAGGAGTAAGGTTTTATCATGTCGTTGTCCTGGCATCAGAGTTACCTATAACTGTGATGTCATCTGTGATATTAGGGTTAAGTTTTATCTTGTGATTGTTTTGACATCGGAGCCTTTTACAACTCCGATGTCATCCGTGTTCTTAGGTTTTAGGTTTTATCGTGTAGTCGTCCGGGCATCGGGGTCCTTTTACAACTTCGATGTCATCAATTTGTTTGTGCTCGTTTTAGTATTATTTATTAATAATTTATTATTATGTGTTTGTGATGTCCCGTAATAGAAATGGTTGAACAAATTGTCCAATGGAACTGTAACGGTAGCAAATTCCACTACCACGAGCTGAAATTAATCTTGGCGAGACATGCACCATTTTGTGCATGCCTCCAAGAAACGCATTTAAAGCCCAATGACGATTTTCAGCTCAGAGGTTTTTCGGTAGTGAGAAGGGATGCAGTGCCTAATGTACGAGCAAAGGGTGGCGTAGCCATCCTCGTAAGAGAGGGTCTCCCTTTTAGAGAGATTCCTCTCACAACGCAGCTCCAGGCACTGGCCGTGCAACTATCTCATCCCTTAAAAACAACGTTATGCACCGTCTACCTTCCACAATTTGATTGGACACTTAACGACTTGTTGGACCTAGTCAACCAGCTACCCGCGCCATATATTTTGGTGGGCGACTTTAATGCCCACCATCCATTATGGGGCTCGCAGAGGAAAGACCAGCGCGGTCAACTGATCGAGGATCTCCTCGATCAGAGCGACTTGGTCCTCCTCAACACGGGCTCCAGTACTCATATATGCGCGCGTAGTTCAACCTTTTCAGCGGTTGACTTATCTTTCTCGTCCCCACGACTAGCAAGTAACCTTACCTGGGAAACCATCAATGACCTGCACGGTAGTGATCACTTCCCTATCTTAATCAAGACCATCACAAGACGGGTAAGACGTTCTGTCCCCCGCAGATGGTGTCTCGACAGGGCAGACTGGCTTGGCTTTCAAGCCAGTCTTACACGTCCAGCGTCAATGTCCGACGACGTCGAGACAGCCGTGCAGGAGTT
This sequence comes from Philonthus spinipes, assembly GCA_963082785.1. Lineage (NCBI taxonomy): Eukaryota > Metazoa > Arthropoda > Insecta > Coleoptera > Staphylinidae > Philonthus > Philonthus spinipes. The sequence goes on from OY720303.1 coordinate 520,141, forward strand.
TACAGAGATGGTTTTAGAAGCAGCTAGAGAACATATTCCAATGTCAAGCGGAATAATGGCCGGTCCACCAGTACCATGGTGGAATAACGAAATCAAGCAGGCAATAAAAGAGAGGAAAAGAGCTCTGTACAAGTTTAGAAGAGCTCCGACCCGGGAAAACTTGATAGCCTTCAAGAAGCGGCGCGCAATCGCTCGCCGCAAAATTCTTGAAGGTAAAAGGCTATCATGGGAGAGCTATGTGTCGTCAATCACTCCATCCACACCTATGAGAGAGGTGTGGAAGAAGGTGGGTGCGATAGCGGGGAAGAAATTTCCCGCGGTAGCACCCATCTTGAAGGTAAACGGCAGTGAAATTGACGATACGGCAGAGATTGCGGACGCAATTGCGTCGCAGTTCCACTCTGCCAGTAGCTCCCATAACTACAATGATCGTTTCCTGGGTCTTAAAAATGATCTCGAAGTCCCTTTGGACTTCTCCTCTCGGGAATCCTTACACTATAATCTAAAGTTTTCATTGTCAGAACTAGAAGAGGCAATCAGATCCACGGGCGCTTCAAAAGCGCCCGGACCGGATGGCATCCCATATCAGATCGTCCGGCAACTTCCTTCATTTATGAAGGAATACTTGCTGGACATTTATAATCTGATATGGGACAGGGGCGTCTACCCCAGCCAGTGGAAAACTGCCATTGTTTTGCCTCTTCTGAAAACTGGTAAGGATCCCACAAATGCCGCTAGCTACCGGCCTATATCCCTAACTAGCTGCTTAGGTAAGGTTCTCGAAAAAATGGTCAACAACCGTCTGGTGTGGCTGCTGGAGACATACGGTCTCCTAGCGAAATACCAGGCGGGTTTTAGGAAATTTCATAGCACTGTTGACCAGCTAGTCCATTTGGAGAACTCCATCCAGGATGCCTTCTTGGAGAGAAAACACCTCGTAGCGGTGTTTTTCGATCTAGAGAAGGCATACGATATGACCTGGAGATATGGAGTTCTCCAGAAAATGCACGAATGGGGACTAAGGGGCCGTCTGCCCCTTTTTGTAAAATCGTTCATGTCCAGTCGTTATTTTAAAGTCAAAATTGGGGAAACCGAATCTTCACAATACGTGTTAGAAAACGGTATTCCCCAAGGTTCAACCATTTCTGTCACCCTATTCGCAATAGCAATTAACGATATCGCTGAGTCAGTAAAATCCCCTGTAAAAAAATGCCTCTATGTCGATGACTTGGTCATATATATGGCAGGAGATACCATCCCTGCCATTAATCGTCAAATGCAAGAAGTCATCGACAAGGTGAATAATGACGCGGAGTCTAGAGGTTTTCGTTTCTCTGCAACGAAAACCTCATGTATCCACTTTTGTAGACTCCGACGACCGCATCATGACCCTGGACTCTCACTCCAGGGCCGACGGATACAGGTCGTCGAAAGTATCCGTTTTTTGGGGCTGAGGCTCGATAGATGTCTCTCTTATCGAGCCCATGTCGAAGAGCTGGTCGACAGAGCAAAGAAAGCATTAAACCTAATAAAATGCTTGGCCAGCATCAACTGGGGAGCCGGAAGAGAGGTGCTGCTGCGACTGTATAGGGCTCTGGTATTATCCAGAGTCGACTACGGTTGCACGGTATACTCTTCCGCTCGAAAATCCTGGTTGAAGCCCCTCGATGCGGTTCACCATTTAGGCATTAGGTACGCCACTGGAGCTTTTCGGACGAGTCCCACGCCGAGTCTCTGCTGCGAGTCGGGTGTCCCCCCGCTAGAAGCACGCCGCAACCGCTTCATACTGCAGTATGCGGCGGCAATGCAGGCAAGAAGGGGACATGTCAATCGCCGACACTTTCTTTTAACAACTGAGCAGCAGAGAAGGTACGCAAGAAGACCTACTGTCACTAGGCCGGCGTGCGTCCGAGCGAAAGAGCTTATGGGGAGACTAAATATCAGTCTGCCGAGGGTATTCGAGGTCGGATTCTTAGAAGTTCCACCTTGGCTTTTGCCAAGTGTGGAGTGTCGTTTGGATCTGACCTCACACAAAAAAGGCGATGTTAGCCCCTATATTCTTAGGGGCAAGTTTTTCGAAATCATCGCTGAATACCCAGACTCCCCGCGCGTGTACACTGATGGGTCGAAAGGTGACCGCGGAGTGGGGTGTTCCATCGTTATCGATGGGACACCGCACTCTTGGTCGCTGCACGACTCGGCAAGTGTGTACACCGCAGAACTTTACGCTCTATTTCAAGCTCTTCGCTACTGCTTATATGACCACCACCACAGCTCATTCCTTATTTGTTCCGACTCGCTTAGTGCCATCCTCAGTTTAACGTCGTTGTATTCGGTCGACCCGCTGGTCCAGCTCATACAGGCCTCGATATTCGAAGTGTCCCGAGTCAAAAAGACGATTGTCTTCGTCTGGCCTCCGGGGCATGTGGGCATCGAGGGTAATGAGCTGGCCGATGAAGCTGCCCGTCAGGCAGCGGAAGCGGGGACCGATGACGGAATTCCGGTTAGACCTGACGACGTTAAACAATACATAAAATCTAAGCCATCCGAGGATTGGCAGCAGAGTTGGAACCGCTCCGAGAGCAAGTTAAAGTCAATCAAGCTCTCCGTGACACCCTGGAAGTCGCCGGTAATCATCACAAGGAGAGAAGAAGTCGCCCTGTGCCGTTTACGCATAGGGCATACCAACTTGACCTCTTCCTATCTCCTTTCCGGCGACGAACAACCAGATTGTTATGAATGTCACGACCGTTTAACGGTGGAGCATATCTTAACGGAGTGTCCAGCCTACGCAATTCAACGCGATAGGCTGAGGCTGGGTGGAAATGTGGCGTCCATTTTAAATAATAGCAAGGGGTCCGTAGAGAAAGTAATTAAATTCCTACGCGAGACAAATCTGCTCAAGCGAATATAGGGTGTGTGTCGTCTTTAGTGTTAATTTATTTTAATTTATTGATTGTTCTGTCCTGTATTGTTCGGTGGGATCAGAGTCTCTTTACAACTCTGATTCCATTTCTTCATGTATTTAGTGTTTTGTGTGTAGTGTCGTCTGCTCAAGAGTCTTTTTACAACTCTTGAGCATTTAGGTTTGGTGTTTTTAGGTTCCGGCATCGAGGTCCGTTTACAACCTCGATGCCGTCTTTCTGTGATTTTAGCATTAGGTTTTAATTTGTTTAGGGTTAAGTTTTATTTTATTTATTCTAGGTTTAGGTTTTATTCTATTTATATTTAGGTTAGGTTAGACTGTGATATTAGTTTTAAGTTAATTTGGACAATGCCTGACAGCGTAATAACCATTTTAAATGTCAGTGCATTGATTCAAACCCGACCGGCTAATGACCATAGAAGTCGAAGCCGGTAAAGTGGGAGGGGTTTTTAGTCGGTAGTTTCCCGGACAAAATCTGGGAAGAGTCCGACACTCTGTCCGTAAATGGATTTCCCCTTCCACAGCACAAAAAAAAAAAAAAAAAAAAAAAAATAATAATAATAATAATAATCGTGTCAGTCAGAAAGTCACCCATAACAAAAACATGGAGACAAGATCAAAGAAAAACAATGAACCACGACCTGAAAATAATGTTCAGGAAAAATTTCTGACCACCAATGAGACGCGTAAACAAAATTACAGTGGCCGAGCAGAGTCGGATGAAGAAAACATGGTTTTTAGCGCTACAAGTGATCATGACAGACATTTTGACACAATATGTCAACATAGTTCTTCATTAAATATCACCACCGAACCAATGGCAGGACCGAGTGGAATAAAGAACACATACAGGAACTGTAAAAAGCAACAGCCCAACATGGAAAACTTTGAAGACATGACCCCGGAAACCACCTTAGGTATGCAAATATGCCACACGCATCGGGAACATAGATTGCTTAACAACCATGCATCCACTAATACGCAAACCACGGCTGAACGTGTTTTGCCGACAACACAGTCCGCAACCACTAAGGCTGGAAAAATAAGACAACGCATGACATGGAACCAAGAAATGAACAAACACATCATGCGATGTTATTATCAATGCACAAAAATAGAAACACAGCCACTAATAAGATCCGAGATGAGACGCTTATTTCTTGATAGATTCCCAGAATATCCAAATATTACTGAACAACGTCTAATGGACCAGAAAAGGTTCATAATCAACAACAACAGACTAACAGAAATGGAAAGAGAGTTAATTAAGCAAAATGTAGCAGATGAACTAGCTAAAGAATGTGAGGAGATGCAGCAAAATACATTACAAACTGCGATAGAACAGATGGACCAAGAAGCAAATCTACACCTCAGGACTCAACCAAGCCAGGAAATAACGAATATAAGCAAAATACTCCGAGACGGCACGGGTTCTCAAACAAGGCCCGTTCGGAACCGTCATGATGTTCTGTCTAGCTCTGAGGAACGTGGAGCGAGTGGTACACCTCAAAGGAATGGAATAACAAGACAGCAAAGCCATCCGGAAATTTCAAATACACAACATGCGGCTATAAATACTGCAGTACCCTCGGTACTGACCACAAAAGCAGCAAGAAGTCGCCGAGGCGGGCCGGGGCAGCAGGACCCGGGTCGGAACCGTCATGATGATAGGCCTGCAACAGACCGCAATAACGAACAAGGACGTAGGAATAGGAATAGCCGAAATCGAGACCAGCCAGCGGCCCAAGCAGAAGAAGATGTTGTTAGGGTTGACCAGGCCCAACCCACTCTTCCGCAACGTAACTTAAGACAGCGAACCACTTGGACTGACGAGATGAATGAGTATGTGGTTTACTGTTACTATAAGATCACCAAAGCCGAAACACTTAAGGTTGCCTATAGCGTAGAGCTACACCGAATGTTCATTGAGAAATACCCTGAAATGAACAACAAAACAATTCAAAATATCCTTGACCAAAGAAGAACAATTTTCAAAAATAACAGAATTTCTGCAGAGACAATGGATAATATAAAGAAAACGGTCGAAGTAGAACTGGGGATGAGACAAGAGGGGAATGCTATCCCGGAAGACGAAGACCAGATAGTAGAGGAACCCTCAGATGAACTACAAGAGGAATTTCGGAGACAACACATGTTGTTAGGAGGGATGGATCCAACAGCGAGACCATGGCTACCGAAACTCCACATAAAGAAAAACACGTTAACCTTATTAGCGCGAATAAACGAGCTAGTAGGAAAAGCAATACTACCAAGAACGAGTATTGAAGAAATCCACAGTCTGATATACGTGGGAGCCTACACACTGCTAACGATAAACGGACAGAAGATAGCTCAATCAAATATCAACAGAACAGTCAGAGACAAAAAGAAACCGCCTTGGGAAAGAAGAATAATGAATACCATTGAAGATTTAAGAAAAGAAATAGGTGTAATGACTCAATCAATCAGACCCGACGCAAGCCAACGCGTTATTCAAAAGGCAGCGGGATTGACTTTTAAATACCGAAGTAAAGACAACCCTACTGCACTGGAAGTGCTAGACTACCTAAAACAAAAATTATCAGCCTACACAAAAAGGCTAAGAAGGTACAGAACCAGCAACGCAAGAAGAGAACAAAATAAACTATTCTCATTAAGTCAAGGACAATTCTACAGAACTTTAAATGAAACACCGTGTGAGCAACGAGGAAAAATACCGTCCACTGAACGAACAAAAGAATTCTGGTCAAATATATGGGGCAAATCAGTTGATCACAAGGAAAATAACTGGATATCAGACACGAAAAACAATAGGAATAAGATCCACACAATTATGGAATTGAAAATCTCTGAAAAAAATGTTACGGATGCTGTGAAACGAACCAAGAACTGGAAAGCCCCAGGGATTGACAAAGTCCAAAATTTCTGGCTAAAAAAGTTTACAACAATACATGAGTGCCTTGCACAAGAATTCACGAACGTTCTGAATAACCCGCAACTTATGCCAGAATTCATGACGCAGGGGATAACACACCTCCTGCCTAAAACAGACACCCTGAGTGAAGACCCGGCCAAATACCGTCCCATTACCTGTCTGCCAACCATATACAAGTTATTAACATCAATCCTAGCAAACAAGATTTACAATCACCTAGAAATCAATAAACTGCTAGATGAGGAGCAGAAAGGATGCCGGAAGAGTTCTAGAGGATGTAAGGAACAACTAGTAATGGACGCAGTCGTCACCAAAATAGCAGTACAACATAGAAAACCCCTATATGTTGCCTACATCGATTACAAAAAAGCGTTCGATTCGGTTCCGCACTCCTGGCTGAAAGAAGTCTTGCAACTGTATGGAATTAACGATAAAATCGTACAATTTCTAAAATACGCCATGACAAAATGGAAAACAAAATTGAGCCTGCGTGGCCCAGATACACGGACTGAAACAGATTCAATACAAATCCGACGAGGGATATTCCAAGGGGATGCGCTAAGCCCAATTTGGTTCTGCCTCGCACTAAAGCCCCTGACTACGTATATGAACGCCCAGAGGAAAGGTTTTCAAATGCCAAACTCAAATGTACAGCTTAGTCACCTGTGGTACATGGATGACCTCAAAATATACGTAGAACAGGAAAACCATCTGAAATCGTTACTAGACTGCGTGAGAAGGTTCAGTGAGGATATCGGGATGGAATTCGGGTTGGACAAGTGTAGAACTAGCGCAATGCTCAAAGGAAAATGGAAACCACATGAGGGATACGGGATAGGAGACGAACCAGGTAGAATAGTAGGCATGGAACAGGATGAGAAGTACAAGTACCTCGGGTTCATGCAATCACAAGGAATCGACCAAAAAACAACTAAGGAAGAGCTAATAAATACCCACACAAGCAGATTGCGAGCAATACTAAAAACGCAACTGTCAGCTCGCAACACCTCGACAGCTATTAATACCTACGCTACATCAGTGTTGACGTATAGCTTCGGGATTATACAATGGACAGACACGGAACTTAGACACATTGACACAAGAACAAGAAGAGAGTTCCGGAAATATAGATCACACCACCCGCACAGTGCAGTCGAGAGATTCCATTTACCATGAAAACTTGGAGGAAGAGGTATCCCCAGCGTCCATGCCAGTCACTATTCCCAGGTAGATAATTTACGGAAATACTTTTATACCAGGGCGCCAACAAGTAATCTCCACAATGCAATTATCAAACATGATACCAGAGCAACCCCACTACAGCTAGCTAACAAGAACTACCAACCACTAGCAAAAACTGAGGAAACCACGGACCTTATCAACCGATGGAAAAGTAAGCCACTTCATGGCAAATATAGGGCAATACTAGAAAGCGAGCACATCGATATGCACAGTTCTCTAAGATGGATCGAGGACGGCAGTCTCTTCAAAGAAACGGAGGGATCACTAATAGCCATCCAAGACCAAGTGATACCCACCAGATCATATAGAAAACGCATCCTCAAGCAGAATGTGCAAGTCGTGTGTCGCATCTGCCAAAAGAAAGAAGAGAGTCTGGATCATTTGATAGGAGGTTGTGAAGTTTTGGCACCGAAAGCATACCTGGAAAGGCATAATTATGTAGCAAAAATTGTGCATCAAGAGCTAATTAAAATGCACCTGCCGGAACATAGTACACCAGTCCCATACTACCAGTATGAACCTGAGCCAGTAGTAGAGAATAAATCAGCACGACTATACTGGGATAGACAGATAATTACAGATAAAACTATCCCCAACAACATCCCAGATATAGTCCTGCTGCTAAAGGAACAGAAAAAAGCCTACATAATAGATATCGCCGTCCCTATCCCCGAAAACATCAGAAGAACACATAGTGATAAAACAAACAAATACCTACCACTCTCTGACGAAATTAAACAGATGTGGGCATTGGATTCCGTGGTTATCATCCCAATTATACTTGGAGCAACGGGAGAGATTCCAATAACTCTGCATGACAACATTTCAAAATTAAACTTATCAAAGTATATATTCATCCCAATGCAGAAAGCTGTTATACTGAAAACTTGCAGCATAATAAGACGGGTGCTAAATGAGGAATGAAGCGCGTAGACACAGAGTTTCGGCTACTTGAAACCCAGAGAAGCCTCACCGTTGGTAGTAATACTCCGGTTTGAGCTTAATTATACCCTGAAGAAACAGGTGAATGTGAAAGAAAAAAAAAAAAATAATAATAATAATAATAATAATAATAATAATAATAATAATAATAATAATAATAATAATAATAATAATAATAATAATATCCCGTCTGGGATCGGATTAGAATAGTCCCAGGGTAAATCCTGCCTGTCGTAGAAGGCGACTAAAAGGATCCTCGGGGGTTATACCTACCTCTAGAGGGCGCGCACCCCGAAGTGGCTGATTGGGGGAAGCCATCACGAACCTCCGTTCGTGATGGTAGGAGGGTACCTTTGTGTACTCTCCCGCGGACCAAAAGGGTAAGGAGGGAGTGATGCGGGTGATGCCTTGGTATCACTGGCATATCCTCCCTCAAGACCGGTGTGTCTACGCAAATGGGCACATCGGATCTAGAGGAGAAAAACCTCGATAAAAAATCCGAAATCCAAGGTGTCATACGAACCGTGCCGAGGGATGAATGGCCATGCGAGAGTTGGTCGTGAACGGTGTATTCCGGATACCAGGCGCCCTCCGGTCGTAATTAGCCTTCCACCGGTATGGGAGCACTGCCGGTGGCGACCTGTTATTTCTGCCCATCTCGTGGGAACAACATGAAAGAGTCCACAAATAAAAAACCAAACCCCAACCCGCAACTGACGGAGGAACCTGTTCCCCGGTTTTTGCAGGTTGTTAGAACCGAAGGAAACTTCAAAAAGACGAGTCCGTTTTTGATTGATAAATTATTTTATAGCAATATTGGAGAAAGCAAAAGTATAAAAAAGGTGAAGGAGGGCTTATTGATTGAGACAGTCAGTAACGCCCAATCAAGAAAACTGCTTGGTTTAAAAAAGATAGGCGATTTTGATATAACTGTCAGACCACATAATTCTCTAAATTTCACACGCGGGATTGTATACTGCAGGGATTTCCTTAACTGTACGGTTGAGGAAATCCAGGAAAATATGGCTGACCAAGGCGTCGTTGAGGTAAAAAGAATAAACTCAAGACGTGATGGTGTAATACAAGAAACACCACTGCATATATTAAAATTCAATAAAATAAACCTACCGGCGAAAGTAAAAGGTGGTACCCATAGTCTCCCGGTACGAATGTATATACCAGCACCGTTGAGGTGTTTTAAGTGCCAATGTTTCGGACATACATCTCTTAGATGTTCAAAGGAACCAACCTGCGTATGTGGAAGAAATCCTCATGAAGGTACGAGCTGCGAAGAACCCATAGTTTGCGTGAACTGCAAAGGGGGTCACAAAGCTCGTTCCCGAAACTGTCCGAAATATAAGGAGGAAATGGCAATACAAGAGCTAAAAACCAGGGAAAAGCTTACCTATTTTGAGGCAAAAAAGAGAATCGTACCCCAGCAACCCACTGCCGGTATAACATATGCCCAAGCAACTAATAGCAAAATTAATAATGTTGATGAAATTATAGCTCGTTTGGTCCCATATCTAAAGACAACAATAAGTGAGGTAGTTAAAAAAGAGATGGTAGAGTTAAGAATCCAAAAGGAGGCTAGTCAAATGCCTCCACCATCAAGTCACCTGCCGACTATTCAACGTCAGCAGGCTGACAAACAGAGGGATGGCAGTAAACCATCCCATGCTATTAAGCAGCAAGGGGAGACAAAGATCCCCCAAACATCCCAACAGCAGGGTGTCAGCACGGCACCCCAAGCTGTCAAACAACAGGGTGACGAAATGGCAGTTAACCAAATGGTTACCACCATTGAATCACCCACTCCCACCCAGCAGGAGACAAGTAAAATGTCTCCTGTAGTGGAAAAAATACTAGCGGCTGCGTCCGCAGTCGCAAGAGCAGCACAAACAAGAAATTCAGGAGGTGAATCCACCATAGATGTGGATTCATGTCCTGATTTCGGTGTCAAAAGGGGGGCTACTGATGCCTCCCTCTCATGCTCATCCATCGATGACTTTGCGACGGACAGTGATCCGTCTCAAAATACAAGAGTAAGGAAGAGGAAACCGGGCTGGAAGAAGGGAGTTCCTAGGAATAAGTAATTATTCTTAGAGCTTTCCTCTCTTATTATAATAGAATGTGTACTTCGTCCCTTTTGTTAATTTATTTGTATTTATTTATTTATTATAATAGTTCTAGTCATATCGTGGGTGTTACTCTAGTCATTCAGACATTAGAGTTTCACACAACTCTAATGACAAATGTGATATTAGTATTAAGGTGTGTTGTTATATGTGTTCTAGCATCGGAGTCCTACACAGCTCCGATGTTATTATCGTCATTAGTTAATAAGTTTTACCCTGTCGTTGTCCTGACATCGAAGTCCTTTACAACTTCGATGTCATTTATGTTGTTAGATTATAAGTTATATGTAGCTCTTGTCCTGTCATCGGAGTCTTTTACAACTACGATGTTTCTTTGTGTTTTTAAAGTCCTCGTGTTAGTGTTATTTATTATTAATTTATTATTCTGTGTTTGTAATGTCTAAATTTCATAATGGTTGAACAATTAATCCAGTGGAACTGTAACGGTTGCAAAAGTCACTACCACGAGCTGAAATTACTCTTGGCCACACATGCACCTTTTTGTGCATGTCTCCAAGAGACACATTTCAAACCAAATGAGGAATTTCAGCTCAGAGGCTTTTCGGTGGTGAGAAGGGATGAAGTACCCGATGTGCGAGCAAAGGGTGGTGTGGCCATCCTTATGAGGGAAGGTCTTCCTTATCGGGAGATCCCTCTCAGAACCCAGCTCCAAGCAATCGCGGTACAGATTTCACATCCCATTAAAGCCACAATATGCACCGTTTATCTTCCCGAATATAACTGGACATTGAACGATCTATTAGAGTTGGTCAGTCAGCTTCCCTCGCCATTTATATTAATGGGTGATTTCAACGCCCACAACCCACTTTGGGGCTCCCAGAGGAGAGATCCGCGAGGTCATTTGATTGAGGAATTTCTCGATCAAAATGACTCGGTTCTCCTGAACACGGGATCCCCCACACATCTTTCTGCGAGAGGATCAAGCTTGACAGCTGTGGATCTATCATTCTCTTCGCCCCGTTTAGTGAGTAACCTCTCATGGGAAACACTAAACGACCTGCACGGAAGTGACCATTTCCCGATTTTAATTAAGACCATCGTAAATCGGGTAAAGCATCAAATCCCGAGACGATGGTGTCTCGACAGGGCAGACTGGCCTGCTTTTCATGCCAGTCTCTCTCGCCCGTCGTCAATGTCAGACGACGTCGAGACGGCCGTGCAGGAATTTACTGAACGGGTATTAGAGGCGGCTAGGAAATGCATCCCCATTTCAAGTGGGACTAGGGCCAGACCACCAGTACCTTGGTGGAACCATGAAATTAAGATAGCAATAGAGGAGAGAAAGAGAGCGTTATACACGTTTAGACGTGTACCTACCCGGGAAAATATGATTGCCTTCAAGAAACGGCGAGCAATTGCCCGTCGAAAGATTCTTGAAGGCAAAAGAAAATCTTGGGAGAGCTACGTGTCAACCATCACTCCGACGACACCAATGAGTGAGGTATGGAAAAAGGTGGGTGCCGTCGCCGGAAAGAAATTTCCGGTTGTAGCACCCATCCTTAACATTAATGACAAAGAATTGACAGACACGGCAGAGGTGGCGGATGCAATCGCGTCCTACTTCCACTCTGCCAGTAGCTCTCGCAACTATAATGTAGATTTCCTGGGTAGAAAAGATGAACAAGAAGTCGCTCTTAATTTTTCCTCTATGGAGTCCTTACCCTATAATGTCAAGTTTTCTTTGAATGAACTAGAAGAGGCAATTAGATCCACTGGTACTTCTAAAGCCCCGGGACGGGACGGGATTCCATATCAGATTATCCGGCAACTTCCCTCTCACATGAGGGTTTATTTGCTGGATGTTTTTAATCTGATATGGAACAAGTGCGAGTACCCGACACAGTGGAAACAAGCGGTAATTTTGCCTCTTCTGAAACCGGGTAAGGACCCAACCAACGTTAGTAGCTATCGGCCAATTTCTTTAACTAGCTGCCTTGGAAAAATTCTGGAGAGAATGGTAAATAACCGCCTGGTATGGATACTAGAGACGCATGGTCTCATAGCGAAATACCAGGCGGGTTTTAGAAGATACCACAGCACGTTAGACCAATTAGTCCATTTAGAGAACTCCATCCAGGATGCCTTCCTAGAGAGAAAACACCTCGTAGCGGTGTTTTTCGACCTAGAGAAGGCATACGATATGACCTGGAGGTATGGAGTTCTACAGAAACTGCATGAATATGGACTAAAGGGCCGTCTGCCCTTATTTATAAAATCATTTATGTCTGATAGATCGTTTAATGTAAAAATTGGGGAAACCGAATCTACACAGTTTGTGCTAGAGAACGGTATACCCCAAGGTTCAACCATTAGTGTTACCCTTTTCGCAATCGCTGTTAATGAACTTGCAAAATCTATTAAATCCCCAGTCAAGAAATGCCTGTATGTCGATGACTTGGTAGTGTATATGGCAGGAGATACCATCCCTGCCATAACACGTCAACTACAAGCCGCTATCGACCAAGTCAATGCCGATGCCGAGTCTAGAGGTTTTCGGTTTTATGAAACGAAAACCTCATGTATTCATTTTTGTAGACTCAGGCACCCGCATCGCGACCCCGGATTGTCACTCCGGGGCACAAGGATACAAGTTGTAGATAGTATCCGATTTTTGGGGCTAACGCTAGATAAGACTCTTTCTTATCGAGCCCACATTCAAGAGCTGGTGGAACGTTCAAAAAAAGCACTAAACGTTATAAAATGTTTAGCCAGCATCAACTGGGGAGCCCGAAGGGAAGTACTGCTGCGTCTGTACACAGCCCTGGTTTTATCCAGGGTTGACTATGGATGTGCAGTGTACTCTTCGGCTCGGAAATCCTGGTTGAAGCCCCTCGATGCGGTACATCATGCAGGCATCAGATACGCCACAGGCGCTTATCGGACAAGTCCCACGCCGAGCCTCTGCTGCGAGTCGGGAATCCCTCCTCTGAATACACGCCGCGACCGTTTCGTACTTCAGTACGCGGCGGCGATGCGTGCGAGGAGGGGGCACATTAACCGACCACATTTTATTAACGTTACTGAGCAGCAGAGGAAATACGCCAGAAGACCTACCGTAAGTAGGCCGGTGTGTGTCCGATCGAAGGAGCTTATGGGGAGTTTAAACGTTAGTTTTCCGCGGGTTTTCGAGGTCGGATTCCTGGAGATCCCACCTTGGCTCATGCCAAGTGTGAGGTGTCGAATGGATCTGGCCTCATACAAGAAAAGCGATACAAGCCCCTACTTTCTAAGGGGTAAATTTAATAGTATCATCGCTGAATACCCGCACTCCCCGCGGCTGTACACGGACGGCTCGAAAAATGATCGCGGGATAGGTTGTTCCGTCATTATTGACGGAACACCGCATTCGTGGTCGTTGCATGAGTCGGCCAGTGTGTACACCGCAGAACTCTATGGTATTTATCAAGCCCTTCGATTTTGCCTTTATGATCACCACAGCTCATTCCTCATTTGTTCCGACTCTCAAAGTGCCATACAAAGCTTGACGTCGTTATACTCGGTCGATCCGCTGGTACAGCTCATTCAAGCCTCGATATTCGAAGTGTCTCGGATGCGAAAGACGATTGTTTTCGTCTGGACTCCGGGACATGTAGGTATCGAGGGCAATGAGCTGGCCGATGAGGCTGCCCGTCAGGCGGCCGAAGCGGATAATATTGATGACATCCCTGTGCGACCAGATGACGTCAAGCGTTACATTCAATATATAATGTTACAGAACTGGCAGCAGAGTTGGAACCGCTCCGAGAGTAAATTAAAATCAATCAAACTCTCCGTGGCACCGTGGAGCTCGCCGGTCGTCTTAACGAGGAGAGAAGAGGTCGCCCTATGCCGTTTGCGTATAGGGCATACTAATTTGACCTCTTCTAATCTCCTCACCGGCGACGAACAACCAATCTGCGAAAATTGTCACGACATATTAACGGTGGAGCATATACTAATGGAATGTCCAGCCTACGCAAATCAACGCGCTAGGCTGAGGCTGGAAGGTGATGTGGCGTCTGTTTTAAGAAACAAAAAGGGGTCCGTAGAGAAGATAGTCAACTTCCTACGTGAAACAAATTTACTAAAGCGTTTGTAGGGTATGTGTCGTCTTCTGTGTTAATTTATTATAATTTATTTAGTTTTCGTCCAGTGGCATCGAAGTCCTTTTACAACTTCGGTGTCACTTATTTTTGTATCTTTGTGTCGTATCGTTCGCTCTAGAGTCTTTTTACAACTCTAGGGCATTTAGGTTAGGGTTTTAGGTTCCGGCATCGGGGTCCTTCTACAACCCCGATGCCGTCTCTCTGTGATATTAGTTTTTTAGGTTTTAACTTGTTTAGGGTTAAGTTATTTTATTATTGTAAGTGTATTTATGTGTAGATTTAAGTTTTATTTTATTTATTGTAGGTTTAGGTTTTAGATTTTTATTTATTTTAGGATTAGGGCTCTGTGATATTAGGTTTAAGCAAAATTATCTGTGATATTAGGTTGTAAGCTAAATAGTACAATGCCTGACACAATAACACCTGAATGTCAGAGCATACATTCCGAGACCGGCCAATGACCCTGGCAGTCGACGCCGGTAAAGTGGGAGGGGTTTTTAGTAGGTAGTTTCCCGGACAAAATCTGGGAAGAGTCCGACACTCCGTCCGTAAATGGATATTCCCCTTCCACAGCCACAAACAAAAAAAAAAAAAAAAAAAATAATAATAATAATAATAATAATAATTTTCATTGTCAGAACTAGAAGAGGCAATCAGATCCACGGGCGCTTCAAAAGCGCCCGGACCGGATGGCATCCCATATCAGATTGTCCGGCAACTTCCTTCATTTATGAAGGAATACTTGCTGGACATTTATAATCTGATATGGGACAGGGGCGTCTACCCCAGCCAGTGGAAAACTGCCATTGTTTTGCCTCTTCTGAAAACTGGTAAGGATCCCACAAATGCCGCTAGCTACCGGCCTATATCCCTAACTAGCTGCTTAGGTAAGGTTCTCGAAAAAATGGTCAACAACCGTCTGGTGTGGCTGCTGGAGACATACGGTCTCCTAGCGAAATACCAGGCGGGTTTTAGGAAATTTCATAGCACTGTTGACCAGCTAGTCCATTTGGAGAACTCCATCCAGGATGCCTTCTTGGAGAGAAAACACCTCGTAGCGGTGTTTTTCGATCTAGAGAAGGCATACGATATGACCTGGAGATATGGAGTTCTCCAGAAAATGCACGAATGGGGACTAAGGGGCCGTCTGCCCCTTTTTGTAAAATCGTTCATGTCCAGTCGTTATTTTAAAGTCAAAATTGGGGAAACCGAATCTTCACAATACGTGTTAGAAAACGGTATTCCCCAAGGTTCAACCATTTCTGTCACCCTATTCGCAATAGCAATTAACGATATCGCTGAGTCAGTAAAATCCCCTGTAAAAAAATGCCTCTATGTCGATGACTTGGTCATATATATGGCAGGAGATACCATCCCTGCCATTAATCGTCAAATGCAAGAAGTCATCGACAAGGTGAATAATGACGCGGAGTCTAGAGGTTTTCGTTTCTCTGCAACGAAAACCTCATGTATCCACTTTTGTAGACTCCGACGACCGCATCATGACCCTGGACTCTCACTCCAGGGCCGACGGATACAGGTCGTCGAAAGTATCCGTTTTTTGGGGCTGAGGCTCGATAGATGTCTTTCTTATCGAGCCCATGTCGAAGAGCTGGTCGACAGAGCAAAGAAAGCATTAAACCTAATAAAATGCTTGGCCAGCATCAACTGGGGAGCCGGAAGAGAGGTGCTGCTGCGACTGTATAGGGCTCTGGTACTATCCAGAGTCGACTACGGTTGCACGGTATACTCTTCCGCTCGAAAATCCTGGTTGAAGCCCCTCGATGCGGTTCACCATTTAGGCATTAGGTACGCCACTGGAGCTTTTCGGACGAGTCCCACGCCGAGTCTCTGCTGCGAGTCGGGTGTCCCCCCGCTAGAAGCACGCCGCAACCGCTTCATACTGCAGTATGCGGCGGCAATGCAGGCGAGAAGGGGACATGTCAATCGCCGACACTTTCTTTTAACAACTGAGCAGCAGAGAAGGTACGCAAGAAGACCTACTGTCACTAGGCCGGCGTGCGTCCGAGCGAAAGAGCTTATGGGGAGACTAAATATCAGTCTGCCGAGGGTATTCGAGGTCGGATTCCTAGAAGCTCCACCTTGGCTTTTGCCAAGTGTGGAGTGTCGTCTGGATCTGACCTCACACAAGAAAAGCGATGTTAGCCCCTACATTCTTAGGGGCAAGTTTCTAGAAATCATCGCTGAATACCCAGACTCCCCGCGCGTGTACACTGATGGGTCGAAAGGTGACCGCGGAGTGGGGTGTTCCATCGTTATCGATGGGACACCGCACTCTTGGTCGCTGCACGACTCGGCAAGTGTGTACACCGCAGAACTTTACGCTCTATTTCAAGCTCTTCGCTACTGCTTATATGACCACCACCACAGCTCATTCCTTATTTGTTCCGACTCGCTTAGTGCCATCCTCAGTTTAACGTCGTTGTATTCGGTCGACGCGCTGGTCCAGCTCATACAGGCCTCGATATTCGAAGTGTCCCGAGTCAAAAAGACGATTGTATTCGTCTGGACTCCGGGGCATGTGGGTATCGAGGGTAATGAGCTGGCCGATGAAGCTGCCCGTCAGGCAGCGGAAGCGGGGACCGATGACGGAATTCCGGTTAGACCTGACGACGTTAAACAATACATAAAATCTAAGCTATCCGAGGATTGGCAGCAGAGTTGGAACCGCTCCGAGAGCAAGTTAAAGTCAATCAAGCTCTCCGTGACACCCTGGAAGTCGCCGGTAATCCTCACAAGGAGAGAAGAGGTCGCCCTGTGTCGTTTACGCATAGGGCATACCAACTTGACCTCTTCCTATCTCCTTTCCGGCGACGAACAACCAGATTGTCATGAATGTCACGACCGTTTAACGGTGGAGCATATCTTAACGGAATGTCCAGCCTACGCAATTCAACGCGATAGGCTGAGGCTGGGTGTAATGTGGCGTCCATTTTAAATAATAGCAAGGGGTCCGTAGAGAAAGTAATTAAATTCCTACGTGAGACAAATCTACTCAAGCGATTATAGGGTGTGTGTCGTCTTTAGTGTTAATTTATTTTAATTTATTGATTGTTCTGTCCTGTATTGTTCGGTGGGATCAGAATCTCTTTACAACTCTGATTCCATTTCTTCATGTATTTAGTGTTTTGTGTGTAGTGTCGTCTGCTCAAGAGTCTTTTTACAACTCTTGAGCATTTAGGTTAGGTGTTTTTAGGTTCCGGCATCGAGGTCCGTTTACAACCTCGATGCCGTCTTTCTGTGATATTAGCATTAGGTTTTAATTTGTGTGATTTTAGCATTAGGTTTTAATTTGTTTAGGGTTAAGTTTTATTTTATTTATTCTAGGTTTAGGTTTTATTCTATTTATATTTAGGTTAGGTTAGTTTTAAGTTAATTTTGGACAATGCCTGACAGCATAATAACCATTTTAAATGTCAGTGCATTGATTCAAACCCGACCGGCTAATGACCATAGAAGTCGAAGCCGGTAAAGTGGGAGGGGTTTTTTAGTCGGTAGTTTCCCGGACAAAATCCGGGAAGAGTCCGACACAGCGTCCGTAAATGGATTTTCCCCTTCCACAGCACAAAAAAAAAAAAAATAATAATAATAATAATAATAATAATAATAATAATAATAATGGAAAAGGAGAAGGAGAGCAATAGGATTTTTTGTAATGGGGGCGAGAGAAATAAAATGTCAAGACATTACGTGAAATGGGGGCGATGATGTGAAAGAATCGGGAACTAGTCGAAAAATCGAGTAACAATCAATATAAAATAAAATCATCGGGAAATAAAAAAATGTGAAAGTCATGAACGAAAGATAAGACCAGAAGAGCAGTACCACCAACTTGAAGTCACCAACTCCAAGGCACAAGAAACACCCGAGGGAAGAAATTCAGTCAATCCGGACAAAGAAAAATACATCAAACTGTCAACGGGAGTCACAAGACGGGACAAGCAGAACAATCCGCATTCAAGGGTACCAAAACCAAGAAAGGGGGGACCCGGTATTTCATGGAAGCACCAGCAATTTTTCCCGAAACCAATAAAAGATGAGTATTTCTTTCATTCTTTAATAAATTTGGTAAGATAAAACAAAACATTGCTCTCAAAATAAAATAATAATAATAATAAAAGAATAGAATCAACAGGATTTCAATAATAAGTTTTTTTTTAGAGAATAAAAAAAAATGGGGAGGGGTGTCCTTCAAACACAATTAAAATTTTGCACCATAGAATATATTGCTTTGATATCAAAAATTTATAAAAAAAAAAAAATAGTGAAATGAAAATTATATAAAAAAAAAAAAATGAAGTGCATGTATTTTTAGAGAAATAAATAATTGGAGTGTTAAGATTAAAAAAAAAAAGAAACAATAATAACGTATTATCATTGAAATAATAATAATAATAATTTTATTGGAAGTTACTTTATGTAAAAAAAAGAAGGAATTCAAATATTTAATCATTATTCATTATTATCAAAATTGCGAAAGAATAAATTCAATTTAAATTTGCGTCACTGACGAGGCAAACATTTTTTTGGGAAGATGTATGATCGAAGCATTAAATCCGTTTATTGTTTCGATAATGTAGAAAACATGTGAACTACTTTTGAATCTAGTTTACTTCATTGATGATGTGGAACATATATATGTAGAGAGAGGGTGATGTTTATTTTTATTTTGCTATGCTGCCCATATATTATTTTAAATAGTTTATTTCGATTATCTACCCAAATAAAGCTTATTACTAACAGTAGCAAAAAAAAAGAAAAATCAATACATTTTCTCCATCACTGAAGTGACTTAATAATGTTCAAGAATTGTACAAGAAATATAAATGAATTAAATTTGATTCCTTTTCGAAACAATAAATAAATGAATTATTTTGTAAATGAGTTAAAGGTACATTTTCCAAAAATCTCAAAAGCACCGTCTTATACTAAATGTTCAATAAAAAAAAATAATTATATTTTTCTTATTTTCCAGAAGTTGAACCGCCTCCAAATCATTTTGCAGTAAAGAAAGAGTGAAAATTATAAGCACGATATTAGGTTCTCAGAGATTTTCTGAAATTTCAGAACTGCCGAGCAAAGGGGAATCGTGATCGTTTCAATGGGAATCTGCTGATTCTGACTCAAAGTGATGTCAAACGTGTGATTGGATGGAGGAATTCACGTAGTCAAATACAGACCGGGAACAGACCAACAGGTGCCAGGATGGAGGATCCCACGTATCCATCTGAAGACCGAAAACACCACCAAGGACTTCTGCTACTATCAAGATCCAATATATATCTATATATATTTAAAAAAAAATTGTTTCAAGATGATAAAATGAACAAAATTGTAAATTTTATATTTCATCAGGGGGCGTATGTAATGGGTCAAAGGGCACCATGTACAGAAATTATTTTTTTTTCAATTATTTTCTTGAAATTATTAATATTTAATTTAATCTGATGAATCCGAAAGAAAGGAATGCGGAGTGAAGTAGTTTGTTTAGTCTACCTAAAATCAGGAAAAGGGGGAGATAAGCGCGAAGATCGATGGAATGCGGGGCGAAAAGCAAAGCGCGTCGAGTTAGGAAAGGGGGAAGACGGGCGCGGAGAATGAAGGAACGCGGTAAGAAAAATAAACGCGACGAGTCAGGGAAAGGGGGAGATAAGCGCGAAGAACGATGGAATGCGGCACGAAAAGTAAAGCGCGTCGAGTTAGGAAAAGGGGAAGACGGGCGCGGAGAATGAAGGAATGCGTTAAGAAAAACAAAAGCGAGAAGTCAGGAAAAGGGGGAGATAAGCGCGAGGAACGGTGGAATGCGGCAAGAAGAGCAAGCGCGGCGGGGTTCGGGAAAGGGGGAGATGAATGCGAAGAACGAAGGAATGAGACAAGATAAACGATAATAAAAAAAAAGGAAAGCTGCGACGAAGATATAAAAGGATAAAGTTGATGCGAAAGGGGGATAGTCGGGGAACAGACCGCGAAGAGACCACGTTTGAAAAATTAAAAAGTTTTGTAATCGTGATTTTAAATCGGGGGTGCGTGAAATAATAAGTAACCGGGCGAATTCCGTAAATTAAAATAAATACGCGGTTCGGTATAAAATAAACAGGGTCCGTCTTCGAAGAGCGCGAGAGCTTACCGGAGATATCGGATTCCTTAAACTAATTACGCGGTTCGGTATAAAATAAACAGGGTCCGTCTTCGAAGAGCGTGAGAGCTTACCGGAGATATCGGATTCCTTAAACAAATTACGCGGTTCGGGATAAAATAAACAGGGTCCGTCTTCGAAGAGCGCGAGAGCTTACCCGAGATATCGGATTCTTTAAACAAATTGTCGGTTCGGGATAAAACAAACAAGGTCCGTCTTCGAAGAGCGCGAGAGCTTACCGGAGATATCGGATTCTTTAAACAAATTGTCGGTTCGGTATAAAACAAACAAGGTCCGTCTTCGAAGAGCGCGAGAGCTTACCGGAGATATCGGATTCTTTAAACAAATTGTCGGTTCGGTATAAAACAAACAAGGTACGTCTTCGAAGAGCGCGAGAGCTTACCGGAGATATCGGATTCTTTAATCAAATTGTCGGTTCGGTATAAAACAAACAAGGTCCGTCTTCGAAGAGCGCGAGAGCTTACCGGAGATATCGGATTCTTTAAACAAATTGTCGGTTCGGGATAAACAAACAAGGTCCGTCTTCGAAGAGCGCGAGAGCTTACCGGAGATATCGGATTCTTTAAACAAATTGTCGGTTCGGTATAAAACAAACAAGGTCCGTCTTCGAAGAGCGCGAGAGCTTACCGGAGATATCGGATTCTTTAAACAAATTGTCGCTTCGGGATAAAACAAACAAGGTCCGTCTTCGAAGAGCGCGAGAGCTTACCGGAGATATCGGATTCTTTAAACAAATTGTCGGTTCGGTATAAAACAAACAAGGTCCGTCTTCGAAGAGCGCGAGAGCTTACCGGAGATATCGGATTCTTTAAACAAATTGTCGGTTCGGGATAAACAAACAAGGTCCGTCTTCGAAGAGCGCGAGAGCTTACCGGAGATATCGGATTCCTTAAACTAATTACGCGCTTCGGGATAAAGTAAAAGTGTCCGTCTTCGAAGGGTGTTAGTTACGCGGAGCGGGAACTAAAATAAAACGGGGTCGTTGATCACAACTTCATAAACAGGTAAAACCTCGATACTATATGCTCTCATTCTCTTTTGTTATTGTTGATTATTTCTCTGATGGGGTTTTTTTTGGTGGGTTTTTCCCATACACAATCAGAGCACCAACCCACTTTTTTTTTGTAGTACACAATGCGTGAAAATTGTTTGAATAGTTCAAATTTGTTTAATATGTCAATTTATGTTCTTCTGTCAATATGAAATAAATTCCGCATTGTTTGCTTCATTTGTTCGTTTTATTCAATTTCACACATGATCATTCCTAAGTAATCTAATAATGATAATAAAAAGACACAGTAAGTGGAAATAATGCATATTAACACAAATAACGAACCTGGCCAATTAATTAAAGGGTTGCTACGATTTGAACACAACGTATATTTTGTACAAATTAAAAATTTGTATAAGGTAGGGGTCTGAACCATTACAGAGTCTGTAAGTGTTATGTGACAGACAACATTGTGTAAAAGTGAAATGAGTGCGAGATACAAAAAAATGATTTTTTTATTTAGTGGACAAATCACGTAAAGAGAGTTAAAAAACGATTTAGTAGTCTCTCAGTGATATGTGTCACACACAAAACGGAACAGAGTGTGAAGTAAGTGAGGTGCAAAAAAATTAATATTTGAAATCGTGCACAAATCACGTAAAGAGAGCTAAAAAATGGTTTACGAGTCTGTAAGTATGTGTCAGACAACATTGTGTAAAAGTGAATTGAGTGCGAGATACAAAAAAATGAATTTTTTATATAGTGGACAAATCACGTAAAGAGAATTAAAAAACGGTTTAGTAGTCTCTCAGTGATATGTGTCAGACACAAAAGTGAACAGAGTGTGAAGTAAGTGAGGTACAAAAAAATTAATATGTGAAATCGTGCACAAATCACGAAAAGAGAGCTAAAAAATGGTTTACGAGTTTGTAAGTGTTATGTTTCAGTCAACATTGTGTAAAAGTGAACAGAGTGTGAGATACAAAAAAATGATTTTTTGAAATCGTGGACAAATCACGTAATGAGAGTTAAAAAACGGTTTAGTAGTCTCTCAGTGATATGTGTCAGACACAAAAGTGAACAGATTGTGAAGTAAGTGAGGTACAAAAAAATTAATATTTGAAATCGTGCACAAATCACGTAAAGAGAGCTGAAATATTGTTTACGAGTCTGTAAGTGTTATGTGTCAGACAACATTGTGTAAAAGTGAACAGAGTGTGAGATACAAAAAAATGATTTATTTAAATCGTGGGCAAATCACGTAAAGAGAGTTAAAAAACGGTTTAGTAGTCTCTCAGTGATATGTGTCAGACACAAAAGTGAACAGATTGTGAAGTAAGTGATGTACAAAAAAATTAATATTTGAAATCGTGCACAAATCACGTAAAGAGAGCTAAAAAATGGTTTACGAGTCTGTAAGTGTTATGTGTCAGACAACATTGTGTAAAAGTGAACAGAGTGTGAGATACAAAAAAATGATTTATTTAAATCGTGGGCAAATCACGTAAAGAGAGTTAAAAAATGGTTTAGTAGTTTCTCAGTGATATGTGTCAGACACAAAAGTGAACAGAGTGTGAAATAAGTGAGGTACAAAAAAATTAATATTTGAAATCGTGCACAAATCACGTAAAGAGAGCTAAAAAATGGTTTACAATTCTGTAAGTGTTATGTGTCAGACAACATTGTGTAAAAGTGAATAGAGTGTGAGATACAAAAAAATGATTTTTTGATATCGTAGACAAATCACGTAAAGAGAGTTAAAAAACGGTTTAGTAGTCTCTCAGTGATATGTGTCAGACACAAAAGTGAACAGAGTGTGAAGTAAGTGAGGTACAAAAAAATTAATATTTGAAATCATGCACATATCACGTAAAGAGAGCTAAAAAATGGTTTACAATTCTGTAAGTGTTATGTGTCAGACAACATTGTGTAAAAGTGAACAGAGTGTGAGATACAAAAAAATGATTTTTTGATATCGTGGACAAATCACGTAAAGAGAGTTAAAAAATGGTTTAGTAGTATCTCAGTGATATGTGTCAGACACAAAAGTGAACAGAGTGTGAAGTAAGTGAGGTACAAAAAAATTAATTTTTGAAATCGTGCACAAATCACGTAAAGAGAGCTAAAAAATCGTTTACGAGTCTGTAAGTGTTATGTGACAGACAACATTGTGTAAAAGTGAAATGTGTGCGAGATACAAAAAAATGATTTTTTTATTTAGTGGACAAATCACGTAAAGAGAGTTAAAAAATGGTTTAGTAGTCTCTCAGTGATATGTGTCAGACACAAAAGTGAACAGAGTGTGAAATAAGTGAGGTACAAAAAAATTAATATTTGAAATCGTGCACAAATCACGTAAAGAGAGCTAAAAAATGGTTTACAATTCTGTAAGTGTTATGTGTCAGACAACATTGTGTAAAAGTGAATAGAGTGTGAGATACAAAAAAATGATTTTTTGATATCGTAGACAAATCACGTAAAGAGAGTTAAAAAACGGTTTAGTAGTCTCTCAGTGATATGTGTCAGACACAAAAGTGAACAGAGTGTGAAGTAAGTGAGGTACAAAAAAATTAATATTTGAAATCATGCACATATCACGTAAAGAGAGCTAAAAAATGGTTTACAATTCTGTAAGTGTTATGTGTCAGACAACATTGTGTAAAAGTGAACAGAGTGTGAGATACAAAAAAATGATTTTTTGATATCGTGGACAAATCACGTAAATAGAGTTAAAAAATGGTTTAGTAGTATCTCAGTGATATGTGTCAGACACAAAAGTGAACAGAGTGTGAAGTAAGTGAGGTACAAAAAAATTAATTTTTGAAATCGTGCACAAATCACGTAAAGAGAGCTAAAAAATCGTTTACGAGTCTGTAAGTGTTATGTGACAGACAACATTGTGTAAAAGTGAAATGTGTGCGAGATACAAAAAAATGATTTTTTTATTTAGTGGACAAATCACGTAAAGAGAGTTAAAAAATGGTTTAGTAGTCTCTCAGTGATATGTGTCAGACACAAAAGTGAACAGAGTGTGAAGTAAGTGAGGTACAAAAAAATTAAAATTTGAAATCATGCACATATCACGTAAAGAGAGCTAAAAAATGGTTTACAATTCTGTAAGTGTTATGTGTCAGACAACATTGTGTAAAAGTGAATAGAGTGTGAGATACTAAAAAATGATTTTTTGATATCGTGGACAAATCACGTAAAGAGAGTTAAAAAATGGTTTAGTAGTATCTCAGTGATATGTGTCACACACAAAAGTGAATAGAGTGTGAAGTAAGTGAGGTACAAAAAAATTAATATTTGAAATTATGCACAAATCACGTAAAGAGAGCTAAAAAATCGTTTACGAGTCTGTAAGTGTAATGTGACAGACAACTTTGTGTAAAAGTGAAATGAGTGCGAGATACAAAAAAATGATTTTTTGAAATCGTGGACAAATCACGTAATGAGAGTTAAAAAACGGTTTAGTAGTCTCTCAGTGATATGTGTCAGACACAAAAGTGAACAGATTGTGAAGTAAGTGATGTACAAAAAAATTAATATTTGAAATCGTGCACAAATCACGTAAAGAGAGCTAAAAAATGGTTTACGAGTCTGTAAGTGTTATGTGTCAGACAACATTGTGTAAAAGAGAACAGAGTGTGAGATACAAAAAAATGATTTATTTAAATCGTGGGCAAATCACGTAAAGAGAGTTAAAAAATGGTTTAGTAGTATCTCAGTGATATGTGTCAGACACAAAAGTGAACAGAGTGTGAAGTAAGTGAGGTACAAAAAAATTAATATTTGAAATCGTGCACAAATCTCGTAAACAGAGCTAAAAAATGGTTTACGAGTCTGTAAGTGTTATGTGTCAGGCAACATTGAGTAAAAGTGAAATGAGTGCGAGATACAAAAAAATGATTTTTTTATTTAGTGGACAAATCACGTAAAGAGAGTTAAAAAACGGTTTAATAGTCTCTCAGTGATATGTGTCAGACACAAAAGTGAACAGAGTGTGAAGTAAGTGAGGTACAAAAAAATTAATATTTGAAATCGTGCACAAATCACGTAAAGAGAGCTAAAAAATGGTTTACGAGTCTGTAAGTGTTATGTGTCAGACAACATTGTGTAAAAGTGAAAAGACTGTGAGATACAAAAAAATGATTTTTTGAAATCGTGGACATTTCACGTAAAGAGAGTTAAAAAATTGTTTAGTAGTATCTCAGTGATATGTGTCACACACAAAAGTGAATAGAGTGTGAAGTAAGTGAGGTACAAAAAAATTAATATTTGAAATTATGCACAAATCACGTAAAGAGAGCTAAAAAATCGTTTACGAGTCTGTAAGTGTTATGTGACAGACAACATTGTGTAAAAGTGAAATGAGTGCGAGATACAAAAAAATGATTTTTTGAAATCGTGGACAAATCACATAATGAGAGTTAAAAAACGGTTTAGTAGTCTCTCAGTGATATGTGTCAGACACAAAAGTGAACAGATTGTGAAGTAAGTGATGTACAAAAAAATTAATATTTGAAATCGTGCACAAATCACGTAAAGAGAGCTAAAAAATGGTTTACGAGTCTGAAAGTCTTATGTGTCATACAACATTGTGTAAAAGTGAACTGAGTGCGAGATACAAAAAAATGAATTTTTTATAAAGTGGACAAATCACGTAAAGAGAGTTAAAAAACGGTTTAGTAGTCTCTCAGTGATATGTGTCACCCACAAAAGTGAACAGTGTGTGAAGTAAGTGAGGTACAAAAAAATTATTATTTGAAATCGTGCACAAATCACGTAAAGAAAGCTAAAAAATGGTTTACGAGTCTGTAAGTATTATGTGTCAGACAACATTGTGTAAAAGTGAACTGAGTGCGAGATACAAAAAAATGAATTTTTTATATAGTGGACAAATCACGTAAAGAGAGTTAAAAAACGGTTTAGTAGTCTCTCAGTGATATGTGTCAGACACAAAATTGAACAGAGTGTGAAGTAAGTGAGGTACAAAAAAATGAATATTTGAAATCGTGCACAAATCACGTAAAGAGAGCTAAAAAATGGTTTACGAGTCTGTAAGTGTTATGTGTCAGACAACATTGTGTAAAAGTGAAAAGACTGTGAGATACAAAAAAATGATTTTTTGAAATCGTGGACATATCACGTAAAGAGAGTTAAAAAATTGTTTAGTAGTATCTCAGTGATATGTGTCACACACAGAAGTGAACAGAGTGTGAAGTAAGTGAGGTACAAAATAATTAATATTTGAAATCGTGCACAAATTACGTAAAGAGAGCTAAAAAATGGTTTACGAGTCTGTAAGTGTTATGTGTCAGACAACATTGTATAAAAGTGAACTGAGTGCGAGATACAAAAAAATGAATTTTTTATATAGTGGACAAATCACGTAAAGAGAGTTAAAAAACGGTTTAGTAGTCTCTTAGTGATATGTGTCAGACACAAAAGTGAACAGAGTGTGAAGTAAGTGAGGTACAAAAAAATTAATATGTGAAATCGTGCACTAATCACGTAAAGAGAGCTAAAAAATGGTTTACGAGTTTGTAAGTGTTATGTTTCAGACAACTTTGTGTAAAAGTGAACAGAGTGTGAGATACAAAAAAATGATTTTTTGAAATCGTGGACAAATCACGTAATGAGAGTTAAAAAACGGTTTAGTAGTCTCTCAGTGATATGTGTCAGACACAAAAGTGAACAGATTGTGAAGTAAGTGATGTACAAAAAAATTAATATTTGAAATCGTGCACAAATCACGTAAAAAAAGCTAAAAAATGGTTTACGAGTCTGTAAGTGTTATGTGTCAGACAACATTGTGTAAAAGTGAATTGAGTGCGAGATACAAAAAAATGAATTTTTTATATAGTGGACAAATCACGTAAAGAGAGTTAAAAAACGGTTTAGTAGTCTCTCAGTGATATGTGTCACACACAAAAGTGAACTGAGTGTGAAGTAAGTGATGTACAAAAAAAATAATATTTGAAATCGTGCACAAATCACGAAAAGAGAGCTAAAAAATGGTTTACGAGTCTGTAAGTGTTATGTGTCAGACAACATTGTGTAAAAGTGAACAGAGTGTGAGATACAAAAAAATGATTTATTGAAATCGTGGACATATCACGTAAAGAGAGTTAAAAAATGGTTTAGTAGTATCTCAGTGTTATGTGTCAGACACAGAAGTGAACAGAGTGTGAAGTAAGTGAGGTACAAAAAAATTAATATTTAAAATCGTGCACAAATCACGTAAAGAGAACTAAAAAATGATTTAGGAGTCTGTAAGTGTTATGTTTCAGACAACATTGTGTAAAAGTGAACAGAGTGTGAGATACAAAAAAATAATTTTTTGAAATCGTGGACAAATCACGTAAAGAGAGTTAAAAAACGGTTTAGTAGTCCCTCAGTGTTATGTGTCAGACACAAAAGTGAACAGAGTGTGAAGTAAGTGAGGCACAAATAAATTAATATGTGAAATCGTGCACAAATCTCGTAAAGAGAGCTAAAAAATGGTTTACGAGTCTGTAAGTGTTATGTGTCAGACAACATTGTATAAAAGTGAACTGAGTGCGAGATACAAAAAAATGAATTTTTTATATAGTGGACAAATCACGTAAAGAGAGTTAAAAAACGGTTTAGTAGTCTTTCAGTGATATGTGTCAGACACAAAAGTGAACAGAGTGTGAAGTAAGTGAGGTACAAAAAAATTAATATTTGAAATCATGCACAAATCACGTAAAGAGAGCTAAAAAATGGTTTACGAGTCTGTAAGTGTTATGTGTCAGACAACATTGTGTAAAAGTGAACAGAGTGTGAGATACAAAAAAATGATTTTTTGAAATCGTGGACAAATCACGTAATGAGAGTTAAAAAACGGTTTAGTAGTCTCTCAGTGATATGTGTCAGACACAAAAGTGAACAGAGTGTGAAGTAAGTGAGGTACAAAAAAATTAATATTTGAAATCGTGCACAAATCACGTAAAGAGAGCTAAAAAATGGTTTACGAGTCTGTAAGTGTTATGTGTCAGACAACATTGTGTAAAAGTGAACAGAGTGTGAGATACAAAATTATGATTTTTTGAAATCGTGGACAAATCACGTAATGAGAGTTAAAAAACGGTTTAGTAGTCTCTCAGTGATAAGTGTCACACACAAAAGTGAACAGAGTGTGAAGTAAGTGAGGTACAAAAAAATTAATATTTGAAATCGTGCACAAATCACGTAAAGAGAGCTAAAAAATGGTTTACGAGTCTGTAAGTGTTATGTTTCAGACAACATTGTGTAAAAGTGAACTGAGTGTGAGATACAAAAAAATGATTTTTTGATATCGTAATCACGTAAAGAGAGTTAAAAAATGGTTTAGTAGTATCTCAGTGATATGTGTCACACACAAAAGTGAACAGAGTGTGAAGTAAGTGAGGTACAAAAAAATTAATATTTGAAATCGTGCACAAATCACGTAAAGAGAGCTAAAAAATGGTTTACGAGTCTGTAAGTGTTATGTGTCAGACAACATTGTGTAAAAGTGAAATGAGTGCGAGAAACAAAAAAATGATTTTTTTATTTAGTGGACAAATCACGTAAAGAGAGTTAAAAAACGGTTTAGTAGTCTCTCAGTGATATGTGTCAGACACAAAAGTGAACAGAGTGTGAAGTAAGTGAGGTACAAAAAATTTAATATTTGAAATCATGCACAAATCACGTAAAGAGAGCTAAAAAATGGTTTACGAGTCTGTAAGTGTTATGTGTCAGACAACATTGTGTAAAAGTGAAAAGAGTGTGAGATACAAAAAAATGATTTTTTTGAAATCGTAGATATATCACGTAAAGAGAGTTAAAAAATGGTTTAGTAGTATCTCAGTGATATGTGTCAGACACAAAAGTGAACAGAGTGTGAAGTAAGTGAGGTACAAAAAAATTAATATTTGAAATCGTGCACAAATAACGTAAAGAGAGCTAAAAAATGGTTTACGAGTCTGTAAGTGTTATGTGTCAGACAACATTGTGTAAAAGTGAAATGAGTGCGAGAAACAAAAAAATGATTTTTTTATTTAGTGGACAAATCACGTAAAGAGAGTTAAAAAACGGTTTAGTAGTCTCTCAGTGATATGTGTCAGACACAAAAGTGAACAGAGTGTGAAGTAAGTGAGGTACAAAAAAATTAATATTTGAAATCATGCACAAATCACGTAAAGAGAGCTAAAAAATGGTTTACGAGTCTGTAAGTGTTATGTGTCAGACAACATTGTGTAAAAGTGAAAAGAGTGTGAGATACAAAAAAATGATTTTTTTGAAATCGTGGATATATCACGTAAAGAGAGTTAAAAAATGGTTTAGTAGTATCTCAGTGATATGTGTCATACACAAAAGTGAACAGTGTGTGAAGTAAGTGAGGTACAAAAAAATTAATATTTGAAATCGTGCACAAATCACGTAAAGAGAGCTAAAAAATGGTTTACGAGTCTGTAAGTGTTATGGGTCAGACAACATTGTGTAAAAGTGAATTGAGTGCGATATACAAAAAAATGAATTTTTTATATAGTAGACAAATCACGTAAAGAGAGTTAAAAAACGGTTTAGTAGTCTCTCAGTGAAATGTGTCAGACACAAAAGTGAACAGTGTGAAGTAAGTGAGGTACAAAAAAATTAATATTTGAAATCGTGCACAAATCACGTAAAGAGAGCTAAAAAATGGTTTACGAGTCTGTAAGTGTTATGTGTCAGACGACATTGTGTAAAAGTGAATTGAGTGCGAGATACAAAAAAATGAATTTTTTATATAGTGGACAAATCACGTAAAGAGAGTTAAAAAACGGTTTAGTAGTCTCTCAGTGATATGTGTCAGACACAAAAGTGAACAGTGTGAAGTAAGTGAGGTACAAAAAAATTAATATTTGAAATCATGCACATATCACGTAAAGAGAGCTAAAAAATGGTTTACAATTCTGTAAGTGTTATGTGTCAGACAACATTGTATAAATGTGAACTGAGTGCGAGATACAAAAAAATGAATTTTTTATATGGTGGACAAATCACGTAAAGAGAGTTAAAAAACGGTTTAGTAGTCTCTCAGTGATATGTGTCAGACACAAAAGTGAACAGAGTGTGAAGTAAGTGAGGTACAAAAAAATTAATATTTGAAATCGTGCACAAATCACGTAAAGAGAGCTAAAAAATGATTTAGGAGTCTGTAAGTGTTATGTTTCAGACAACATTGTGTAAAAGTGAACAGAGTGTGAGATGCAAAAAAATGATTTATTGAAATCGTGGACATATCACGTAAAGAGAGTTAAAAAATGGTTTAGTAGTATCTCAGTGATATGTGTCAGACACAGAAGTGAACAGAGTGTGAAGTAAGTGAGGTACAAAAAAATTAATATTTGAAATCGTGCACAAATCACGTAAAGAGAACTAAAAAATGATTTAGGAGTCTGTAAGTGTTATGTTTCAGACAACATTGTGTAAAAGTGAACAGAGTGTGAGATACAAAAAAATAATTTTTTGAAATCGTGGACAAATCACGTAAAGAGAGTTAAAAAACGGTTTAGTAGTCTCTCAGTGATATGTGTCAGACACAAAAGTGAACAGAGTGTGAAGTAAGTGAGGTACAAATAAATTAATATGTGAAATCGTGCACAAATCACGTAAAGAGAGCTAAAAAATGGTTTACGAGTTTGTAAGTGTTATGTTTCAGTCAACATTGTGTAAAAGTGAACAGAGTGTGAGATACAAAAAAATAATTTTTTGAAATCGTGGACAAATCACGTAAAGAGAGTTAAAAAACGGTTTAGTAGTCCCTCAGTGATATGTGTCAGACACAAAAGTGAACAGAGTGTGAAGTAAGTGAGGTACAAATAAATTAATATGTGAAATCATGCACAAATCACGTAAAGAGAGCTAAAAAATGGTTTACGAGTCTGTAAGTGTTATGTGTCAGACAATATTGTATAAAAGTGAACTGAGTGCGATATACAAAAAAATGAATTTTTTATATAGTGGACAAATCACGTAAAGAGAGTTAAAAAACGGTTTAGTAGTCTTTCAGTGATATGTGTCACACACAAAAGTGAACAGAGTGTGAAGTAAGTGAGGTACAAAAAAATTAATATTTGAAATCGTGCACAAATCACGTAAAGAGAGCTAAAAATGGTTTACGAGTCTGTAAGTGTTATGTGTCAGACAACATTGTGTAAAAGTGAACAGAGTGTGAGATACAAAAAATTAATTTTTTGAAATTGTGGACAAATCACGTAAAGAGAGTTAAAAAACGGTTTAGTAGTCTCTCAGTGATATGTGTCAGACACAAAAGTGAACAGAGAGTGAAGTAAGTGAGGTACAAATAAATTAATATGTGAAATCGTGCACAAATCACGTAAAGAGAGCTAAAAAATGGTTTACGAGTTTGTAAGTGTTATGTTTCAGTCAACATTGTGTAAAAGTGAACAGAGTGTGAGATACAAAAAAATGATTTTTTGAAATCGTGGACAAATCACGTAATGAGAGTTAAAAAACGGTTTAGTAGTATCTCAGTGATTTGTGTCACACACAAAAGTGAACAGAGTGTGAAGTAAGTGAGGAACAAAAAAATTAATATTTGAAATCGTGCACAAATCACGTAAAGAGAGCTAAAAAATGGTTTACAAGTCTGTAAGTGTTATGTGTCAGACAACATTGTGTAAAAGTGAAATGAGTGCGAGAAACAAAAAAATGATTTTTTTATTTAGTGGATAAATCACGTAAAGAGAGCTAAAAAATGGTTTACGAGTCTGTAAGTGTTATGTGTCAGACAACATTGTGTAAAAGTGAACAGAGTGTGAGATACAAAATTATGATTTTTTGAAATCGTGGACAAATCACGTAATGAGAGTTAAAAAACGGTTTAGTAGTCTCTCAGTGATATGTGTCAGACACAAAAGTGAACAGAGTGTGAAGTAAGTGAGGTACAAATAAATTAATATGTGAAATCGTGCACAAATCACGTAAAGAGAGCTAAAAAATGGTTTACGAGTCTGTAAGTGTTATGTGTCAGACAACATTGTGTAAAAGTGAAATGAGTGCGAGAAACAAAAAAATGATTTTTTTATTTAGTGGACAAATCACGTAAAGAGAGTTAAAAAACGGTTTAGTAGTCTCTCAGTGATATGTGTCAGACACAAAAGTGAACAGAGTGTGAAGTAAGTGAGGTACAAAAAAATTAATATTTGAAATCATGCACAAATCACGTAAAGAGAGCTAAAAAATGGTTTATGAGTCTGTAAGTGTTATGTGTCAGACAACATTGTGTAAAAGTGAAAAGAGTGTGAGATACAAAAAAATGATTTTTTTGAAATCGTGGATATATCACGTAAAGAGAGTTAAAAAATGGTTTAGTAGTATCTCAGTGATATGTGTCAGACACAGAAGTGAACAGAGTGTGAAGTAAGTGAGGTACAAAAAAATTAATATTTGAAATCGTGCACAAATCACGTAAAGAGAACTAAAAAATGATTTAGGAGTCTGTAAGTGTTAAGTGTCAGACAACATTGTGTAAAAGTGAATTGAGTGCGATATACAAAAAAATGAATTTTTTATATAGTGGACAAATCACGTAAAGAGAGTTAAAAAAACGGTTTAGTAGTCTCTCAGTGAAATGTGTCAGACACAAAAGTGAACAGTGTGAAGTAAGTGAGGTACAAAAAAATTAATATTTGAAATCGTGCACAAATCACGTAAAGAGAGCTAAAAAATGGTTTACGAGTCTGTAAGTGTTATGTATCAGACGACATTGTGTAAAAGTGAATTGAGTGCGAGATACAAAAAAATGAATTTTTTATATAGTGGACAAATCACGTAAAGAGAGTTAAAAAACGGTTTAGTAGTCTCTCAGTGATATGTGTCAGACACAAAAGTGAACAGTGTGAAGTAAGTGAGGTACAAAAAAATTAATATTTGAAATCATGCACTTATCACGTAAAGAGAGCTAAAAAATGGTTTACAATTCAGTAAGTGTTATGTGTCAGACAACATTGTATAAATGTGAACTGAGTGCGAGATACAAAAAAATGAATTTTTTATATAGTGGACAAATCACGTAAAGAGAGTTAAAAAACGGTTTAGTAGTCTCTTAGTGATATGTGTCAGACACAAAAGTGAACACAGTGTGAAGTAAGTGAGGTACAAAAAAATTAATATTTGAAATCGTGCACAAATCACGTAAAGAGAGCTAAAAAATGATTTAGGAGTCTGTAAGTGTTATGTTTCAGACAACATTGTGTAAAAGTGAACAGAGTGTGAGATGCAATAAAATGATTTATTGAAATCGTGGACAAATCACGTAAAGAGAGTTAAAAAATGGTTTAGTAGTATCTCAGTGATATGTGTCAGACACAGAAGTGAACAGAGTGTGAAGTAAGTGAGGTACAAAAAAATTAATATTTGAAATCGTGCACAAATCACGTAAAGATAACTAAAAAATGATTTAGGAGTCTGTAAGTGTTATGTTTCAGACAACATTGTGTAAAAGTGAAGAGAGTGTGAGATACAAAAAAATAATTTTTTGAAAACGTGGACAAATCACGTAAAGAGAGTTAAAAAACGGTTTAGTAGTCCCTCAGTGATATGTGTCAGACACAAAAGTGAACAGAGTGTGAAGTAAGTGAGGTACAAATAAATTAATATGTGAAATCGTGCACAAATCACGTAAAGAGGGCTAAAAAATGGTTTACGAGTTTGTAAGTGTTATGTTTCAGTCAACATTGTGTAAAAGTGAACAGAGTGTGAGATACAAAAAAATGATTTTTTGAAATCGTGTGCAAATCACGTAATGAGAGTTAAAAAACGGTTTAGTAGTCTCTCAGTGATATGTGTCAGACACAAAAGTGAACAGATTGTGAAGTAAGTGAGGGACAAAAAAATTAATATTTGAAATCGTGCACAAATCACGTAAAGAGAGCTAAAAAATGGTTTACGAGTCTGTAAGTGTTATGTGTCAGACTACATTGAGTAAAAGTGAAATGAGTGCGAGATACAAAAAATGATTTTTTTATTTAGTGGACAAATCACGTAAAGAGAGTTAAAAAACGGTTTAATAGTCCCTCAGTGATATGTGTCAGACACAAAAGTGAACAGAGTGTGAAGTAAGTGAGGTACAAATAAATTAATATGTGAAATCGTGCACAAACCACGTAAAGAGAGCTAAAAAATGATTTAGGAGTCTGTAAGTGTTATGTTTCAGACAACATTGTGTAAGAGTGAAAAGACTGTGAGATACAAAAAAATGATTTTTTGAAATCGTGGACATATCACGTAAAGAGAGTTAAAAAATTGTTTAGTAGTATATCAGTGATATGTGTCACACACAAAAGTGAACAGAGTGTGAAGTAAGTGAGGTACAAAAAAATTAATATTTGAAATCGTGCACAAATCACGTAAAGAGAACTAAAAAATGATTTAGGAGTCT
The DNA here is from genome assembly GCA_963082785.1 of Philonthus spinipes. Classification (NCBI taxonomy): domain Eukaryota; kingdom Metazoa; phylum Arthropoda; class Insecta; order Coleoptera; family Staphylinidae; genus Philonthus; species Philonthus spinipes. The sequence continues at coordinate 555,031 of OY720303.1, forward strand.
GTAAGAGTTATGTTTCAGACAACATTGTGTAAAAGTGAACAGAGTGTGAGATACAAAAAAATAATTTTTTGAAATCGTGGACAAATCACGTAAAGAGAGTTAAAAAACGGTTTAGTAGTCCCTCAGTGATATGTGTCAGACACAAAAGTGAACAGAGTGTGAAGTAAGTGAGGTACAAATAAATTAATATGTGAAATCGTGCACAAATCACGTAAAGAGAGCTAAAAAATGGTTTACGAGTCTGTAAGTGTTATGTGTCAGACAACATTGTATAGAAGTGAACTGAGTGCGAGATACAAAAAAATGAATTTTTTATATAGTGGACAAATCACGTAAAGAGAGTTAAAAAACGGTTTAGTAGTCTTTCAGTGATATGTGTCACACACAAAAGTGAACAGAGTGTGAAGTAAGTGATGTACAAAAAAATTAATATTTGAAATCGTGCACAAATCACGTAAAGAAAGCTAAAAATGGTTTAAGAGTCTGTAAGTGTTATGTGTCAGACAACATTGTGTAAAAGTGAACAGAGTGTCAGATACAAAAATATATTTTTTTGAAATCGTGGACAAATCACGTAAAGAGAGTTAAAAAACGGTTTAGAAGTCCCTCAGTGATATGTGTCAGACACAAAAGTGAACAGAGTGTGAAGTAAGTGAGGTACAAATAAATTAATATTTGAAATCGTGCACAAATCACGTAAAGAAAGCTAAAAATGGTTTAAGAGTCTGTAAGTGTTATGTTTCAGTCAACATTGTGTAAAAGTGAACAGAGTGTGAGATACAAAAAAATGATTTTTTGAAATCGTGGACAAATCACGTAATGAGAGTTAAAAAACGGTTTAGTAGTCTCTCAGTGATATGTGTCAGACACAAAAGTGAACAGATTGTGAAGTAAGTGAGGGACAAAAAAATTAATATTTGAAATCGTGCACAAATCACGTAAAGAGAGCTAAAAAATGGTTTACGAGTCTGTAAGTGTCATGTGTCAGACTACATTGTGTAAAAGTGAACAGAGTGTGAGATACAAAAAAATGATTTATTTAAATCGTGGGCAAATCACGTAAAGAGAGTTAAATAATGGTTTAGTAGTATCTCAGTGATATGTGTCACACACAAAAGTGAACAGAGTGTGAAGTAAGTGAGTTACAAAAAAATTAATATTTGAAATCAAGCACAAATCACGTAAAGAGAGCTAAAAAATGGTTTACGAGTCTGTAAGTGTTATGTTTCAAACAACATTGTGTAAAAGTGAACAGAGTGCGAGATACAAAAAAATGAATTTTTTATATAGTGGACAAATCACGTAAAGAGAGTTAAAAAGCGGTTTAGTAGTCTTTCAGTGATATGAGTCACACACAAAAGTGAACAGAGTGTGAAGTAAGTGAGGTACAAAAAAATTAATATTTGAAATCGTGCACAAATCACGTAAAGAGAGCTAAAAATGGTTTACGATTCTGTAAGTGTTATGTTTCAGACAACATTGTGTAAAAGTGAACAGAGTGTGAGATACAAAAAAATGATTTTTTGAAATCGTGGACAAATCACGTAATGAGAGTTAAAAAACGGTTTAGTAGTCTCTCAGTGATATGTGTCAGACACAAAAGTGAACAGAGTGTGAAGTAAGGGAGGTACAAAAAAATTAATATTTGAAATCGTGCACAAATCACGTAAAGAGAGCTAAAAAATGGTTTACGAGTCTGTAAGTGTTATGGGTCTGACAACATTGTATAAAACTGAACTAAGTGCGAGATACAAAAAAATGAATTTTTTATATAGTGGACAAATCACGTAAAGAGAATTAATAAACGGTTTGGTAGTCTCTCAGTGATATATGTCAGACACAAAAGTAAACAGAGTGTGAAGTAAGTGAGGTACAAAAAAATTAATATGTGAAATCGTGCACAAATCACGTAAAGAGAGCTAAAAAATGGTTTACGAGTTTGTAAGTGTTATGTTTCAGTCAACAATGTGTAAAAGTGAACAGAGAGTGAGATACAAAAAAATGATTTATTTAAATCGTGGGCAAATCACGTAAAGAGAGTTAAAAAATGGTTTAGTAGTATCTCAGTGATATGTGTCACACACAAATGTGAACAGAGTGTGAAGTAAGTGAGTTACAAAAAAATTAATATTTGAAATCAAGCACAAATCACGTAAAGAGAGCTAAAAAATGGTTTACGAGTCTGTAACTGTTATGTGTCAGACTACATTGAGTAAAAGTGAAATGAGTGCGAGATACAAAAAAATGATTTTTTTATTTAGTGGACAAATCACGTAAAGAGAGTTAAAAAACGGTTTAATAGTCTCTCAGTTATATGTGTCAGACACAAAAGTGAACAGAGTGTAAAGTAAGTTAGGTACAAAAAAATTAATATTTGAAATCGTGCACAAATCACGTAAAGAGAGCTAAAAAATGGTTTACGAGTCTGTAAGTGTTATGTGTCAGACAACATTGTGTAAAAGTGAAAAGACTGTGAGATACAAAAAAATGATTTTTTGAAATCGTGGACATATCACGTAAAGAGAGTTAAAAAATTGTTTAGTAGTATCTCAGTGATATGTGTCACACACAAAAGTGAACAGAGTGTGAAGTAAGTGAGGTACAAAAAAATTAATATTTGAAATCGTGCACAAATCACGTAAAGAGAGCTAAAAAATGGTTTACGAGTCTGTAAGTCTTATGTGTCAGACAACATTGTGTAAAAATGAACTGAGTGCGAGATACAAAAAAATGATTTTTTTATAAAGTGGACAAATCACGTAAAGAAAGTTAAAAAACGGTTTAGTAGTCTCTCAGTGATATGTGTCACACACACAAGTGAACAGAGTGTGAAGTAAGTGAGGTACAAAAAAATTAATATTTGAAATCATGCACATATCACGTAAAGAGAGCTAAAAAATGGTTTACGAGTCTGTAAGTGTCATGTGTCAGACTACATTGTGTAAAAGTGAACAGAGTGTGAGATACAAAAAAATGATTTATTTAAATCGTGGGCAAATCACGTAAAGAGAGTTAAATAATGGTTTAGTAGTATCTCAGTGATATGTGTCACACACAAAAGTGAACAGAGTGTGAAGTAAGTGAGTTACAAAAAAATTAATATTTGAAATCAAGCACAAATCACGTAAAGAGAGCTAAAATATGGTTTACGAGTCTGTAAGTGTTATGTTTCAGACAACATTGTGTAAAAGTGAACAGAGTGCGAGATACAAAAAAATGAATTTTTTATATAGTGGACAAATCACGTAAAGAGAGTTAAAAAGCGGTTTAGTAGTCTTTCAGTGATATGAGTCACACACAAAAGTGAACAGAGTGTGAAGTAAGTGAGGTACAAAAAAAATAATATTTGAAATCGTGCACAAATCACGTAAAGAGAGCTAAAAATGGTTTACGATTCTGTAAGTGTTATGTTTCAGACAACATTGTGTAAAAGTGAACAGAGTGTGAGATACAAAAAAATGATTTTTTGAAATCGTGGACAAATCACGTAATGAGAGTTAAAAAACGGTTTAGTAGTCTCTCAGTGATATGTGTCAGACACAAAAGTGAACAGAGTGTGAAGTAAGGGAGGTACAAAAAAATTAATATTTGAAATCGTGCACAAATCACGTAAAGAGAGCTAAAAAATGGTTTACGAGTCTGTAAGTGTTATGGGTCTGACAACATTGTATAAAACTGAACTAAGTGCGAGATACAAAAAAATGAATTTTTTATATAGTGGACAAATCACGTAAAGAGAATTAATAAACGGTTTGGTAGTCTCTCAGTGATATGTGTCAGACACAAAAGTGAACAGAGTGTGAAGTAAGTGAGGTACAAAAAAATTAATATGTGAAATCGTGCACAAATCACGTAAAGAGAGCTAAAAAATGGTTTACGAGTTTGTAAGTGTTATGTTTCAGTCAACAATGTGTAAAAGTGAACAGAGAGTGAGATACAAAAAAATGATTTATTTAAATCGTGGGCAAATCACGTAAAGAGAGTTAAAAAATGGTTTAGTAGTATCTCAGTGATATGTGTCACACACAAATGTGAACAGAGTGTGAAGTAAGTGAGTTACAAAAAAATTAATATTTGAAATCAAGCACAAATCACGTAAAGAGAGCTAAAAAATGGTTTACGAGTCTGTAACTGTTATGTGTCAGACTACATTGAGTAAAAGTGAAATGAGTGCGAGATACAAAAAAATGATTTTTTTATTTAGTGGACAAATCACGTAAAGAGAGTTAAAAAACGGTTTAATAGTCTCTCAGTTATATGTGTCAGACACAAAAGTGAACAGAGTGTGAAGTAAGTTAGGTACAAAAAAATTAATATTTGAAATCGTGCACAAATCACGTAAAGAGAGCTAAAAAATGGTTTACGAGTCTGTAAGTGTTATGTGTCAGACAACATTGTGTAAAAGTGAAAAGACTGTGAGATACAAAAAAATGATTTTTTGAAATCGTGGACATATCACGTAAAGAGAGTTAAAAAATTGTTTAGTAGTATCTCAGTGATATGTGTCACACACAAAAGTGAACAGAGTGTGAAGTAAGTGAGGTACAAAAAAATTAATATTTGAAATCGTGCACAAATCACGTAAAGAGAGCTAAAAAATGGTTTACGAGTCTGTAAGTCTTATGTGTCAGACAACATTGTGTAAAAATGAACTGAGTGCGAGATACAAAAAAATGATTTTTTTATAAAGTGGACAAATCACGTAAAGAAAGTTAAAAAACGGTTTAGTAGTCTCTCAGTGATATGTGTCACACACACAAGTGAACAGAGTGTGAAGTAAGTGAGGTACAAAAAAATTAATATTTGAAATCATGCACATATCACGTAAAGAGAGCTAAAAAATGGTTTACAAATCTGTAAGTGTTATGTGTCAGACAACATTGTGTAAAAGTGAACAGAGTGTGAGATACAAAAAAATGATTTTTTGATATCGTGGACAAATCACGTAAACAGAGTGTAACGAACTTCACTTGCATCGATTGTCATAGATGATAAATAAAGATTTATTGGTTGGCAATCGATACCAGTTGTACATCAATATTATAATCATTCGATGAGCGTGTTCGTTTTAATATTATTCTATTGTTGTTTGCAATTACTTGACAGTTGGCAATACTTTTGTGGTCGGATTAAATATTAGTTTCCTTAGATTGGTTATACTTTTGTGATAAAGTTGTTTTTATGATCGTTGGTCCGACTATAAATATAGCTGCCGGAGCGCTCAAAAATCAGACTGCACTGGAACTTGAGCTATGCATAAGCCTCCTTCCAGAGTAGCCTCCTAATTACTTCTTTGCTACGCATAAGTGGGTTGTAATTAGCCGGCTAGTGTTCCGAAAGGTTACTGCTATGCATAAGCGTACCTGTTCGTTTGAACGAAGCATACCTGATTCCTGTCCCGTTGAATTCAAATACCTGTTTTAGAGAAGTCTGCTACGCATAAGCGATCTCTCTGTTGAATTCAAATACCTGTTTTAGAGGAGTCCAGCTAAGCATAAGCGTTCTCTCTCTGTTAAATTCAAACACCCGGCCACAGTGGAAACGTGTTCGTTCGCGCATCTGCTAAGCATAAGCGATCGCTAACGAACATCGGAAACGGGCAGCCCTTTCTGTTAATGCTGCTAGGCATAAGTGCTACAGCAGGAAGGTCTTGAATTGTACATACATTGTAAATATATAATTATTGTGTCGCTACAGTTTAAACACTTTAATAATTATTTGTCTATTTAATTTTCCCGCAGACAGCGACATCTGTGAACGGCGGCCAGAATAAGCGACAGAGGAGGAATCGCAGAATAAGCGACAGAGGAGGAATCGTCGTTACCGACCGAAGGATTTATTTTTAGTTTTCATTAAATTTGTATATATTCTTATTATTTAATTTTATATTTTTATTAATAAAGTTTAATTTTATAAAGTACAGTATACATTATTTCTACACTAATAAGAACTCTGATTGACCTGAACCTGGACCAACCCGAGGTGTATCCTTACAGGGGGGTTTAAACCGTTACATGGCGCCCGAGCAGGGACTTTAAAGTCAAATTTGAATCAGAGTTCAGAGTTGGTGTAGGGATTGTATGCTTTATTGGGTAAAATGTCTACCGCACAAGAAGAGAACGTTCCGGAGAACACGGAAGGAGAGATTCCGGGTGTTTCATGGGTATATCTGAAAAAGAAAGAGGAATTAATTAAAATTGCAGATAAAATAGGTGTACCGTCCGAAGGGACAGTTACGGAGCTGAGAGCACATATCGTAAAATTTATTAGGACCGGGGAAGGAGGGACCAGTGATTCCACAGAGGTGAAGCCACCCTTATCGATGGCTCAGCTATCCACAACCGCTCAGATGTGCGACAGCGTCCGCAAGTGGAACCTGAAATTTGATGGAACGACAGATCTAATCTTATTCCTAGAAAGGATAGAAGAATTAACCCGTTGTTATGGTTATAACCCGGACAACCTGATGGCCGCCCTACCAGAATTGTTGAAGGGTAAGGCACTGTTGTGGTACAGAAATAATAAAGATTCCTGGACATCCTGGGATGATGTTGAGAAAGCTCTTCGTGCTGCATACCTCCCCCACAGATATAAATTCCGCATGGAGGAAGAAATCCGGAAAAGGACGCAGGGTCTGGAAGAGAAAGCTGCTGAATACGTCACCGCACTTCAAACGCTGATGCGTCGGCATGGAGGATTGTCAAAGGAGGATAAACTGGAACGGATATTTGAAAACCTTAGCCCAGAATATAAGTTATATATTCGAAGGAATTTCCATTCGCTCAAGGAGTTCCTCGAATTGGCTGAAGAGTTTGAAGTCTTATCCGTAAGTAATAATGCATTTGTGCCGCCGCCTACTCCGAGTCAGAGCTTCGTGAAGGAAACCGCCTTCGAGGGAAAGTCTCGGAAATCCAGCAATCAGCCACCTGTAAATATTGCCCATGTATATAAACCATCTGTAAATACACCCCCTGTACAGAAATCCCGCCAGGAAGCAGCTCCGCAGGACCGACCAAGGTATGAGATGACAGAAAATTCTTATCAACGAAAAGCGGTCTGCTGGAGATGTGGAAAACCCGGACACCGTCGCAGCGAATGCCAGCAGAAGGGGATAATCTTCTGCTCATTCTGTGGGAAATCCGGAGTACTAAGCAGAGATTGTAATTGCAGGCCTCAGGGAAACGCGAACAGCCGTTAAGGGACCGGAGGTTGCCCTTAACGCGGAAAGTTACAGCCTCCACACCGATTATTGAACCCCCTGCATTACATATCCCTGTAAATAAAATAGAATCAAGATTTTGTATTGAGATTAGTATCTATGGAAGACATTTTCAAGCTCTCATAGATACCGGAGCATCAGAATGTTACATCAACCAGACCGTATTTCAGCATCTCAAAGAGCTGAAAATTAAAGTAACCCCGACAAGACCGAAAATTGTTACGTTAGCCGATGGACAGCAGGTAAAGATGGGTGGAGAAAGTTCGTTCTCGGTGGAAATTCATCGCCACCTATTTTCCGGAACCTGGATAATTTTTCCTACCCTTTCAATGGATGTAGTGATAGGGATGGATTTTCTTCGGAAGCACCAAGCGATGATTGACATCAATCACGGAGAAATTATTCTTCAGAAGGAGAATTCTATCCACCTGCCAACACAAGGTTTCAGAGAGTTATCCAGCATCCAGGCTTTGACCCCAGATCAAGAGGAAATATTAGGAAATTTTCTGCAGCAGGAATTAGAGAATAATGGTGAGAAATGTACATCGATTATTATTCCTGATGTAGAGCACCGGATAAAATTAAAGCCTGACGCTGAACCCGTTAAACAAAAATATTACCCGAGAAATCCAGTTATGCAGGGAATAATTAATGATGAAATCGACCGGATGCTGAAAGAAGGTATAATTGAGCCCTCCAGGAGTAGTTGGAGTTCACCTGTGGTTTTGGTTCGAAAATCTTCCGGGAAGTATCGGTTTTGTATCGACTACAGGAAGGTGAACGCAGCTAGCAAACCAGACGCATATCCTCTACCGCATATCCAGAGTATCCTGGATAAACTACGTGGAGCGAGATATTTAAGTACGTTGGACTTAAAGGATGGATATTGGCAAGTACCGATGGCAGTGGAAAGTCGACCAATAACTGCATTCACGGCACCAGGGCGAGGACTTTTCCAATTCACCGTGATGCCATTTGGTCTGCATTCCGCTCCAGCCACCTTCCAGAGGTATTTAGATTCCATCGTAGGTCCTGAACTAGATAACTGTGCCCTGTGTTACCTGGACGACATCATTATATTTAGTCCTTCCTTCGAGCAGCACCTGCAGGATTTAAAGATCGTCTTAACACGACTAAAACGGCATGGTTTGAAAATTAATAGAGAAAAATGTCATTTCGCTAAACAAGAGTTGAAATATTTAGGCCATGTGATTAACTCCGAGGGAATACAAACCGATCCAGAGAAAATTAAAGCAATCACCGATTTCGAAGCTCCGAAAACTGTGAAAGCATTAAGAAGATTTTTAGGGATGGCATCTTGGTATCGGAAATTTATTCCGGATTTTTCAAAAATTGTCCAGCCGCTCACCGCCCTCCTGAAGAAGAAACAACGGTATGTTTGGGATGAAGCCCAAGATTCTTCATTCAAGGCGTTGAAGGACAGTCTCACCCGATCACCGATACTAGCCTGTCCCGATTTTACTAAAACATTCACCGTCCAAACTGATGCTAGTCAAACCGGACTGGGGGCTGTTCTTACCCAAGAATTCGATGGCACTGAAAAGGTAATTTCTTATATTAGTAGAAGTTTATTACCGGCCGAGAAAAATTATTCTGTGGTGGAACAAGAATGTTTGGCAGTCATTTGGGCTATCCGTAAGTGGAAAGGATATTTAGAGGGATATCATTTCAAAGTGGTTACGGATCAGCGAAGCTTGAAATGGCTACAAAAGATGAACAATCCGAAAGGAAGACTTGCAAGGTGGATTTTAGAACTACAGGAGTATGACTTTGAGACCTGTTACAGAAAAGGTACAGAAAACAAAGTAGCAGATGCCCTGTCCCGTAGCACACAAGTGGATGCTATCACCAGTACCGTACCGGAAGTACAGGAAATTGAAAACAATCCAGAAAAATATCCCAATTATAAGGTGGTTGGGGAAAATATATATAAGAAATTTCCAGGAAGAGCACTCACCGAGGGATTCCACACCGATTGGAAACTCTTTGTGCCGAAACCGCGGCGCAACTCCGTGATTGAAGAGTGCCACTCCATGGGACATTTCGGGATCCGGAAGACAATTGCCAGGGTGTGCCGAGATTATTATTGGCCTGGATTATTCCGGGATGTAAAGAGATATGTCCAAACCTGTCCAGTATGCCAGCAATATAAACCATCCCAGCAAGCGCCACTTGGTGAAATGTGGTGGTCAAGAGTAAATGGGCCCTGGGAAGTCATAAGCTCCGACTTAATCGGACCGTTTCCAAGATCAACAAAGGGATATGTCTATTTGCTCGTATTCCAGGATAGGTTCACCAAATGGACGGAGGTAATCCCAATCCGAAGTGCCACTGCAAGTATCGTGCTACAAAAATTGAAAGAATTAATTTATAGGTTTGGGAAACCGAAAGTGTTTCTGAGCGATAACGGAACGCAATTTAAAAATAAATTGTTGTCGACATTTCTGTCAGAGTTTCAAATTATACAACAATTTAGCCCTCCGTATAGCCCGAAAAATAATCCTGTTGAGCGGATGAATAAGGTGATAGGAACAACCTTAGCTCAAATGTGCAAAGGTGATCAACGTACCTGGGACCAATGGATACCTGAGTTGACATTCGCCATAAACAGCGCAGTCCACGAATCTACCGGATTTTCTCCAGCGATTTTAAATTATGGGAGAGAATTATTATCACCGCTTTCGTTAAAAGAAAATACTGACCCGGCAGATTCCCTAATGCGTACTCCTGATGAACATCACGAACAGCTGAAGAAGTTGAAGGAAATCCGTGAGTTGGTGGAAATTAATTTAAGAAATTCTTTTGTAAAACAGCAAGCTCACTACAACCTTCGGAGAAGACCATATCGACCACGAGTGGGCGACGTGGTGTACAAACGTCAGCATATCCTGTCCGATGCCACGAAGAAATTCTCAGCTAAGTTAGCACCGAAATTTGCTGGTCCCTACAAGATTTACAAGGTTATTTCACCGGTGATTGTGGAACTTGAGGATGGAAGAGGCCAGCTGATAGGGAGGTCACATGTGAGTGACCTCAAGATATGCAAAGAGTGGTAAGAGAGCAGTGGTGAGGGAAGTGGAGGATGGCTATAAATTCAGACTCACCATGCTGGTTCAGCCAGTTCCAATTTGGAGAGGAAGGATGACCACCACCAGCCCAGCAGCCCGCACCGCCAGCCGAGACGAGGATGTCCTGATCCTGGACTACAGTCCCATCCCGGGGATGATCTCACCCATCCGGACGCCCAAGGGGATCCGGTTGAAGATCAAGATGCTGGAGCTGTTCGGAACCGCATCACCGCCCGAACCTGAGGTGTTCCTTGCACCTCGCCAGGCGGTGAGGAAGGAAATTCCACCACCGCCCGTACTGAAGCCACTGCCGCCACCTCCTGGACCCAGGATACACGTGGGAGGACCTGGAGGTTCAACTAAGGTTCAACCTGGAGGACCGTCCTGGGCCTGCCTTATAACGCGGTCCACACTTCCATGCGGCGATTTTGGGGTTAAGCCACTTACTGGTGCCTGTGGTAGACCCTCATCGGCCCCACTGTTGAAGCCCCTGTTGCCCCCGACCAAAATCCGGGAACCATTGCCGCAGAAACCGCGGCTGCAGGAACCACTGCCGCAGAAACCGCTGCTGCAGGATCCACTGCCGCAGATACCGCTGAAGCCGGCAACTGCCTTAGTGGTTAATACTCACCTTCCGCCGCCCGTCCCCGCCATTCAAACCGACGCCCCACCGTCAAAGAAGCGTCGGGTGAACGTAAACGTCGGAAAGAAATGGGTAAAGATGTCCCGGGAAAAGGCAATCCGCCTGGGCTTCATTAAATCTTAACCTTTTTCTTGATCTGTCAGGTGAGGAAGGTATGTAACGAACTTCACTTGCATCGATTGTCATAGATGATAAATAAAGATTTATTGGTTGGCAATCGATACCAGTTGTACATCAATATTATAATCATTCGATGAGCGTGTTCGTTTTAATATTATTCTATTGTTGTTTGCAATTACTTGACAGTTGGCAATACTTTTGTGGTCGGATTAAATATTAGTTTCCTTAGATTGGTTATACTTTTGTGATAAAGTTGTTTTTATGATCGTTGGTCCGACTATAAATATAGCTGCCAGAGCGCTCAAAAATCAGACTGCACTGGAACTTGAGCTATGCATAAGCCTCCTTCCAGAGTAGCCTCCTAATTACTTCTTTGCTACGCATAAGTGGGTTGTAATTAGCCGGCTAGTGTTCCGAAAGGTTACTGCTATGCATAAGCGTACCTGTTCGTTTGAACGAAGCATACCTGATTCCTGTCCCGTTGAATTCAAATACCTGTTTTAGAGAAGTCTGCTACGCATAAGCGATCTCTCTGTTGAATTCAAATACCTGTTTTAGAGGAGTCCAGCTAAGCATAAGCGTTCTCTCTCTGTTAAATTCAAACACCCGGCCACAGTGGAAACGTGTTCGTTCGCGCATCTGCTAAGCATAAGCGATCGCTAACGAACATCGGAAACGGGCAGCCCTTTCTGTTAATGCTGCTAGGCATAAGTGCTACAGCAGGAAGGTCTTGAATTGTACATACATTGTAAATATATAATTATTGTGTCGCTACAGTTTAAACACTTTAATAATTATTTGTCTATTTAATTTTCCCGCAGACAGCGACATCTGTGAACGGCGGCCAGAATAAGCGACAGAGGAGGAATCGCAGAATAAGCGACAGAGGAGGAATCGTCGTTACCGACCGAAGGATTTATTTTTAGTTTTCATTAAATTTGTATATATTCTTATTATTTAATTTTATATTTTTATTAATAAAGTTTAATTTTATAAAGTACAGTATACATTATTTCTACACTAATAAGAACTCTGATTGACCTGAACCTGGACCAACCCGAGGTGTATCCTTACAGGGGGGTTTAAACCGTTACAAGAGTTAAAAAATGGTTTAGTAGTATATCAGTGATATGTGTCACACACAAAAGTGAACAGAGTGTGAAGTAAGTGAGTTACAAAAAAAATAATATTTGAAATCGTGCACAAATCACGTAAAGAGAGCTAAAAAATCGTTTACGAGTCTGTAAGAGTTATGTGACAGACAACATTGTGTAAAAGTGAAATGAGTGCGAGATACAAAATAATGATTTTTTTATTTAGTGGACAAATCACGTAAAGAGAGTTAAAAAACGGTTTAGTAGTCTCTCAGTGATATGTGTCAGACACAAAAGTGAACAGATTGTGAAGTAAGTGAGGGACAAAAAAATTAATATTTGAAATCGTGCACAAATCACGTAAAGAGAGCTAAAAAATGGTTTACGAGTCTGTAAGTGTCATGTGTCAGACTACATTGTGTAAAAGTGAACAGAGTGTGAGATACAAAAAAATGATTTATTTAAATCGTGGGCAAATCACGTAAAGAGAGTTAAATAATGGTTTAGTAGTATCTCAGTGATATGTGTCACACACAAAAGTGAACAGAGTGTGAAGTAAGTGAGTTACAAAAAAATTAATATTTGAAATCAAACACAAATCACGTAAAGAGAGCTAAAAAATGGTTTACGAGTCTGTAAGTGTTATGTGTCAGACTACATTGAGTAAAAGTGAAATGAGTGCGAGATACAAAAAAATGATTTTTTTATTTAGTGGACAAATCACGTAAAGAGAGTTAAAAAACGGTTTAATAGTCTCTCAGTGATATGTGTCAGACACAAAAGTGAACAGAGTGTGAAGTAAGTGAGCTACAAAAAAATTAATATTTGAAATCGTGCACAAATCACGTAAAGAGAGCTAAAAAATGGTTTACGAGTCTGTAAGTGTTATGTGTCAGACAACATTGTATAAAAGTGAACTGAGTGCGAGATACAAAAAAATGAATTTTTTATATAGTGGACAAATCACGTAAAGAGAGTTAAAAAGCGGTTTAGTAGTCTTTCAGTGATATGAGTCACTCACAAAAGTGAACAGAGTGTGAAGTAAGTGAGGTACAAAAAAATTAATATTTGAAATCGTGCACAAATCACGTAAAGAGAGCTAAAAATGGTTTACGATTCTGTAAGTGTTATGTTTCAGACAACATTGTGTAAAAGTGAACAGAGTGTGAGATACAAAAAAATGATTTTTTGAAATCGTGGACAAATCACGTAATGAGAGTTAAAAAACGGTTTAGTAGTCTCTCAGTGATATGTGTCAGACACAAAAGTGAACAGAGTGTGAAGTAAGTGAGGTACAAAAAAATTAATATTTGAAATCGTGCACAAATCACGTAAAGAGAGCTAAAAAATGGTTTACGAGTCTGTAAGTGTTATGGGTCTGACAACATTGTATAAAACTGAACTAAGTGCGAGATACAAAAAAATGAATTTTTTATATAGTGGATAAATCACGTAAAGAGAATTAATAAACGGTTTGGTAGTCTCTCAGTGATATGTGTCAGACACAAAAGTGAACAGAGTGTGAAGTAAGTGAGGTACAAAAAAATTAATATGTGAAATCGTGCACAAATCACGTAAAGAGAGCTAAAAAATGGTTTACGAGTTTGTAAGTGTTATGTTTCAGTCAACAATGTGTAAAAGTGAACAGAGAGTGAGATACAAAAAAATGATTTATTTAAATCGTGGGCAAATCACGTAAAGAGAGTTAAAAAATGGTTTAGTAGTATCTCAGTGATATGTGTCACACACAAATGTGAACAGAGTGTGAAGTAAGTGAGTTACAAAAAAAATAATATTTGAAATCAAGCACAAATCACGTAAAGAGAGCTAAAAAATGGTTTACGAGTCTGTAACTGTTATGTGTCAGACTACATTGAGTAAAAGTGAAATGAGTGCGAGATACAAAAAAATGATTTTTTTATTTAGTGGACAAATCACGTAAAGAGAGTTAAAAAACGGTTTAATAGTCTCTCAGTTATATGTGTCAGACACAAAAGTGAACAGAGTGTGAAGTAAGTTAGGTACAAAAAAATTAATATTTGAAATCGTGCACAAATCACGTAAAGAGAGCTAAAAAATGGTTTACGAGTCTGTAAGTGTTATGTGTCAGACAACATTGTGTAAAAGTGAAAAGACTGTGAGATACAAAAAAATGATTTTTTGAAATCGTGGACATATCACGTAAAGAGAGTTAAAAAATTGTTTAGTAGTATCTCAGTGATATGTGTCACACACAAAAGTGAACAGAGTGTGAAGTAAGTGAGGTACAAAAAAAATTAATATTTGAAATCGTGCACAAATCACGTAAAAAAAAGCTAAAAAATGGTTTACGAGTCTGTAAGTCTTATGTGTCAGACAACATTGTGTAAAAATGAACTGAGTGCGAGATACAAAAAAATGATTTTTTTATAAAGTGGACAAATCACGTAAAGAAAGTTAAAAAACGGTTTAGTAGTCTCTCAGTGATATGTGTCACACACACAAGTGAACAGAGTGTGAAGTAAGTGAGGTACAAAAAAATTAATATTTGAAATCATGCACATATCACGTAAAGAGAGCTAAAAAATGGTTTACAATTCTGTAAGTGTTATGTGTCAGACAACATTGTGTAAAAGTGAACAGAGTGTGAGATACAAAAAAATGATTTTTTGATATCGTGGACAAATCACGTAAAGAGAGTTAAAAAATGGTTTAGTAGTATCTCAGTGATATGTGTCACACACAAAAGTGAACAGAGTGTGAAGTAAGTGAGGTGCAAAAAAAAATAATATTTGAAATCGTGCACAAATCACGTAAAGAGAGCTAAAAAATGGTTTACGAGTCTGTAAGTGTTATGTGTCAGACAACATTGTGTAAAAGTGAATTGAGTGCGAGATACAAAAAAATGAATTTTTTATATAGTGGACAAATCACATAAAGAGAATTAAAAAACGGTTTAGTGGTCTCTCAGTGATATGTGTCAGACACAAAAGTGAACAGAGTGTGAAGTAAGTGAGGTACAAAAAATTAATATGTGAAATCGTGCACAAATCACGTAAAGAGAGCTAAAAAATGGTTTACGAGTTTGTAAGTGTTATGTTTCAGAAAACATTGTGTAAAAGTGAACAGAGTGTGAGATACAAAAAAATGATTTATTTAAATCGTGGACAAATCACGTAAAGAGAGTTAAAAAACGGTTTAATAGTCTCTCCGTGATATGTGTCAGACACAAAAGTGAACAGAGTGTGAAGTAAGTGAGGTACAAAAAAATTAATATTTGAAATCGTGCACAAATCACGTAAAGAGAGCTAAAAAATGGTTTACGAGTCTGTAAGTGTTATGTGTCAGACGACATTGTGTAAAAGTGAATTGAGTGCGAGATACAAAAAAATGATTTTTTTATATAGTGGACAAATCACGTAAAGAGAGTTAAAAAACGGTTTAGTAGTCTCTCAGTGATATGTGTCAGACACAAAAGTGAACAGAGTGTGAAGTAAGTGAGGTACAAATAAATTAATATTTGAAATCGTGCACAAATCACGTAAAGAGAGCTAAAAAATGATTTAGGAGTCTGTAAGTGTTATGTTTCAGACAACATAGTGTAAAAGTGAACAGATTGTGAGATACAAAAAAATGATTTTTTGAAATCGTGGACAAATCACGTAGAGTTAAAAAACGGTTTAGGAGTCCCTCAGTGATATGTGTCAGACACAGAAGTGAACAGAGTGTGAAGTAAGTGAGGTACAAAAAAATTAATATGTGAAATCGTGCACAAATCACGTAAAGAGAGCTAAAAAATGGTTTACGAGTTTGTAAGTGTTATGTTTCAGACAACATTGTGTAAAAGTGAACAGAGTGTGAGATACAAAAAAATGATTTTTTGAAATCGTGGGCAAATCACGTAATGAGAGTTAAAAAACGGTTTAGTAGTCTCTCTGTGATATGTGTCAGACACAAAAGTGAACAGATTGTGAAGTAAGTGAGGTACAAAAAAATTAATATTTGAAATCGTGCACAAATCACGTAAAGAGAGCTAAAAAATGGTTTACATGTCTGTAAGTGTTATGTGTCAGACAACATTGTGTAAAAGTGAACAGAGTGTGAGATACAAAAAAATGATTTTTTGAAATCGTGGACAAATCACGTAAAGAGAGTTAAAAAATGGTTTAGTAGTATCTCAGTGATATGTGTCACACATAAAAGTGAACAGAGTGTGAAGTAAGTGAGGTACAAAAAAATTAATATTTGAAATCGTGCACAAATCACGTAAAGAGAGCTAAAAAATGGTTTACGAGTCTGTAAGTGTTATGTGTCAGACAACATTGTGTAAAAGTGAATTGAGTGCGAGATACAAAAAAATGATTTTTTTATATAGTGGACAAATCACGTAAAGAGAGTTAAAAAACGGTTAAGTAGTCTGTCAGTGATATGTGTCAGACACAAAAGTGAACAGAGTGTGAAGTAAGTGAGGTACAAAAAAATTAATATTTGAAATCGTGCACAAATCACGTAAAGAGAGCTAAAAAATGGTTTACGAGTCTGTAAGTGTTATGTGTCAGACAACATTGTGTAAAAGTGAATTGAGTGCGAGATACAAAAAAATGAATTTTTTATATAGTGGACAAATCACGTAAAGAGAGTTAAAAAACGGTTTAGTAGTCTGTCAGTGATATGTGTCAGACACAAAAGTGAACAGAGTGTGAAGTAAGTGAGTTACAAAAAAATTAATATTTGAAATCAAGCACAAATCACGTAAAGAGAGCTAAAAAATGGTTTACGAGTCTGTAAGTGTTATGTGTCAGACTACATTGAGTAAAAGTGAAAAGAGTGCGAGATACAAAAAAATGATTTTTTTATTTAGTGGACAAATCACGTAAAGAGAGTTAAAAAACGGTTTAATATTCTCTCAGTGATATGTGTCAGACACAAAAGTGAACAGAGTGTGAAGTAAGTGAGGTACAAAAAAATTAATATTTGAAATCGTGCACAAATCACGTAAAGAGAGCTAAAAATGGTTTACGAGTCTGTAAGTGTTATGTTTCAGACAACATTGTGTAAAAGTGAACAGAGTGTGAGATACAAAAAAATGATTTTTTGAAATCGTGGACAAATCAGGTAATGAGAGTTAAAAAACGGTTTAGTAGTCTCTCAGTGAAATGTGTCAGACACAAAAGTGAACAGAGTGTGAAGTAAGTGAGGTACAAAAAAATTAAAATTTGAAATCGTGCACAAATCACGTAAAGAGAGCTAAAAAATGGTTTACGAGTCTGTGAGTGTTATGGGTCTGACAACATTGTATAAAAGTGAACTAAGTGCGAGATACAAAAAAATGATTTTTTTATAAAGTGGACAAATCACGTAAAGAGAGTTAAAAAACGGTTTAGTAGTCTCTCAGTGATATGTGTCACACACAAAAGTGAACAGAGTGTGAAGTAAGTGAGGTACAAAAAAATTAATATTTGAAATCGTGCACAAATCACGTAAAGAGAGCTAAAAAATGGTTTACATGTCTGTATGTGTTATGTGTCAGACAGCATTGTGTAAAAGTGAACAGAGTGTGAGATACAAAAAAATGATTTTTTTGAAATCGTGGACAAATTACGTAAAGAGAGTTAAAAAATGGTTTAGTAGTATCTCAGTGATATGTGTCACACACAAAAGTGAACAGAGTGTGAAGTAAGTGAGGTGCAAAAAAATAAATATTTGAAATCGTGCACAAATCACGTAAAGAGAGCTAAAAAATGGTTTACGAGTCTCTAAGTGTTATGTGTCAGACAACATTGTGTAAAAGTGAATTGAGTGCGAGATACAAAAAAATGATTTTTTTATATAGTGGACAAATCACGTAAAGAGAGTTAAAAAACGGTTTAGTAGTCTCTCAGTGATATGTGTCAGACACAAAAGTGAACAGAGTGTGAAGTAAGTGAGGTACAAAAAAATTAATATTTGAAATCATGCACATATCACGTAAAGAGAGCTAAAAAATGGTTTACAATTCTGTAAGTGTTATGTGTCAGACAACATTGTGTAAAAGTGAACAAAGTGTGAGATACAAAAAAATGATTTTTTGATATCGTTCACAAATCACGTAAAGAGATTTAAAAAATGGTTTAGTAGTATCTCAGTGATATGTGTCACACACAAAAGTGAACAGAGTGTGAAGTAAGTGAGGTACAAAAAAATTAATATTTGAAATCGTGCACAAATCACGTAAAGAGAGCTAAAAAATCGTTTACGAGTCTGTAAGTGTTATGTGACAGACAACATTGTGTAAAAGTGAAATGAGTGCGAGATACAAAAAAATGATTTTTTTATTTAGTGGACAAATCACGTAAAGAGAGTTAAAAAACGGTTTAGTAGTCTCTCAGTGATATGTGTCAGACACAAAAGTGAACAGAGTGTGAAGTAAGTGAGGTACAAAAAAATTAATATTTGAAATCGTGCACAAATCACGTAAAGAGAGCTAAAAAATGGTTTACGAGTCTGTAAGTGTTATGTGTCAGACAACATTGTGTAAAAGTGAACAGAGTGTGAGATACAAAAAAATGATTTTTTGAAATCGTGGACATATCACGTAAAGAGAGTTAAAAAATGGTTTAGTAGTATCTCAGTGATATGTGTCGCACACAAAAGTGAACAGAGTGTGAAGTAAGTGAGGTACAATAAAATCAATATTTGAAATCGTGCACAAATCACGTAAAGAGAGCTAAAAAATGGTTTACGAGTCTGTAAGTGTTATGTGTCAGACAACATTGTGTAAAAGTGAACAGAGTATGAGATACAAAAAAATGATTTTTTGAAATCGTGGACATTTCACGTAAAGAGAGTTAAAAAATGGTTTAGTAGTCTCTCAGTGATATGTGTCACACACAAAAGTGAACAGAGTGTGAAGTAAGTGAGGTACAAAAAAATTAATATTTGAAATCGTGCACAAATCACGTAAAGAGAGCTAAAAAATGGTTTACATGTCTGTATGTGTTATGTGTCAGACAGCATTGTGTAAAAGTGAACAGAGTGTGAGATACAAAAAAATGATTTTTTTGAAATCGTGGACAAATTACGTAAAGAGAGTTAAAAAATGGTTTAGTAGTATCTCAGTGATATGTGTCACACACAAAAGTGAACAGAGTGTGAAGTAAGTGAGGTGCAAAAAAATAAATATTTGAAATCGTGCACAAATCACGTAAAGAGAGCTAAAAAATGGTTTACGAGTCTCTAAGTGTTATGTGTCAGACAACATTGTGTAAAAGTGAATTGAGTGCGAGATACAAAAAAATGATTTTTTTATATAGTGGACAAATCACGTAAAGAGAGTTAAAAAACGGTTTAGTAGTCTCTCAGTGATATGTGTCAGACACAAAAGTGAACAGAGTGTGAAGTAAGTGAGGTACAAAAAAATTAATATTTGAAATCATGCACATATCACGTAAAGAGAGCTAAAAAATGGTTTACAATTCTGTAAGTGTTATGTGTCAGACAACATTGTGTAAAAGTGAACAAAGTGTGAGATACAAAAAAATGATTTTTTGATATCGTTCACAAATCACGTAAAGAGAGTTAAAAAATGGTTTAGTAGTATCTCAGTGATATGTGTCACACACAAAAGTGAACAGAGTGTGAAGTAAGTGAGGTACAAAAAAATTAATATTTGAAATCGTGCACAAATCACGTAAAGAGAGCTAAAAAATCGTTTACGAGTCTGTAAGTGTTATGTGACAGACAACATTGTGTAAAAGTGAAATGAGTGCGAGATACAAAAAAATTATTTTTTTATTTAGTGGACAAATGACGTAAAGAGAGTTAAAAAACGGTTTAGTAGTCTCTCAGTGATATGTGTCAGACACAAAAGTGAACAGAGTGTGAAGTAAGTGAGGTACAAAAAAATTAATATTTGAAATCGTGCACAAATCACGTAAAGAGAGCTAAAAAATGGTTTACGAGTCTGTAAGTGTTATGTGTCAGACAACATTGTGTAAAAGTGAACAGAGTGTGAGATACAAAAAAATGATTTTTTGAAATCGTGGACATATCACGTAAAGAGAGTTAAAAAATGGTTTAGTAGTATCTCAGTGATATGTGTCGCACACAAAAGTGAACAGAGTGTGAAGTAAGTGAGGTACAATAAAATCAATATTTGAAATCGTGCACAAATCACGTAAAGAGAGCTAAAAAATGGTTTACGAGTCTGTAAGTGTTATGTGTCAGACAACATTGTGTAAAAGTGAACAGAGTATGAGATACAAAAAAATGATTTTTTGAAATCGTGGACATTTCACGTAAAGAGAGTTAAAAAATGGTTTAGTAGTATCTTAGTGATATGTGTCAGACACAGAAGTGAACAGAGTGTGAAGTAAGTAAGGTACAAAAAAATTAAAATTTGAAATCGTGCACAAATCACGTAAAGAGAGCTAAAAAATGGTTTACAATTCTGTAAGTGTTATGTGTCAGACAACATTGTGTAAAAGTGAACAGAGTGTGAGATACAAAAAAATGATTTTTTGATATCGTGGACAAATCACGTAAAGAGAGTTAAAAAATGGTTTAGTAGTATCTCAGTGATATGTGTCACACACAAAAGTGAACAGAGTGTGAAGTAAGTGAGGTACAAAAAAATTAATTTTTGAAATCGTGCACAAATCACGTAAAGAGAACTAAAAAATGATTTAGGAGTCTGTAAGTGTTATGTTTCAGACAACATTGTGTAAAAGTGAACAGAGTGTGAGATACAAAAAAATGATTTTTTGAAATCGTGGACAAATCACGTAATGAGAGTTAAAAAACGATTTAGTAGTCTCTCAGTGATATGTGTCAGACACAAAAGTGAACAGATTGTGAAGTAAGTGAGGTACAAAAAAATTAATATTTGAAATCGTGCACAAATCACGTAAAGAGAGCTAAAAAATGGTTTACGAGTCTGTAAGTGTTATGTGTCAGACAACATTGTGTAAAAGTGAACAGAGTGTGAGATACAAAAAAATGATTTATTTAAATCGTGGGCAAATCACGTAAAGAGAGTTAAAAAATGGTTTAGTAGTATCTCAGTGATATGTGTCACACACAAAAGTGAACAGAGTGTGAAGTAAGTGAGTTACAAAAAAATTAATATTTGAAATCAAGCACAAATCACGTAAAGAGAGCTAAAAAATGGTTTACGAGTCTGTAAGTGTTATGTGTTAGACTACATTGAGTAAAAGTGAAATGAGTGCGAGATACAAAAAAAATGATTTTTTTATTTAGTGGACAAATCACGTAAAGAGAGTTAAAAAACGGTTTAGTAGTCTCTCAGTGATATGTGTCAGACACAAAAGTGAACAGAGTGTGAAGTAAGTGAGGTACAAGAAAATTAATATTTGAAATCGTGCACAAATCATGTAAAGAGAGCTAAAAATGGTTTACGAGTCTGTAAGTGTTATGTTTCAGACAACATTGTGTAAAAGTGAACAGAGTGTGAGATACAAAAAAATGATTTTTTGAAATCGTGGACAAATCACGTAATGATAGTTAAAAAACGGTTTAGTAGTCTCTCAGTGATATGTGTCAGACACAAAAGTGAACAGAGTGTGAAGTAAGTGAGGTACAAAAAAATTAATATTTGAAATCGTGCACAAATCATGTAAAGAGAGCTAAAAATGGTTTACGAGTCTGTAAGTGTTATGTTTCAGACAACATTGTGTAAAAGTGAACAGAGTGTGAGATACAAAAAAATGATTTTTTTGAAATCGTGGACAAATCACGTAAAGAGAGTTAAAAAATGGTTTAGTAGTATCTCAGTGATATGTGTCACACACAAAAGTGAACAGAGTGTGAAGTAAGTGAGGTGCAAAAAAATAACTATTTGAAATCGTGCACAAATCACGTAAAGAGAGCTAAAAAATGGTTTACGAGTCTGTAAGTGTTATGTGTCAGACAACATTGTGTAAAAGTGAATTGAGTGCGAGATACAAAAAAATGAATTTTTTATATAGTGGACAAATCACGTAAAGAGAGTTAAAAAACGGTTTAGTAGTCTCTCAGTGATATGTGTCAGACACAAAAGTGAACAGAGTGTGAAGTAAGTGAGGTACAAAAAAATTAATATTTGAAATCATTCACATATCACGTAAAGAGAGCTAAAAAATGGTTTACAATTCTGTAAGTGTTATGTGTCAGACAACATTGTGTAAAAGTGAACAGAGTGTGAGATACAAAAAAAAGATTTTTTGATATCGTGGACAAATCACGTAAAGAGAGTTAAAAAATGGTTTAGTACTATCTCAGTGATATGTGTCACACACAAAAGTGAACAGAGTGTGAAGTAAGTGAGGTACAAAAAAATTAATATTTGAAATCGTGCACAAATCACGTAAAGAGAGCTAAAAAATCGTTTACGAGTCTGTAAGTGTTATGTGACAGACAACATTGTGTAAAAGTGAAATGAGTGCGAGATACAAAAAAATGATTTTTTTATTTATTGGACAAATCACGTAAAAAGAGTTAAAAAACGGTTTAGTAGTCTCTCAGTGATATGTGTCAGACACAAAAGTGAACAGAGTGTGAAGTAAGTGAGGTACAAAAAAATTAATATTTGAAATCGTGCACAAATCACGTAAAGAGAGCTAAAAAATGGTTTAGTAGTCCCTCAGTGCAATGTGTCAGACACAAAAGTGAACAGAGTGTGAAGTAAGTGAGGTACAAAAAAATTAATATTTGAAATCGTAGACAAATCACGTAAAGAGAGTTAAAAAACGGTTTAGTAGTCCCTCAGTGCAATGTGTCAGACACAAAAGTGAACAGAGTGTGAAGTAAGTGAGGTACAAAAAAATTAATATTTGAAATCGTGCACAAATCACGTAAAGAGAGCTAAACAATGGTTTACGATTCTGTAAGTGTTATGTGTCAGACAACATTGTATAAAAGTGAACTGAGTGCGAGATACAAAAAAATGATTTTTTTATATAGTGGACAAATCACGTAAAGAGAGTTAAAAAACGGTTTAGTAGTCTTTCAGTGATATGTGTCACACACAAAAGTGAACAGAGTGTGAAGTAAGTGAGGTACAAAAAAATTAATATTTGAAATCAAGCACAAATCACGTAAAGAGAGCTAAAAAATGGTTTACGAGTCTGTAAGTGTTATGTGTTAGACTACATTGAGTAAAAGTGAAATGAGTGCGAGATACAAAAAAAATGATTTTTTTATTTAGTGGACAAATCACGTAAAGAGAGTTAAAAAACGGTTTAGTAGTCTCTCAGTGATATGTGTCAGACACAAAAGTGAACAGAGTGTGAAGTAAGTGAGGTACAAGAAAATTAATATTTGAAATCGTGCACAAATCATGTAAAGAGAGCTAAAAATGGTTTACGAGTCTGTAAGTGTTATGTTTCAGACAACATTGTGTAAAAGTGAACAGAGTGTGAGATACAAAAAAATGATTTTTTGAAATCGTGGACAAATCACGTAATGAGAGTTAAAAAACGGTTTAGTAGTCTCTCAGTGATATGTGTCAGACACAAAAGTGAACAGAGTGTGAAGTAAGTGAGGTACAAAAAAATTAATATTTGAAATCGTGCACAAATCATGTAAAGAGAGCTAAAAATGGTTTACGAGTCTGTAAGTGTTATGTTTCAGACAACATTGTGTAAAAGTGAACAGAGTGTGAGATACAAAAAAATGATTTTTTTGAAATCGTGGACAAATCACGTAAAGAGAGTTAAAAAATGGTTTAGTAGTATCTCAGTGATATGTGTCACACACAAAAGTGAACAGAGTGTGAAGTAAGTGAGGTGCAAAAAAATAACTATTTGAAATCGTGCACAAATCACGTAAAGAGAGCTAAAAAATGGTTTACGAGTCTGTAAGTGTTATGTGTCAGACAACATTGTGTAAAAGTGAATTGAGTGCGAGATACAAAAAAATGAATTTTTTATATAGTGGACAAATCACGTAAAGAGAGTTAAAAAACGGTTTAGTAGTCTCTCAGTGATATGTGTCAGACACAAAAGTGAACAGAGTGTGAAGTAAGTGAGGTACAAAAAAATTAATATTTGAAATCATTCACATATCACGTAAAGAGAGCTAAAAAATGGTTTACAATTCTGTAAGTGTTATGTGTCAGACAACATTGTGTAAAAGTGAACAGAGTGTGAGATACAAAAAAATGATTTTTTGATATCGTGGACAAATCACGTAAAGAGAGTTAAAAAATGGTTTAGTACTATCTCAGTGATATGTGTCACACACAAAAGTGAACAGAGTGTGAAGTAAGTGAGGTACAAAAAAAATAATATTTGAAATCGTGCACAAATCACGTAAAGAGAGCTAAAAAATCGTTTACGAGTCTGTAAGTGTTATGTGACAGACAACATTGTGTAAAAGTGAAATGAGTGCGAGATACAAAAAAATGATTTTTTTATTTATTGGACAAATCACGTAAAAAGAGTTAAAAAACGGTTTAGTAGTCTCTCAGTGATATGTGTCAGACACAAAAGTGAACAGAGTGTGAAGTAAGTGAGGTACAAAAAAATTAATATTTGAAATCGTGCACAAATCACGTAAAGAGAGCTAAAAAATGGTTTAGTAGTCCCTCAGTGCAATGTGTCAGACACAAAAGTGAACAGAGTGTGAAGTAAGTGAGGTACAAAAAAATTAATATTTGAAATCGTGGACAAATCACGTAAAGAGAGTTAAAAAACGGTTTAGTAGTCCCTCAGTGCAATGTGTCAGACACAAAAGTGAACAGAGTGTGAAGTAAGTGAGGTACAAAAAAATTAATATTTGAAATCGTGCACAAATCACGTAAAGAGAGCTAAACAATGGTTTACGATTCTGTAAGTGTTATGTGTCAGACAACATTGTATAAAAGTGAACTGAGTGCGAGATACAAAAAAATGATTTTTTTATATAGTGGACAAATCACGTAAAGAGAGTTAAAAAACGGTTTAGTAGTCTTTCAGTGATATGTGTCACACACAAAAGTGAACAGAGTGTGAAGTAAGTGAGGTACAAAAAAATTAATATTTGAAATCGTGCACAAATCACGTAAAGAGAGCTAAAAATGGTTTACGAGTCTGTAAGTGGTATGTTTCAGACAACATTGTGTAAAAGTGAACTGAGTGTGAGATACAAAAAAATGATTTTTTGAAATCGTGGACAAATCACGTAATGAGAGTTAAAAAACGGTTTAATAGTCTCTCAGTGATATGTGTCAGACACAAAAGTGAACAGAGTGTGAAGTAAGTGAGGTACAAAATAATTAATATTTGAAATCGTGCACAAATCACGTAAAGACAGCTAAAAAATGGTTTACGAGTCTGTAAGTGTTATGTGTCTGACAACATTGTATAAAAGTGAACTAAGTGCGAGATACAAAAAAATGAATTTTTTATATAGTGGACAAATCACGTAAAGAGAGCTAAAAAATGGTTTACGAGTCTGTAAGTCTTATGTGTCAGACAACATTGTGTAAAAATGAACTGAGTGCGAGATACAAAAAAATGATTTTTTTATAAAGTGGACAAATCACGTAAAGAGAGTTAAAAGACGGTTTAGTAGTCTCTCAGTGATATGTGTCACACGCAAAAGTGAACAGAGTGTGAAGTAAGTGAGGTACAAAAAAATTAATATTTGAAATCGTGCACAAATCACGTAAAGAGAGCTAAAAAATGGTTTACATGTCTGTAAGTGTTATGTGTCAGACAACATTGTGTAAAAGTGAACAGAGTGTGAGATACAAAAAAATGATTTTTTGAAATCGTGGACAAATCACGTAAAGAGAGTTAAAAAATGGTTTAGTAGTATCTCAGTGATATGTGTCACACACAAAAGTGAACAGAGTGTGAAGTAAGTGAGGTGCAAAAAAATTAATATTTGAAATCGTGCACAAATCACGTAAAGAGAGCTAAAAAATGGTTTACGAGTCTGTAAGTGTTATGTGTCAGACAACATTGTGTAAAAGTGAATTGAGTGCGAGATACAAAAAAATGAATTTTTTATATAGTGGACAAATCACGTAAAGAGAGTTAAAAAACGGTTTAGTAGTCTCTCAGTGATATGTGTCAGACACAAAAGTGAACAGAGTGTGAAGTAAGTGAGGTACAAAAAAATTAATATTTGAAATCATGCACATATCACGTAAAGAGAGCTAAAAAATGGTTTACAATTCTGTAAGTGTTATGTGTCAGACAACATTGTGTAAAAGTGAACAGAGTGTGAGATACAAAAAAATGATTTTTTGATTTCGTGGACAAATCACGTAAAGAGAGTTAAAAAACGGTTTAGTAGTCTCTCAGTGAAATGTGTCAGACACAAAAGTGAACAGAGTGTGAAGTAAGTGAGGTACAAAAAAATTAATATTTGAAATCGTGCACAAATCACGTAAAGAGAGCTAAAAAATGGTTTACGAGTCTGTAAGTGTTATGTGTCAGACAACATTGTGTAAAAGTGAACAGAGTGTGAGATACAAAAAAATGATTTTTTGAAATCGTGGACATATCACGTAAAGAGAGTTAAAAAATGGTTTAGTAGTATCTCAGTGATATGTGTCGCACACAAAAGTGAACAGAGTGTGAAGTAAGTGAGGTACAATAAAATTAATATTTGAAATCGTGCACAAATCACGTAAAGAGAGCTAAAAAATGGTTTACGAGTCTGTAAGTGTTATGTGTTAGACAACATTGTGTAAAAGTGAACAGAGTTTGAGATACAAAAAAAATGATTTTTTGAAATCGTGGACATATCACGTAAAGAGAGTTAAAAAATGGTTTAGTAGTATCTCAGTGATATGTGTCGCACACAAAAGTGAACAGAGTGTGAAGTAAGTGAGGTACAATAAAATTAATATTTGAAATCGTGCACAAATCACGTAAAGAGAGCTAAAAAATGGTTTACAAGTCTGTAAGTGTTATGTGTTAGACAACATTGTGTAAAAGTGAACAGAGTTTGAGATACAAAAAAAATGATTTTTTGAAATCGTGGACATATCACGTAAAGAGAGTTAAAAAATGGTTTAGTAGTATCTCAGTTATATGTGTCAGACACAGAAGTGAACAGAGTGTGAAGTAAGTGAGGTACAAAAAAATTAATATTTGAAATCGTGCACAAATCACGTAAAGAGATCTAAAAAATGATTTAGGAGTCTGTAAGTGTTATGTTTCAGACAACATTGTGTAAAAGTGAACAGAGTGTGAGATACAAAAAAATAATTTTTTGAAATCGTGGACAAATCACGTAAAGAGAGTTAAAAAACGGTTTAGTAGTCCCTCAGTGATATGTGTCAGACACAAAAATGAACAGAGTGTGAAGTAAGTGAGGTACAAATAAATTAATATGTGAAATCATGCACAAATCACGTAAAGAGAGCTAAAAAATGGTTTACGAGTCTGTAAGTGTTATGTTTCAGACAACATTGTGGAAAAGTGAACAGAGTGTGAGATACAAAAAAATGATTTATTTAAATCGTGGACAAATCACGTAAAGAGAGTTAAAAAATGGTTTAGTAGTATCTCAGTGATATGTGTCACACACAAAAGTGAACAGAGTGTGAAGTAAGTGAGTTACAGAAAAATTAATATATGAAATAAAGCACAAATCACGTAAAGAGAGCTAAAAAATGGTTTACGAGTCTGTAAGTTTTATGTGTCAGACAACATTGTGTAAAAGTGAAATGAGTGCGAGATACAAAAAAATGATTTTTTTATTTAGTGGACAAATCACGTAAAGAGAGTTAAAAAACGGTTCAATAGTCTCTCAGTGATATGTGTCAGACACAAAAGTGAACAGAGTGTGAAGTAAGTGAGGTGCAAAAAAATTAATATTTGAAATCGTGCACAAATCACGTAAAGAGAGCTAAAAAATGGTTTACGAATCTGTAAGTGTTATGTGTCAGACAACATTGTGTAAAAGTGATTGAGTGCGAGATACAAAAAAATGAATTTTTTATATAGTGGACAAATCACGTAAAGAGAGTTAAAAAACGGTTTAGTAGTCTCTCAGTGATATGTGTCAGACACAAAAGTGAACAGAGTGTGAAGTAAGTGAGGTACAAAAAAATTAATATTTGAAATCATGCACATATCACGTAAAGAGAGCTAAAAAATGGTTTACAATTCTGTAAGTGTTATGTGTCAGACAACATTGTGTAAAAGTGAACAGAGTGTGAGATACAAAAAAATGATTTTTTGATTTTGTGGACAAATCACGTAAAGAGAGTTAAAAAATGGTTTAGTAGTATTTCAGAGATATGTGTCACACACAAAAGCGAACAGAGTGTGAAGTATGTGAGGTACAAAAAAAATTAATATTTGAAATCGTACACAAATCACGTAAAGAGAGCTAAAAAATCGTTTACGAGTCTGTAAGTGTTATGTGACAGACAACATTGTGTAAAAGTGAAATGAGTGCGAGATACAAAAAAATGATTTTTTTTATTTAGTGGACAAATCACGCAAAGAGAGTTAAAAAACGGTTTAGTAGTCTCTCAGTGATATGTGTCAGACACAGAAGTGAACAGAGTGTGAAGTAAGTGAGGTACAAAAAAATGAATATTTGAAATCGTGCACAAATCACGTAAAGAGAACTAAAAAATGATTTAGGAGTCTGTAAGTGTTAAGTTTCAGACAACATTGTGTAAAAGTGAACAGAGTGTGAGATACAAAAAATAATTTTTTGAAATCGTGGATAAATCACGTAAAGAGAGTTAAAAAACGGTTTGGTAGTCCCTCAGTGATATGTGTCAGACACAAAAGTGAACAGAGTGTGAAGTAAGTGAGGTACAAATAAATTAATATGTGAAATCGTACACAAATCACGTAAAGAGAGCTAAAAAATGGATTACGAGTCTGTAAGTGTTATGTGTCAGACAACATTGTGTAAAAGTGAACAGAGTGTGAGATACAAAAAAATGATTTTTTGAAATCGTGGACATATCACGTAAAGAGAGTTAAAAAATGGTTTAGTAGTATCTCAGTGATATGTGTCGCACACAAAAGTGAACAGAGTGTGAAGTAAGTGAGGTACAATAAAATTAATATTTGAAATCACGTAAAGAGAGCTAAAAAATCGTTTACGAGTCTGTAAGTGTTATGTGACAGACAACATTGTGTAAAAGTGAAATGAGTGCGAGATACAAAAAAATGATTTTTTTATTTAGTGGACAAATCACGTAAAGAGAGTTAAAAAACGGTTTAGTAGTCTCTTAGTGATATGTGTCAGACACAAAAGTGAACAGAGTGTGAAGTAAGTGAGGTACAAAAAAATTAATATTTGAAATCGTGCACAAATCACGTAAAGAGAGCTAAAAAATGGATTACGAGTCTGTAAGTGTTATGTGTCAGACAACATTGTGTAAAAGTGAACTGAGTGTGAGATACAAAAAAATGATTTTTTGAAATCGTGGACAAATCACGTAATGAGAGTTGAAAAATGGTTTAGTAGTATCTCAGTGATATGTGTCGCACACAAAAGTGAACAGAGTGTGAAGTAAGTGAGGTACAATAAAATTAATATTTGAAATCGTGCACAAATCACGTAAAGAGAGCTAAAAAATGGTTTACGAGTCTGTAAGTGTTTTGTGTCAGACAACATTGTGTAAAAGTGAACTGAGTGCGACATACAAAAAAATGAATTTTTTATATAGTGGACAAATCACGTAAAGAGAGTTAAAAAACGGATTGGTAGCCTCTCAGTGATATGTGTCAGACACAAAAGTGAACAGAGTGTGAAGTAAGTGAGGTACAAAAAAATTAATATTTGAAATCGTGCACAAATCACGTAAAGAGAGCTAAAAAATGGTTTACGAGTCTGTAAGTGTTATGTTTCAGACAACATTGTGTAAAAGTGAACAGAGTGTGAGATACAAAAAAATTATTTTTTGAAATCGTGGACATATCACGTAAAGAGAGTTAAAAAATGGTTTAGTAGTTTCTCAGTGATATGTGTCAAACACAAAAGTGAACAGAGTGTGAAGTAAATGAGGTACAATAAAATTAATATTTGTAATCGTGCACAAATCACGTAAAGAGAACTAAAAAATGGTTTACAAGTCTGTAAGTGTTATGTGTCAGACAACATTGTGTAAAAGTGAACAGAGTGTGAGATACAAAAAAAAGATTTTTTTAAATCGTGGATAAATCACGTAGAGTTAAAAAATGGTTAGTAGTATCTCAGTGATATGTGTCACACACAAAAGTGAACAGAGTGTGAAGTAAGTGAGGTACAAAAAAATTAATATTTGAAATCGTGCACAAATCACGTAAAGAGAGCTAAAAAATGGTTTACGTGTCTGTAACTGTTATGTGTCAGACAACAATGTGTAAAAGTAAACAGAGTGTGAGATACAAAGAAATGATTTTTTGAAATCGTGGACAAATCACGTAAAGAGAGTTAAAAAATGGTTTAGTAGTATCTCAGTGATATGTGTCACACACAAAAGTGAACAGAGTGTAAAGTAAGTGAGGTACAAAAAAATTAATATTTGAAATCGTGCACAAATCACGTAAAGAGAGCTAAAAAATCGTTTACGAGTCTGTAAGTGTAATGTGACAGACAACATTGTGTAAAAGTGAAATGAGTGCGAGATACAAAAAAATGATTTTTTTATTTAGTGGACAAATCACGTAAAGAGAGTTAAAAAACGGTTTAGTAGTCTCTCAGTGATATGTGTCAGACACAAAAGTGAACAGAGTGTGAAGTAAGTGAGGTACAAATAAATTAATATGTGAAATCGTGCACAAATCACGTAAAGAGAACTAAAAAATGGTTTACGAGTCTGTAAGTGTTATGTTTCAGACAACATTGTGGAAAAGTGAACAGAGTGTGAAATACAAAAAAAAGATTTTTTGAAATCGTGGACAAATCACGTAATGAGAGTTAAAAAACGGTTTAGTAGTCTCTCAGTGATATGTGTCAGACACAAAAGTGAACAGAGTGTGAAGTAAGTGAGGTACAAAAAAATTAATATTTGAAATCGTGCACAAATCACGTAAAGAGAGCTAAAAAATGGTTTACGAGTCTGTAAGTGTTATGTGTCAGACAACATTGTGTAAAAGTGAACAGAGTGTGAGATACAAAAAATGATTTTTTGAAATCGTGGACAAATCACATAAAGAGAGTTAAAAAATGGTTTAGTAGTATCTCAGTGATATGTGTCACACACAAAAGTGAACAGAGTGTGTAGTAAGTGAGGTGCAAAAAAATTAATATATGAAATAAAGCACAAATCACGTAAAGAGAGCTAAAAAATGGTTTACGAGTCTGTAAGTGTTATGTGTCAGACAACATTGTGTAAAAGTGAAATGAGTGCGAGATACAAAAAAAAGATTTTTTTAAATCGTGGATAAATCACGTAGAGTTAAAAAATGGTTAGTAGTATCTCAGTGATATGTGTCACACACAAAAGTGAACAGAGTGTGAAGTAAGTGAGGTACAAAAAAATTATTATTTGAAATCGTGCACAAATCACGTAAAGAGAGCTAAAAAATGGTTTACGAGTCTGTAAGTGTTATGTTTCAGACAACATTGTGTAAAAGTGAACAGAGTGTGAGATGCAAAAAAATTATTTTTTGATATCGTGGACATATCACGTAAAGAGAGTTAAAAAATGGTTTAGTAGTATCTCAGTAAAATGTGTCACACTCAAAAGTGAACAGAGTGTGAAGTAAATGAGGTACAAAAAAATTAATATTTGAAATCGTGCACAAATCACGTAAAGAGAACTAAAAAATGGTTTACAAGTCTGTAAGTGTTATGTGTCAGACAACATTGTGTAAAAGTGAAATGAGTGCGAGATACAAAAAAAAGATTATTTTAAATCGTGGATAAATCACGTAGAGTTAAAAAATGGTTAGTAGTATCTCAGTGATATGTGTCACACACAAAAGTGAACAGAGTGTGAAGTAAGTGAGGTACAAAAAAATTAATATTTGAAATCGTGCACAAATCACGTAAAGAGAGCTAAAAAATGGTTTACGTGTCTGTAAGTGTTATGTGTCAGACAACAATGTGTAAAAGTAAACAGAGTGTGAGATACAAAGAAATGATTTTTTGAAATCGTGGACAAATCACGTAAAGAGAGTTAAAAAATGGTTTAGTAGTATCTCAGTGATATGTGTCACACACAAAAGTGAACAGAGTGTGAAGTAAGTGAGGTGCAAAAAAATTAATATTTGAAATCGTGCACAAATCACGTAAAGAGAGCTAAAAAATGGTTTACGAGTCTGTAAGTGTTATGTGTCAGACAACATTGTGTAAAAGTGAATTGATTGCGAGATACAAAAAAATGAATTTTTTATATAGTGGACAAATCACGTAAAGAGAGTTAAAAAACGGTTTAGTAGTCTCTCAGTGATATGTGTCAGACACAAAAGTGAACAGAGTGTAAAGTAAGTGAGGTACAAAAAAATTAATATTTGAAATCGTGCACAAATCACGTAAAGAGAGCTAAAAAATCGTTTACGAGTCTGTAAGTGTTATGTGACAGACAACATTGTGTAAAAGTGAAATGAGTGCGAGATACAAAAAAATGATTTTTTTATTTAGTGGACAAATCACGTAAAGAGAGTTAAAAAACGGTTTAGTAGTCTCTCAGTGATATGTGTCAGACACAAAAGTGAACAGAGTGTGAAGTAAGTGAGGTACAAAAAAATTATTATTTGAAATCGTGCACAAATCACGTAAAGAGAGCTAAAAAATAGTTTACGAGTCTGTAAGTGTTATGTTTCAGACAACATTCTGTAAAAGTGAACAGAGTGTGAGATACAAAAAAATTATTTTTTGAAATCGTGGACATATCACGTAAAGAGAGTTAAAAAATGGTTTAGTAGTATCTCAGTGATATGTGTCACACACAAAAGTGAACAGAGTGTGAAGTAAATGAGGTACAAAAAAATTAATATTTGAAATCGTGCACAAATCACGTAAAGAGAACTAAAAAATGGTTTACAAGTCTGTAAGTGTTATGTGTCAGACAACATTGTGTAAAACTGAACAGAGTGTGAGATACAAAAAAATTATTTTTTGAAATCGTGGACATATCACGTAAAGAGAGTTAAAAAATGGTTTAGTAGTATCTCAGTGATATGTGTCACACACAAAAGTGAACAGAGGGTGAAGTAAATGAGGTACAAAAAAATTAATATGTGAAATCGTGCACAAATCACGTAAAGAGAGCTAAAAAATGGTTTACGAGTCTGTAAGTGTTATGTTTCAGACAACATTGTGGAAAAGTGAACAGAGTGTGAAATACAAAAAAATGATTTTTTGAAATCGTGGACAAATCACGTAATGAGAGTTAAAAAACGGTTTAGTAGTCTCTCAGTGATATGTGTCAGACACAAAAGTGAACAGAGTGTGAAGTAAGTGAGGTACAAAAAAATTAATATTTGAAATCGTGCACAAATCACGTAAAGAGAGCTAAAAAATGGTTTACGAGTCTGTAAGTGTTATGTGTCAGACAACATTGTGTAAAAGTGAACAGAGTGTGAGATACAAAAAAATGATTTATTGAAATCGTGGACAAATCACATAAAGAGAGTTAAAAAATGGTTTAGTAGTATCTCAGTGATATGTGTCACACACAAAAGTGAACAGAGTGTGTAGTAAGTGAGGTGCAAAAAAATTAATATATGAAATAAAGCACAAATCACGTAAAGAGAGCTAAAAAATGGTTTACGAGTCTGTAAGTGTTATGTGTCAGACAACATTGTGTAAAAGTGAAATGAGTGCGAGATACAAAAAAAAGATTTTTTTAAATCGTGGATAAATCACGTAGAGTTAAAAAATGTTTAGTAGTATCTCAGTGATATGTGTCACACACAAAAGTGAACAGAGTGTGAAGTAAGTGAGGTACAAAAAAATTATTATTTGAAATCGTGCACAAATCACGTAAAGAGAGCTAAAAAATGGTTTACGAGTCTGTAAGTGTTATGTTTCAGACAACATTGTGTAAAAGTGAACAGAGTGTGAGATACAAAAAAATTATTTTTTGAAATCGTGGACATATCACGTAAAGAGAGTTAAAAAATGATTTAGTAGTATCTCAGTGATATGTGTCACACACAAAAGTGAACAGAGTGTGAAGTAAATGAGGTACAAAAAAATTAATATTTGAAATGGTGCACAAATCACGTAAAGAGAACTAAAAAATGGTTTACAAGTCTGTAAGTGTTATGTGTCAGACAACATTGTGTAAAACTGAACAGAGTGTGAGATACAAAAAAAGATTTTTTTTAAATCGTGGATAAATCACGTAGAGTTAAAAAATGGTTAGTAGTATCTCAGTGATATGTGTCACACAAAAGTGAACAGAGTGTAAAGTAAGTGAGGTACAAAAAAATTAATATTTGAAATCGAGCACAAATCACGTAAAGAGAGCTACAAAAATCGTTTACGAGTCAGTAAGTGTTATGTGACAGACAACATTGTGTAAAAGTGAAATGAGTGCGAGATACAAAAAAATGATTTTTTTATTTAGTGGACAAATCACGTAAAGAGAGTTAAAAAACGGTTTAGTAGTCTCTCAGTAAAATGTGTCAGAAACAAAAGTGAACAGAGTGTGAAGTAAGTGAGGTACAAAAAAATTAAGATTTGAAATCGTGCACAAATCACGTAAAGAGAACTAAAAAATGATTTAGGAGTCTGTAAGTGTTAAGTTTCAGACAACATTGTGTAAAAGTGAACAGAGTGTCATATACAAAAAAATAATTTTTTGAAATCGTGGACAAATCACGTAAAGAGAGTTAAAAAACGGTTTAGTAGTCCCTCAGTGATATGTGTCAGACACAAAAGTGAACAGAGTGTGAAGTAAGTGAGGTACAAATAAATTAATATGTGAAATCGTACACAAATCACGTAAAGAGAGCTAAAAAATGGATTGCGAGTCTGTGAGTGTTATGTGTCAGACAACATTGTGTAAAAGTGAACAGTGTGTGAGATACAAAAAAATGATTTTTTAAAATCGTGGACATATCACGTAAAGAGAGTTAAAAAATGGTTTAGTAGTATCTCAGTGATATGTGTCGCACACAAAAGTGAACAGAGTGTGAAGTAAGTGAGGGACAATAAAATTAATATTTGAAATCACGTAAAGAGAGCTAAAAAATCGTTTACGAGTCTGTAAGTGTGATGTGACAGACAACATTGTGTAAAAGTGAAATGAGTG
This sequence comes from Philonthus spinipes, assembly GCA_963082785.1. Lineage (NCBI taxonomy): Eukaryota > Metazoa > Arthropoda > Insecta > Coleoptera > Staphylinidae > Philonthus > Philonthus spinipes. The sequence continues at coordinate 590,306 of OY720303.1, forward strand.
CGAGATACAAAAAAATGATTTTTTTATTTAGTGGACAAATCACGTAAAGAGAGTTAAAAAACGGTTTAGTAGTCTCTCAGTGATATGTGTCAGACACAAAAGTGAACAGAGTGTGAAGTAAGTGAGGTACAAAAAAATTAATATTTGAAATCGTGCAGAAATCACGTAAAGAGAGCTAAAAAATGGATTACGAGTCTGTAAGTGTTATGTGTCAGACAACATTGTGTAAAAGTGAACAGAGTGTGAGATACAAAAAAATGATTTTTTGATTTCGTGGACAAATCACGTAAAGAGAGTTAAAAAACGGTTTAGTAGTCTCTCAGTGATATGTGTCAGACACAAAAGTGAACAGAGTGTGAAGTAAGTGAGGTACAAAAAAATTAATATTTGAAATCGTGCACAAATCACGTAAAGAGAGCTAAAAAATGGTTTACGAGTCTGTAAGTGTTATGTGTCAGACAACATTGTGTAAAAGTGAACAGAGTGTGAGATACAAAAAAATGATTTTTTGAAATCGTGGACAAATCACGTAAAGAGAGTTAAAAAATGGTTTAGTAGTATCTCAGTGATATGTGTCGCACACAAAAGTGAACAGAGTGTGAAGTAAGTGAGGTACAAAAAAATTAATATTTGAAATCGTGCACAAATCACGTAAAGAGAGCTAAAAAATGGTTTACGAGTCTGTAAGTGTTATGTGTCAGACAACATTGTGTAAAAGTGAACAGAGTGTGAGATACAAAAAATGATTTTTTGAAATCGTGGACAAATCACATAAAGAGAGTTAAAAAATGGTTTAGTAGTATCTCAGTGATATGTGTCACACACAAAAGTGAACAGAGTGTGTAGTAAGTGAGGTGCAAAAAAATTAATATATGAAATAAAGCACAAATCACGTAAAGAGAGCTAAAAAATGGTTTACGAGTCTGTAAGTGTTATGTGTCAGACAACATTGTGTAAAAGTGAAATGAGTGCGAGATACAAAAAAAAGATTTTTTTAAATCGTGGATAAATCACGTAGAGTTAAAAAATGGTTAGTAGTATCTCAGTGATATGTGTCACACACAAAAGTGAACAGAGTGTGAAGTAAGTGAGGTACAAAAAAATTATTATTTGAAATCGTGCACAAATCACGTAAAGAGAGCTAAAAAATGGTTTACGAGTCTGTAAGTGTTATGTTTCAGACAACATTGTGTAAAAGTGAACAGAGTGTGAGATACAAAAAAATTATTTTTTGATATCGTGGACATATCACGTAAAGAGAGTTAAAAAATGGTTTAGTAGTATCTCAGTAAAATGTGTCACACTCAAAAGTGAACAGAGTGTGAAGTAAATGAGGTACAAAAAAATTAATATTTGAAATCGTGCACAAATCACGTAAAGAGAACTAAAAAATGGTTTACAAGTCTGTAAGTGTTATGTGTCAGACAACATTGTGTAAAAGTGAAATGAGTGCGAGATACAAAAAAAAGATTTTTTTAAATCGTGGATAAATCACGTAGAGTTAAAAAATGGTTAGTAGTATCTCAGTGATATGTGTCACACACAAAAGTGAACAGAGTGTGAAGTAAGTGAGGTACAAAAAAATTAATATTTGAAATCGTGCACAAATCACGTAAAGAGAGCTAAAAAATGGTTTACGTGTCTGTAAGTGTTATGTGTCAGACAACAATGTGTAAAAGTAAACAGAGTGTGAGATACAAAGAAATGATTTTTTGAAATCGTGGACAAATCACGTAAAGAGAGTTAAAAAATGGTTTAGTAGTATCTCAGTGATATGTGTCACACACAAAAGTGAACAGAGTGTGAAGTAAGTGAGGTGCAAAAAAATTAATATTTGAAATCGTGCACAAATCACGTAAAGAGAGCTAAAAAATGGTTTACGAGTCTGTAAGTGTTATGTGTCAGACAACATTGTGTAAAAGTGAATTGATTGCGAGATACAAAAAAATGAATTTTTTATATAGTGGACAAATCACGTAAAGAGAGTTAAAAAACGGTTTAGTAGTCTCTCAGTGATATGTGTCAGACACAAAAGTGAACAGAGTGTAAAGTAAGTGAGGTACAAAAAAATTAATATTTGAAATCGTGCACAAATCACGTAAAGAGAGCTAAAAAATCGTTTACGAGTCTGTAAGTGTTATGTGACAGACAACATTGTGTAAAAGTGAAATGAGTGCGAGATACAAAAAAATGATTTTTTTATTTAGTGGACAAATCACGTAAAGAGAGTTAAAAAACGGTTTAGTAGTCTCTCAGTGATATGTGTCAGACACAAAAGTGAACAGAGTGTGAAGTAAGTGAGGTACAAAAAAATTATTATTTGAAATCGTGCACAAATCACGTAAAGAGAGCTAAAAAATAGTTTACGAGTCTGTAAGTGTTATGTTTCAGACAACATTCTGTAAAAGTGAACAGAGTGTGAGATACAAAAAAATTATTTTTTGAAATCGTGGACATATCACGTAAAGAGAGTTAAAAAATGGTTTAGTAGTATCTCAGTGATATGTGTCACACACAAAAGTGAACAGAGTGTGAAGTAAATGAGGTACAAAAAAATTAATATTTGAAATCGTGCACAAATCACGTAAAGAGAACTAAAAAATGGTTTACAAGTCTGTAAGTGTTATGTGTCAGACAACATTGTGTAAAACTGAACAGAGTGTGAGATACAAAAAAATTATTTTTTGAAATCGTGGACATATCACGTAAAGAGAGTTAAAAAATGGTTTAGTAGTATCTCAGTGATATGTGTCACACACAAAAGTGAACAGAGGGTGAAGTAAATGAGGTACAAAAAAATTAATATGTGAAATCGTGCACAAATCACGTAAAGAGAGCTAAAAAATGGTTTACGAGTCTGTAAGTGTTATGTTTCAGACAACATTGTGGAAAAGTGAACAGAGTGTGAAATACAAAAAAATGATTTTTTGAAATCGTGGACAAATCACGTAATGAGAGTTAAAAAACGGTTTAGTAGTCTCTCAGTGATATGTGTCAGACACAAAAGTGAACAGAGTGTGAAGTAAGTGAGGTACAAAAAAATTAATATTTGAAATCGTGCACAAATCACGTAAAGAGAGCTAAAAAATGGTTTACGAGTCTGTAAGTGTTATGTGTCAGACAACATTGTGTAAAAGTGAACAGAGTGTGAGATACAAAAAAATGATTTATTGAAATCGTGGACAAATCACATAAAGAGAGTTAAAAAATGGTTTAGTAGTATCTCAGTGATATGTGTCACACACAAAAGTGAACAGAGTGTGTAGTAAGTGAGGTGCAAAAAAATTAATATATGAAATAAAGCACAAATCACGTAAAGAGAGCTAAAAAATGGTTTACGAGTCTGTAAGTGTTATGTGTCAGACAACATTGTGTAAAAGTGAAATGAGTGCGAGATACAAAAAAAAGATTTTTTTAAATCGTGGATAAATCACGTAGAGTTAAAAAATGTTTAGTAGTATCTCAGTGATATGTGTCACACACAAAAGTGAACAGAGTGTGAAGTAAGTGAGGTACAAAAAAATTATTATTTGAAATCGTGCACAAATCACGTAAAGAGAGCTAAAAAATGGTTTACGAGTCTGTAAGTGTTATGTTTCAGACAACATTGTGTAAAAGTGAACAGAGTGTGAGATACAAAAAAATTATTTTTTGAAATCGTGGACATATCACGTAAAGAGAGTTAAAAAATGATTTAGTAGTATCTCAGTGATATGTGTCACACACAAAAGTGAACAGAGTGTGAAGTAAATGAGGTACAAAAAAATTAATATTTGAAATGGTGCACAAATCACGTAAAGAGAACTAAAAAATGGTTTACAAGTCTGTAAGTGTTATGTGTCAGACAACATTGTGTAAAACTGAACAGAGTGTGAGATACAAAAAAAGATTTTTTTTAAATCGTGGATAAATCACGTAGAGTTAAAAAATGGTTAGTAGTATCTCAGTGATATGTGTCACACAAAAGTGAACAGAGTGTAAAGTAAGTGAGGTACAAAAAAATTAATATTTGAAATCGAGCACAAATCACGTAAAGAGAGCTACAAAAATCGTTTACGAGTCAGTAAGTGTTATGTGACAGACAACATTGTGTAAAAGTGAAATGAGTGCGAGATACAAAAAAATGATTTTTTTATTTAGTGGACAAATCACGTAAAGAGAGTTAAAAAACGGTTTAGTAGTCTCTCAGTAATATGTGTCAGAAACAAAAGTGAACAGAGTGTGAAGTAAGTGAGGTACAAAAAAATTAAGATTTGAAATCGTGCACAAATCACGTAAAGAGAACTAAAAAATGATTTAGGAGTCTGTAAGTGTTAAGTTTCAGACAACATTGTGTAAAAGTGAACAGAGTGTCATATACAAAAAAATAATTTTTTGAAATCGTGGACAAATCACGTAAAGAGAGTTAAAAAACGGTTTAGTAGTCCCTCAGTGATATGTGTCAGACACAAAAGTGAACAGAGTGTGAAGTAAGTGAGGTACAAATAAATTAATATGTGAAATCGTACACAAATCACGTAAAGAGAGCTAAAAAATGGATTGCGAGTCTGTGAGTGTTATGTGTCAGACAACATTGTGTAAAAGTGAACAGTGTGTGAGATACAAAAAAATGATTTTTTAAAATCGTGGACATATCACGTAAAGAGAGTTAAAAAATGGTTTAGTAGTATCTCAGTGATATGTGTCGCACACAAAAGTGAACAGAGTGTGAAGTAAGTGAGGGACAATAAAATTAATATTTGAAATCACGTAAAGAGAGCTAAAAAATCGTTTACGAGTCTGTAAGTGTGATGTGACAGACAACATTGTGTAAAAGTGAAATGAGTGCGAGATACAAAAAAATGATTTTTTTATTTAGTGGACAAATCACGTAAAGAGAGTTAAAAAACGGTTTAGTAGTCTCTCAGTGATATGTGTCAGACACAAAAGTGAACAGAGTGTGAAGTAAGTGAGGTACAAAAAAATTAATATTTGAAATCGTGCAGAAATCACGTAAAGAGAGCTAAAAAATGGATTACGAGTCTGTAAGTGTTATGTGTCAGACAACATTGTGTAAAAGTGAACAGAGTGTGAGATACAAAAAAATGATTTTTTGATTTCGTGGACAAATCACGTAAAGAGAGTTAAAAAACGGTTTAGTAGTCTCTCAGTGATATGTGTCAGACACAAAAGTGAACAGAGTGTGAAGTAAGTGAGGTACAAAAAAATTAATATTTGAAATCGTGCACAAATCACGTAAAGAGAGCTAAAAAATGGTTTACGAGTCTGTAAGTGTTATGTGTCAGACAACATTGTGTAAAAGTGAACTGAGTGCGAGATACAAAAAAATGAATTTTTTATATAGTGGACAAATCACGTAAAGAGAGTTAAAAAACGGTTTAGTAGTCTCTCAGTGATATGTGTCACACACAAAAGTGAACAATGTGTGAAGTAAGTGAGGTACAAAAAAATTAATATTTGAAATCGTGCACAAATCACGTAATGAGAGCTAAAAAATGGTTTACGAGTCTGTAAGTGTTATGTGTCAGACAACATTGTGTAAAAGTGAACTGAGTGCGAGATACAAAAAAATGAATTTTTTATATAGTAAAGAGAGTTAAAAAACGGTTTAGTAGTCTCTCAGTGATATGTGTCAGACACAAAAGTGAACAGAGTGTGAACTAAGTGAGGTACAAAAAAATTAATATTTGAAATCGTGCACAAATCACGTAAAGAGAGCTAAAAAATGGTTTACGAGTCTGTAAGTGTTATGTTTCAGACAACATTGTGGAAAAGTGAACAGAGTGTGAAATACAAAAAAATGATTTTTTGAAATCGTGGACAAATCACGTAATGAGAGTTAAAAAACGGTTTAGTAGTCTCTCAGTGATATGTGTCAGACACAAAAGTGAACAGAGTGTGAAGTAAGTGAGGTACAAAAAAATTAATATTTGAAATCGTGCACAAATCACGTAAAGAGAGCTAAAAAATGGTTTACGAGTCTGTAAGTGTTATGTGTCAGACAACATTGTGTAAAAGTGAACAGAGTGTGAGATACAAAAAAATGATTTTTTGAAATCGTGGACAAATCACATAAAGAGAGTTAAAAAATGGTTTAGTAGTATCTCAGTGATATGTGTCACACACAAAAGTGAACAGAGTGTGTAGTAAGTGAGGTGCAAAAAAATTAATATATGAAATAAAGCACAAATCACGTAAAGAGAGCTAAAAAATGGTTTACGAGTCTGTAAGTGTTATGTGTCAGACAACATTGTGTAAAAGTGAAATGAGTGCGAGATACAAAAAAATGATTTTTTTATTTAGTGGACAAATCACGTAGAGTTAAAAAATGGTTAGTAGTATCTCAGTGATATGTGTCACACACAAAAGTGAACAGAGTGTGAAATAAGTGAGGTACAAAAAAATTAATATTTGAAATCGTGCACAAATCACGTAAAGAGAGCTAAAAAATGGTTTACGAGTCTGTAAGTGTTATGTGTCAGACAACATTGTGTAAAAGTGAACAGAGTGTGATACAAAAAAATGAATTTTTTATATAGTGGACAAATCACGTAAAGATAGTTAAAAAATGGTTTAGTAGTATCTCAGTGATATGTGTCACACACAAAAGTGAACAGAGTGTGAAGTAAGTGAGGTACAAAAAAATTAATATTTGAAATCGTGCACAAATCACGTAAAGAGAACTAAAAAATGGTTTACGAGTCTGTAAGTGTTATGTGTCAGACAACATTGTGTAAAAGTGAATTGAGTGCGAGATACAAAAAAATGAATTTTTTATATAGTGGACAAATCACGTAAAGAGAGTTAAAAAACGGTTTAGTAGTCTCTCAGTGATATGTGTCAGACACAAAAGTGAACAGAGTGTGAAGTAAGTGAGGTACTAAAAAATTAATATTTGAAATCATGCACATATCACGTAAAGAGAGCTAAAAAATGGTTTACAATTCTGTAAGTGTTATGTGTCACACAACATTGTTGTAACGGTTTAAACCCCCCTGTAAGGATACACCTCGGGTTGGTCCAGGTTCAGGTCAATCAGAGTTCTTATTAGTGTAGAAATAATGTATACTGTACTTTATAAAATTAAACTTTATTAATAAAAATATAAAATAAATAATAAGAATATATACAAATTTAAGGAAAACTAAAAATAAATCCTTCGGTCGGTAACGACGATTCCTCCTCTGTCGCTTATTCTGGCCGCCGTTCACAGATGTCGCTGTCTGCGGGAAAATGAAATAGACAAATAATTATTAAAGTGTTTAAACTGTAGCGACACAATAATTATATATTTACAATGTATGTACAATTCAAGACCTTCCTGCTGTAGCACTTATGCCTAGCAGCATTAACAGAAAGGGCTGCCCGTTTCCGATGTTCGTTAGCGATCGCTTATGCTTAGCAGATGCGCGAACGAACACGTTTCCACTGTGGCAGTACACAGTAAACAGGAGCACGCTACTAAATCGGACGTATTAGAAAGAGATGAGCGCAGCTAAACTCCTCTAATACGGGTGTTTGAATTCAACAGAGAGAGAACGCTTATGCTTAGCTGGACTCCTCTAAAACAGGTATTTGAATTCAACAGAGAGATCGCTTATGCGTAGCAGACTTCTCTAAAACAGGTATTTGAATTCAACGGGACAGGAATCAGGTATGCTCCGTTCAAACGAACAGGTACGCTTATGCATAGCAGTAACCTTTCGGAACACTAGCCGGCTAATTACAACCCACTTATGCGTAGCAAAGAAGTAATTATGAGGCTACTCTGGAAGGAGGCTTATGCATAGCTCAAGTTCCAGTCAGAGCTTCCATATTGAACACGGGTTAACAACTCCCACCACCGTTTTTCACACGATCGGCCGAAGTCGGAGCAGCGGTCTGCCGTGTTTGTTTAGAGGACGTATGTTAATTTTTCATGCATCGTTTTAAAATTGCTGAAGACCGCATAAATGAGTGCGTTCTCCCAATGTAAATAAACACCACAGTGTAGTTCTAAGCAGTAATCTCACTTAGTGTCGGCACATTTGATCTTTTCCAAAATGAGTGAACCTCGCGCATCTGAACGGAGCATCCATTGGCGGCGTCATTTCCAGTGGCGGATTAACTTAATAACCCTTGACTTTATATTATAAGTATTAATAATAACTATTAAATCGTGTTAATTTACTAATGATTATTATTGCTATATTTAATAATAATAATTAGTTCAAAATTCACAATACAAAATTCCCAAAACACAATATTTGAACAATTACAAAAATATTCAATACATCTATTTCATTTATTTTTGTATAAATGAGACGCAATTTATAATAAAAAAATGTGTGTACTAGGATATTAAAATGATAATAAAAAATTGATTAACGATATAAAACAAACAAAGGAATGTTTTATTTATAAACAAAATGAAAACATATTTAGTGATTAATATTTTTAAAATGTTGTCCCATATTTATTTAGTGTATTTGTAATAGTTGAAATTGATTTATATAAATATCAAAATTGATAAAATGTTGTAAAGTGTTAATGTTTTTATATGAAGTTTAATATTAATTAATACTCAGTAAATTTATCTTTCTATCAATTAAATTTAATAGTAAACTCATGCAATTTATTGTTAATATAACTGAATTGATTTAGAATATTAACACTTTTTCATACATATAATATCTCATAAACTCGTCTTATATGAAATAATAAATTCATAATTTAAGGTGCCAAGAAATATTTGTATAAATTTGGGCTAATATATACTTGAAAATTTAAGTTAAACAATCATTACAATATGAAAGGTATTTAAAAACGAATCGAATGAAATGTGGAATTATAATGGGTACCATTTTAAAAATTAATACTTTGTTAATAAGTTTAAAATATCATAATTTGTGTATGTTATTAACCTCATAATTTATGTATACATATCAGTTATAAAACTCTCACAGATTGTGATGATATAAACGCATTGTATATTAAATTTAATATTTCACATAAGGAATAACCCCAAATCCTTCATAATAATTAATAATTTAACTTAGAGGTGATCATTTGAAATTTATAAATGCTCGTATTAAAAGCTTTCGAATAAACACATTTACAAAACGGCACACAATATTTCATGATTAAATGATTTTTAATGATTTAAATTCAACATCCGTTTACAGGTTATATTTGGGTGGTCATATGATCGGGATTGAGAGCTGCGCCGTTCAGCTGCGCGAGGTCTCTCCATTTTGCGTTATTTTCGGGAGTGCGATTACTGCTTAGAACTATACTGTGTAAACACTTAATACACTTTTTTCGTTTGTATGGTTGATTTGTATATTTTGTAATTTCTTCTGCAGACCAGCGAAACGTTGCCTTGAATTGGCCTGGGAAATTTAAAAAGTTATTCATTTCAAAATTTTTATCAATGACAGGTAAAATAATTTTAAAGTTTCCGATTAATATTAATCTACACTATAAAAAATTATCTTTCCCAAAAATCTGTGAAAAATATATTGAAACCTTTTTTGAAAGAACCAATTTTGCAGTTCATTACTGTTCATATACAGGGTGTCTCGCCCTAAAAGTATTTGAATTTTCTATTGATAGATTCTAATGCAATTTTTACTGTTTATGTAAACCAATATTCTCTTCTAAATTAATATATTTTCAAGATTTTACCACTTTCGATTATACCGGAAGTACGTAAAAGCTTTGTTATTTGAAGTGGAATCTTATATTTTTTTTATTGAAAATTTAGATTATACGTGTTAATTTTTACAAATTTCGTGTAACAGTTTTTGAGATTTGTCAATGATTATGAAAATCATCATTTTTGTAGACAGCATTTTCAAATACTATACTTGAAGATAGAATAAAGTCACAGGAATGAAAATATTCTTATGTAGAAACAGTTTAAAAATATTATTCAGTGTGTCTCAAATTAACAGCAAAGTCTAGTAAATTTAAAACAGGGTGGCGCAATATTGCCATGAAGTCCAATATCTGTTTTTCGAAAAAAAAAAAAAAAAAAACGACAATAAAAGGTACTTATATAATTTCTAGCCACTGTTGATCGTCACATTTTAAAATTCGTTCCATATATAGAGAGTGTTCAATAATCATATGATTTTTTTAACGGAATGATATATTTTTATAATGATTTTCGATTCTACGTTTTTTTTTTTAATTAAATTTATTAAGTATTTTATTTTATTTTAAAATATGTCAAAAATTATCATCAATTTTATTTTCGATTTACTGTTTTGTAGCTAAAACACTCACGATTTACAACAAGTGACTACATAGCCAATCAGCGTTAAGCAGAAAATCAGGCGATCAAGAGTGATTAGCCCCGCCACAGAGGTGACCAATAGGCCTCTTCTATTTTTCTGTCTATAAATAATATAGACAGACAGAAAGAAAATCAATTAAAAAATTATCCGTTAAAGCGTAGTTTACGTGATTATTATTTCGAGCTTTTTAACATTTTTTTACTGTCATTCAGTGTTTTTAACAATGGAATCTAGCGGTGTAAGTGAGAATACTTCTAATATTACTTTTCGTAAGTCGTGGCTGAAAAATCCCAAATATAAAGTGTGGATTCGTGAAGTGCCAGGTGATAAAACTTTATTTTCTTGCATTTTTTGTAATTTTCAAATGAAATGTTTTCGTTCAAATGTTTCACGACATGCAAATTCGGCGAAACACTTATCTTTTAAAGATACCCAAATGATCAAATCCAAAAGTTATAGAAGAGTGTTCATTAAGAAATGGCTTGAAAATGAAGAATTTAAGACCTGGTTGGAAGAAATTCCGAGCGATCCACATAAATTCAGATGCAATATTTGCAATGAGAATTATTTTTGTGGATTGTCACAAGTAGAGCGGCACGGTTCATCAAAGATACACGTCGAAAATGCTAATAAAATTGTTATTGGCGAAAGCGACATTGAAATGGATACTTCTGTTCCATTTGACAGACGTAAAATGGAAGCAGAAGTACAGTATGCTGCTTTAATTGCAGAATTAAATATTCCATTTCAATTAGCGGGAAAAATTCTTAACTTTTTTCAAAACATGAGCAAAAATGACCCTAACGTATTGGAAAAAATGTCATTAGGGAAAACAAAAACTGGAAAGGTAATTTCAAATGTTGTTTCGAAGAGCGTCACCAATCGAGTAGTTGAGACAATTCGAAACAATAAATTTTCTGTATTTATTGATGAAACTTCAGATAGATCAAATAAAAAGTGGATGACCTTTTTAGTGAAATATGTGGAGCCATCAAATTTAAATACACGAACTGAGTTGGTCGAATTGATCAACATCGATGCAACCAATTGTGACGCTCAACATTTATTTGATAGTTTTAAAGGCGAGATGTATAAACATCAAATACCTTTCCAGAACATTGTTGCCTTATCATGTGACAATGCTTCCGTTATGTTAGGAAAGTATGCTTCGTTTAAAACAAAGTTAAATGAATTTTGCGGAGGAAAATTAATAACACTACCTTGTCCGTGTCATTCAACAGCTTTGATTGCACGCTCTGCTTGCAATACTGTACCTGTTGAATGTGAAAAGTTGCTTCGAAAAATTCCAACGTTCGTTTACAATTCGCCAAAACGAACTGCAATTTTTCAAGAACCACAGGAGTGTTACAATATTTCAACACACAAAATTGTAAAATTTTGTAAGACTCGCTGGCTGTCGCGACTCGAGACTGTAAAAACAATCCTTGCAAATTGGAATATTTTATATTCTTATTTACAAGAGGTTGTGGTCACTGAAAAATGCAATAAAGCAGAAGGCTTACTCTCTTTAATGGAAAAACCATACATAAAAGCATATTTTCTTTTCTTGAAGTATGTTTTACAGTATTTTAACTCTTTTAATTTATATTTTCAAAGTACGGAGACCAGAATCCATTTAATTTCTCAAAAATCTGTGGAATTATTGAGAAATATTTTGAAACATTTTTTGAAAGAACCGATTTTGCAGTTCATAACTGCAGGTTCATATATAGATTTCGCATCATCGAATAATCAAAAAAAGTTAAATGAAATCGATTATGGCCTCGAGTGCAATGATTATCTCAATGAGTTACAAATAACTGGAAACATTGAAGTAATTGAAACAGTTAGGCAAACTTGTTTAAAATTTTATATTACTGCGGCAAACGAAATCCGAGATCGTTTGCCTATTAATGATAACTTTTTAAACAAATTAAGTGTCTTTAACTGCGAAAATTCTTTAAAGAACGACGAGAGAGAAAATACTTTTAAAGATGTACTATTCATTGCTCAGACTATAGGCGGATTTGATGAAATTAGTTTGAAGAATGAATGGACATCTTTGTATGGAGATTTTACATTTGATGAGAAACAAAGCCTAGCGGCGTGTAATTTTGATCAAATGTGGAAGTTCATTTTGTCAGAGTCACTGAATAATAATGTTAAATATCCGTCATTAAAAGCATTATTATCAGCTATAAGATCATTGCCAAACTCTAATTCTGATGCTGAAAGAGTATTTTCAGTTCTAACTAACGTGACAACAAATAAGCGGACAGCACTTTCTACCGAAAGTGTTGGCGCTATTTGTAAGATTAATTATAATTTAAAGTCAAGAGGTGAGACATCAACTTCAATGCCAATTGATGAACAGTCTTTGTCTTCTCTTGAATCAAAAAAATTGTACACAAATTTTTCTGATTCAAGCGGAAAACAAAAATTCCACTTGCACTGCAAAGATTATTCGGATGATGACGATTCTGAATAAGTTTTTGTCTAAAATTGCGTTTAGCTCGATTTTGATTTATACCTACTACCAACGGATGATACATAGTGGATTAGGCCTCTTGGGGATACCACTATAAAAAAAATGCACTTAATTCTCGACCTCATAGGTAGTGTGGAACAGAGAATATTTTCTTGTATTGATTTTTCAATATTTGCTATTTTTTATAATATTTCTTATAAACAATGTTATTGAAACATTGTTTATCAATTAAATAAAACACTTTCAATTTTGTTTGTGTAACACAAAAATTAATTCATTGTGACAATGGATTCAACATAGTATATAAAGAAAAAAAAATAGATTCAACAATTTACTCTTGTCATTATCGATAGACTAGTATAAATTGTTGAAACTATTATCACAATAAATTAATTTTATTGTTATACAAAGTTTAGAGTGTTTTATTTAATTTATTTAATAAACAAAAAATTACAGGATTTTTTTAGAAAACTGGAAAATGTTAAGAAAATATTTTTTTATAAAAACGATTAATCTAAAATTCTAACAATGCGATTTCAATGTAAAAGTAATTTAAAAATAATCGGAAAAATGGTACACACTGTATATTTAATTTTTTAGCTTATAAAACATCAAGAAGTACATAAAGTATAATTTTTTCATGATATTTGGACTTTTTTTTTAAAGTAAAAATTTTTCTGATATGAAAATATCGAAAATCCAACGGAACGTTTCACCGGTTTCGCTCTGCCGATGGAACAATTTGCTGAATAAATGGACAAAAATGCAAATCATCATTAAAACCTAGTGAATGTTTATTTACATTGGTCGCGTTCAGGGAATTGTAGCGCTTAAGCGCTTTACGAAAGCGGTTTCGCTGAACGGTACCGCTTTATCAAGCGGTAAAGCATATATTTTTTCCCCTTGATCGCTTTTCAAGCCTCGAAAGCGTGTTCAGGGAACATCAAGCGCTTGCGCTGTAGCGCTACATCTCTAAAATTCCCTGAACGCGACCATTGGGAGGATTCATACATTCACACGGTTCTCCGTTAATTTTAAAACGATGCATGAAGAATTAGCGTACGTCCTCTAATCGTGCATTTCACACCGTTTCTCTCTTTCTTTCACGACTACAGCCGATCGTGTAAAAAACGGTGGTGGGAGTTGTTAACCGGTGTTCAATATGGAAGCTCTGGTTCCAGTGCAGTCTGATTTTTGAGTTTTTTTTTTTTTTTTTTGGGGAGTGAGGAATTTTAAAAAAATGCTCATAGCATCCCTTCCATAATCCCGCCAGAACTTAATTGACAGGATTATGATAGGGTATGTCAGACTTTTACTGACTAAAAAAACCTCATAAACTAAAAGGTTGCATAGTGAACCTATTATAGCTATACGATAGTGGAGGGTTTCGGCTGTGGGAGTTTTGGCTTGATAGCCGGGGTTTGATTACTTATTTGTAATCATAGCGAGTGTAAAATGATTGGCTTGAGGTTGTTTGTCCCGAGGGACCGAGAGACTTTGAGGTTAATCAACCTCGTGGGGACGTTTAGTGCCTCTCCGTGTGGAGAGTTCAACGGGATCGTGGAGTCTCGTTATTTCGAACTTGGAGAAATAGGCTTTCGCCAGCTGACGGATGAGCACTTGCACACTGGGCGTTTTGGTTTCGGAGCGCAATTGTGCATTGCTGACAAACCATGGAGCACGGACGATTCGCCTAATCATCCTACTCTGTATGATTTCCAGCCTGCGCAATTGCGTGTTGGAGAGGCTCCTCCAAGCAGGACAACCATACGTCATTTTTGATCGTATCATTGCCTTGTAGAGGAGCATCTTACAAGATAGTGAGAGTTTGCTACGATTGAGAAGCAGGGGTTTTAACTGCGCGAATGCAGCATGGGCTTTGTTAATGGCGGAAGTTACGTGTGAGCTCCACGTAAGTCCGCGGTCCATTTGTAAGCCAAGGTATTTCACTTGTCTTACCCATGGTATAGGGATATCTCTTAAGCAGAGATCTTTTTCGGGGGTTTTCCTGCTTTTAGTGAACAGGATGGCTTGGCTTTTCTCTGGATTAACAGAGAGTTGCCATTCGTTGGCCCATTCCTCGAAATTATCGAGGGCTGTTTGGAGTTTGGCCGTCATAAAAGGTAAATATTTACCTCTGTACAGGAAGGCGGTGTCGTCCGCGAATTGCGTTAATAATACATTCGTCGTGACCGGAAGGTCGTAAACGAATATATTATAAAGCAAAGGGGACAACACGGAACCTTGTGGTACACCCGCAGTCATTTCGCGTGGTGCAGATAGGGAAGATGCGTAGCGGACAGAGAATGTGCGTTTGTTGATAAAACTTTTAATCAACATTACTAGATAATGGGGATAATTGAGGGAGGCGAGCTTGTAAAGCAGTCCTTCGTGCCATACTCTATCAAATGCTTTCGCAATATCAAGAAATACAGCAAGGGTGCTGTGACCACGATCAAAACCAGTGATTATAAAATCAGTGGTCCGGGTCAGTTGGTGAGTGGAGGACAGGCCTTTGATAAAGCCGTATTGGTGATTGGGGATAATGCGATGGTCGTCTGTCCAATCGCTAAGGCGGGCGTGAATTATTTTTTCGAATAGTTTTCCGAGTGTGCAGAGGAGAGATATCGGCCTATGATTCTGAGGATATTTCAGATCTTTAAAAGGCTTGGGGATTAGAATGACTGTCGCATGTTTCCATGCGACCGGAAAATAGCCTGTTTTTAAGCAGGCGTTAAAGATATTGCACAAGAAAACTATTGCTTTCTGGGGCAGGTTTTTTAAGCAAGTGTAGCTTAAATTATCGTGGCCGGGCGCCTTTTTGTTCGGCGCCTCTTTTATAAACTCATTAATCTCGCGTGGAGATGTGAGTTTAGGGGAAAGTGGGATTGGGCGTTCAAGACGCTCCATGGCTTCTTCAACTTCGTCGAGGAGTTCATCGCTTGTTGTAAGCGGATTCGGGGCGAACTGTCGCTCTAGGCTTTCCGCGAACGCCTCGGCCTTGTCTTCCGAAAGGTAGGCAAGTCCGTTGCGGCCGTGAATAACCGGGGCTGTTGTTCGCGTTTTGGAAAATCGCTTAGTGATTTTCCATAGATGGGGGCGGTGTTGAGAAGCATCTTCGGTGAGACGCATCCATTGTGCGTTTTTGAAGTTGCGGACTTCTTCCTTGATTTCGCTTTGGAGGCGGTTAAGGCGGTTTTTGGTGGCAGGGCAGCGAGTTTGCTGCCATAATCGCCGAGTGCGATTTTTTTCGCGAATTTTATCGCGTATTTCGGGGGGTAAGTAACTGCTTTTTTCAGGCACAACTCGGGTTTTAGAAGCGCCTGCAAGAGCAGTTTGGATCGTGTGTGTGAGGAAATTAATTCTCTCATTTATTTGCTCTACATTCCCAGATGTTTTGGGAATTTTACCGAGCAAATCGTGCACGTTTTTGGAAAATTTTTGCCAGTTTGTGATAGTAACTGTGCGGCGATGTTTGGTAAGATCAGCACAAATATCCAGAAAAACTGGATTGTGATCTGAATCTAATTCGGAAATCGACCAAATGTCGAGATCGTGCTCGATTCTATTGACAAGGAAGAAGTCGATGATGTCGGGACGATAATCACCGCAGTGATGATAAAAAGTTGGGGCAGTTTGACTTACTGCTCTGATCGGGAAGGGATGTTGGACGATAAATTCGTTTAATTCACGGCCTTTTTTAGTCGTGAGGCGACTGTGCCAGTTGGGATGCTTGGCGTTAAAATCGCCTCCGATTACAGTGGGTACATCATCGGGAAGGATGTTTTTGTAATCGTCGACTATTAGGGGTTTGGAGGGTGACTGGTACAAGCTCGTTACCCTGATTGGTTTGCCATTAAGGCGGATGATGATCGAGGTGTGTTCCAGATTTGTGGAAACTGGATATGGGAGGACAGAATGGTCAATGCTATCCCGCACATAGATAGCAGTGCCTCGTATAGTAGGGCTGTGGGTGGAGTAGAGTCGGTACCCGTTTATAAACAGGCCACGAGTGTCAGAAATTTGAGTTTCACTTAATAGTAAAACATCAATTTTATGGCTGAGCATAAATTCTTCAAGTTCGGGAAAACGGGCTCGTAAACCGTTTATATTAAGGGTGCATATTCTGCACCACGGGGCAACCTCTGAGTTTTTATTGGCCATTTTGAGCCGATAAAATATATTGAATTGTCAGCTGTTGTAGCTGACTGAGCAGACGAGTGAAATTCGGATCGCTGTTTAATTTCAGCATATCACTCGTTTGTGAGAGTTGTGGTTTAGGTGCCTGCGGTTTTGCAGGCATTTTCGGGGCCGCCGCTTGTGCGAACGATTTTTTGGGGTACTTTTTGCACCCACGATAATTAGCGGTGTGGTTTTCACCACAATTGCAGCATACAGCTGGAGTTTCGGGAGAGATTACACGAGTA